>CM040188.1:7039471-7349471 GCA_022606455.1 Callitettix versicolor | reverse complement strand
CAAAAGCAAATAAATATTTCATAAACTTTACCAAAAACCTCTTCACCTGAGCATTGTGTTTAATGATTTAATTTTTAATATTACTTGTTCAAGTATTTCTCGTCTTGCATATACTTGTTTTCAAATTAAAATTCTTGAAGAATTTTAATAACATAACCTAATGAAAGAATTGCAATAATAACCGAGGTTGGGCTTCCTTTCATCTCTCCTGAAATTAAAAGGGAAAAAATCAGGGCAGAGACTTTTTTGCTTTATAATGTATTTTACCGCATTAGGCTTACGTTAATGTTTACTAAAATTCTGTTAATTTCATATTTCATCCACTCCAAAAATAAAATCACATTTTTCAGTTCAATTTGAAAAATTACCTATCGTTTCGGTGGTGCGAACACAGTAAAAGAAATTTATTGACCAATTTTTGGACCCAGACCCGGGGCCATGAAATGAGTACCGATTCAGATCACTTTTTAAGGGGATGTTATATATATATATATATATATACAAAAATAAAACCTAACATAACATAATAATATAACCTATATATATATATATATATATATATATATATATATATATATATATATATATATATACATACACGAAGTGTGTTCAAAAAGTTACGAGAATTTTAAAATTTCGCGGGCTTGGAGAGTCCGATTGTCAAACATTTTTTTTATTATGTTGGTATACATGCCCTTGAAATATGATAAAACATTCAGCTGTTTTCATTGTTAACTTTGTCTGTGACACCCACTAAGGTTAGACGTGTTTTTATGAGCTCGGCGATTTTCGTTTGTTAAAAGAAATGGATCAAAGAATTTGTATCAAATTTAGCGTAAAAAATGGAATAAAGTGACAAAGTGTGTGAAATGTTAACAAAGGCCTATGGTGAGTCTGCGATGAGTAAAGCAAAAATTTACGAGTGGTATAAGCGTTTTCAAGAAAGCCATGAAAACATTGAAGATGATGAACGCCCTGGACGCGCCTGCACATCAACAACCGATGAAAACGTGGTAAAAGTGAAAGAAATTGTTACGAACAATCGCCAAATCACAATTAGAGAGGTCGCTGATGATGTTGTCATACCGATTGGATCATGTCATGACATTGTTTCCAATGTTTTGTGTATGAAACGTATGGCAGCAAAATTCGTTCCAAAATTGTTTAATTTTGAACAAAAACAGCGGCGAATAAAAGTTGCTCATGAGTCACTCAATGAAGTCGACGACGATGCAGAATTACTGAAACGTATTATAACAGGTGACGAAACATGGGTTTATTGATATGACGTCGAAACTAAGGCTCAATCATCCCAGTGGAGGCATTCTGGCTCGCCAAGACCGAAAAAAACTCGACAAGTGCGGTAGAACGTGAAGGTTATGTTCACTGTGTTCTTCGATATTAATGGCATAATGCATTATGAATTCCTGCCACCAAGTGAAACGGTCAATAAGGAGTACTACCTACAAGTTCAACGCCGTTTGCGTGAAGCAATCCGAAAAAAACGCCCGGATCTGTGGAAAAACAATTCATGGCTTTTTCACGACGATAATGCACCAGCTCACACTTCATTGCTTGTTCGTGAATTTTTGGCCAAAAACAGTACTGTAACGGTGCCCCAGCCTCCATATTCGCCAGACATGGCTCGTGTGACTTTTTTCTATTTCCAAAAATAAAGACAACCTTAAAGAGGAGTTATTTTACAGCCGTAGATGACATTAAAAACGCATCGCTGAAAGAACTAAACACTATCTCAAAGAGCGATTTTGAGAAGTGTTTCGATGATTGGAAGAAGCGCTGGCACAAGTGCATAATCTCCAATGGGGACTATTTTGAAGGCGACAACATCAATGTAGAAGAATAAAGAAATATTTTGTTCAAAAAATTAAAATTCTTATTACTTTCTGAACACATATATTGTATTTTAAGGCGAAAAGTACATTGAGGCTATTATCGCCTCCCTAAATGTAGGTGTAAGTGTAAAGTGTTAGTCGTAAGTGTAGTGTTGTAAGTGTAAGTGTGTGTTAGACTCGGGTACCGTGAGGGACGTCTAAACCCTCTCAATACGTGCAGCTAGTCTACACCTCCCTGCGGGATATATATATATATATATATATATATGTGTGTGTGTGTGTGTGTGTGTGTGTGCGCGCGCGCGTGTACATATGTATTAGCACGCTCACTTTCGCAATTTTAGTCCGATTTGATACAAACGTGGTATGAGATTCGATTTTGGCAATAGATTGGGCAAGTTCGTTAAATAGCGAAATTCTTTCAATAGTCTCAAAATTGCGGCCATTTTAAATGTTTAAAAACTTGTTTGTTTTAAATATTTTGGAAAATTGCTCTCGCCGTCTGATCAGCGTTAGAAACTGCATGAATTAGCACTTTGAATTTTCAATGAAACATTTTTCAAAAAATTGTGATTTTCATCAATTCTGTGTAGAAAGTTAACGGCAAGCTGCAATCTTTTGTTTTTATCAGCAGGTTAAATTTCATGCAACAGTTTAATTTGCAGGCGCGCAAATGAAGTCTTATATGTATCACATCGTACAAAGTACAATTAGGCACTCCTACTTGTAGATTACGCCTGGCCAATTACTTCTTTGGACTTTTTTTTTTTTTTTTTTTTAACTTCTTTGGACTCCGAAAACACATGAAACATGGATCATTCAACAGTAGCTTCATACGTTTTCGGTCTACTTGGCGACTTTGCTTTTAGTCGCCGGTTTCCTTGAAAGACTTTAGCCAATAGGGGAAAGTTTTTGCTGTAGGTGATTCACCACAATATTCACGTCTAAAATTACTTTGTACTGTTATAACAGACTCAGTTTGTACAAGCCATTTTTTTAAATTATTATTATTTTAAGGCTAAAAGCACATTGAGGCTATTATCGCTTCCCTAAATGTAAGTGTGAGAGTAAAGTGTTAAAGTCGTAAGTGTAGTGTTGCAAATGTAAGTGTGTGTTAGACTCGGGTACCGCGAGGGACGTCTAAATCCTCTCAATAGGTGCAGCTAGTCTGCACCCCCTGCGGGGTGTACAAGCCAAATAACTCGTTTTTGTTGCGGAGTAGACATTGCACTGCAATGAACGCCTGAACTGAGCGCTGTCGCTGTTATTCTCAAGGTCACGCAGGCCTGCCAACTGCAAGAACTGAATTTCCACATTTACGTGAGCAAAACGTTGACAGTTGATGAATTAAATACTACAAACTAGAATAGTATATATATATATATATATATATATATATATATATATATATATATATATATCATATCACTTTGTACATATTCTAAGGCGAATTAAAACTAGGGAGTTCTTTTTCAAACACCCTGTATTTTCACAAAAAACGTTTAACCGTTTTATAAAAAGACCCACTAACAAAATCATTTGCCTTTTTTTCCAGAGCATTCTCTGAACACTGATTCAACAATAACGATTTATAAATAATTTGTCACAAAAAAAAACGCCCGATGCAAAAAACCCGTAAATTGTGTAAATGAAAGATTGGCACACAATGAGACGTGCTAAGGGAAGCGTACAATGCATTGGATTCGAGGACAACATTTTTCTCGACGCCATTGTCTCCGAAGTCATTAATAACAAGTGAACCTCGTAGCCCTGGGTCCGCTCACCTCCGAAATTATATTAGTTAAATAATATTTGACAACACTGTGTGAAGAATGTGGGTTTTTGTTCTGCGCTTCACCTCGACACCGAGATCGTGAATAATGAACGGGCTTCAAGCGGAGGGGGTGATTGTTTTTCGGCAAAAACTACCAGGGCGGGGGCAGCGGAGCGTGTATCAGTACCTCGGCTACGTTAGCCTGAGCGAAAATTATATGGAGAAAGGAAACATCAATATGAAGCATTCAGTCGATAAGTAGCATTCACTACATGTATAATTCAGTCGATATGTAGCATTCAGTGGATACGTATCATTTAGTAGGTAGGTGTCATTCAGTCGATATGTAGTATTTATTAGATACGTAACATTCATTAGATATGTAAAATTCAGTATATATGTAGCATTTATTAGATATGTAACATTCAATCGATATTAGCATTCAGTAACTATGTAGCAAGCAGTCGATATGTAGCATTCAGTACATGTGTAGCATTAAGTCGATAAGTAGCATTCAGTTGACATGTAGCATTCATTCTACATGAAGCATTCAGTAGATATGTAGCATTCAATTAATAAGTAGCATTCAGTTGATATGTAACATTTAGTTGATATGTAGCGTTCAATAGATATGTAGCATTCAGTAGATATGTAGCATTCAGTTGATATGTTGCATTCAGTAGATATGTAGCATTCATTATAAATGAAGCATTCAGTTCTGATATGTAGCATTCAGTCAATATGTAGCATTCAGGCAATATGTAGCATTCAGTCAATAAGTAGCATTCAGTTGATATGTAGCATTTAGTTGATATGTAGCGTTCAGTAGATATGTAGCATTCACTATATATGAAGCATTCAGTTGATATGTAGCATTCAGTCAATTAGTATCATTCAGTCAGTAAGTAGCATTCAGTTGAAATATAGCATTTACTTGATATGTAACATTCAGTAGATATGTAGCATTCAGTTATGGTATGAAGTATTCAGTACATATGTAACATTCAGTAGATATATAGCATTCAGTAGATATGTAGCATTTAGTAGATATGTAACAGTCTGTCTATATGTAGCATTCAGTATGTATGTAACATTCTGAGCCGCCTCGGTGGCCTAGTGGATAGCGTACTAGGCTTTCACCCCGAGGACCCGGGTTTGATTCCCGGCGAGAGCTTGGCATTTTCATACGCTATAAATCATCCCATCGTCTGCATTAGCCCAAGTGTGCACAATAGTTGGACGTTAAACACAAAAAAATGTAACATTCTGTCGATATGTAGCATTCAGTAGGTATGTAGCATTCTGTCGATATTCCAGCTATTAATTATCAGGCTATACACTAAGGATGGGAACTTCTGCTATTTTTAAAAAATATCAACGAACTGTTTGTTGGAAAAAATAACTGTTTGAAAAAACAGTTTGAAATAATAGGTATAGAAAAATGAAACTCCAAGTGTATTAGTAGCTAAAACATAAGCACAAACGTTCAGTTTTCTAAGGCTACTTTTTCATACCCATTACCACCATGTCCTTAACTGTTTTTGGGTGTAAAACATTTAGAAAAAAATAATTAAATGTAGTAATAATTAAACTACATTCTCAAAACGTAATATATATGTATGCCATTAAATAGCCTTTGCATATTTACTGAAATGCAAACAATTTAGAATATTTTTAGTTGATTAAAAAATATTGATGATTGATAATAAATATAAAAAATACGTTTAAATACAATTAGGTAATGTATTTACAAAATGTGAGATGTTACTGTCATATTTTTATTTTGGAGAAAGTAGGTTTTCATTTTTCAACACTGAAAAAAGTAACCTTAATAAGTACAATATAGTAATAAGAACATAGGCCAAATATGTTTAAATAAAATTGGCTCTATATAGTTACAAAATTATAGGTTATTAACATTAGGTTATTGCAGGTTAATGATAGGTTATTAACCTAAAATTATTCAAGATATATATACAAGAGTAGATATTGTGAATTTTAAAAAGTCCACACATCCAATAAATAATTAAAAACTATGCACTTAATTCTAAAAACATAAAAAAGTAAAAGAAAACTTTCAAAATTGTCCACTAAATATTTTTAAATTTCTAAACACAAAGTAAACTACGGAAAAAACTAATATAAAACACAATTATGGCTGTTTTTACAGTTTAAAAAAATGTTTGAACAACAAATTTTACATTTAAAACTTTCAAACAACTCGTTTGAAAAATAGAGATAAACTTTGACAACGCCCAAACAGTTCTTACTTCACTACGTTCCAACAAGAAATAGAGGGAAAAAGTATAGCAAAATAGCAAATAGCAAATAGCAAGTTAAAGAAAAGGTGTTTGTACTGTTGTCAACAGTTTAACAGGAAAATAACAAGAAAAATGTTTTAGCGCTTGCGGCAACGTTCGAATTTATATTGGTTGTTGGGGAAGTCCAAACTGTTGTTCCTTGTTTAACAAATCACGATCCAGTCCAATTCAAACATTTCAAACTGTTAGTTTCCGCTTGACAAAGCAGTTTGTTTTTCGTAAATAGAATAACAGTTAGTTTTAACAGTTTGGAGTTTTCTTACCCATCTCTACTACACACTGACTGAGGCGACTTTGGCTACCTGCCAAATAATGCTCACACAATTTAGGCAACCCTTAGAAGAGGCGAAAATAAGCCTAGTGCTGTCAATTGGCTTTGCCTTACTTTGGCTTGAATTAATTATAATATATAGCAAATAATACAATCCCAAACAGTCTGAATTTGCAAGAAGGCTTGTGCTGTTTATTGCTTTAGACGCTCCTACTAATTTCAAAAATTACAGTTTAGCCTATTGCTACACACAGGTTTAGTGAAGCTAATGGGAGTTCATTAGGAAAGATGGCCGTCCAGTTTATGGGGGCCAATAAAGTCACAATTAGCCTGGCTAACCTAACTTAACCTGTAAGTTTATTGTACAAAGCTTTTAGCACATTAGCTTTTGTTTCGGTTAATGAGAGCGCTGCATGTCAAGGGCTCTTAATATAGAGTCAAGATTTTATAAGATAACCAACATGTAATCTAACCTTGTTATTCAATGGAATTTGCGGGACGCGTAATGCGAGGAACATGTTTAGGGTAGAGCGGGGCTATTTCACTCAACTTAACTAATTTGTTCTGCTGCACATGTAAACTGCACACATTGTCAGCCATTTTCTGCTCAGTTCCTGTGTAGCAGTATTTGTGTTCACTACAAGTGCGAGTTGTGTTATAAGTTTTTATTTTCTTGGAAGAACGATATTTCTATGAGCTGAGGTAAGACTATCACAATGTTGAAGTAGCAATAATTAACGTTTAGCGTAAACAATTTTAGCTGTGCGATGCACATTTTGTAATATTATCTGATAATGTTTTTATTGTAGGTTATTTAATTTCTTCTTTCTTCAGCTACGGCTTTATAATTGTGTTATTTTTAACGGTTTCAACTAAAATACTCGTTATGTAAAACTATGTTATTGGGGCTATTTCGCCCACTGAAAAGGGGGTTATTTCGCTCACATTAATTTTTATTTTATAATGTATTTGTAAATATATATTGCAAAGAATATATATTTATATCTGTTGTCTGTCTTCCAGATGGTCCGTACGTACAAAAACAAAGGTCTTTATAAGAAATGGAGTGATAAAAATATGATTGAAGTTATTTCAATCGTTATTAATGGCACATTTAGTATTAGAGGCGCTGCAGCTCATTACCACGTTCCAAATTATACATTGAAGGATCGTGTGCATATTGCAAAAACACAACGTGCTTTAGGGTATAAAACCTTATTTAAAAAAAGTGGTCACCCTGCAGTCTTTACAGAAGCTGATGAAAAGGACTTGGCAGATAGGTTGATGGATCTAGCAAGTATGGGTTTTGGTTGTACTCCCATGCAAGTGAGAAATGCAGCTTATTCTTTTGCTGAAATGAGAGGATTAAGACATCCTTCGGATAAAAATCTTAGAACTGCTGGGAAAGACTTGTTTTTTCGGATTTATAAAGCGAAACCATGGCTTATCTTTAAGAAAGCCGGAAGTTTTGTCAAAGGCACAAGCTGAAGGGCTAAATAAGAATGTAGTGACTTTTTTAAGCTTTATAAAAAATAGTTAAAAAATATAAACATCAAAAAACTATCGCCATTTCAAACCATTATAACTACTCCTACAAAGAAACAGTTTAAGAGAAAACGAAGACAACAACAGTACACCAGGCATCTCACATCAAACACAAGTTATCAAGAGACCGTCAACAAAAAAATATTAAAACAAGAGTGAGATAATAGGCCTACTTCCAAGAAAAGGAAAACTTCAAAGTCCACCAAAATAATTTGTAAAGACTTCAGCTCCGATGAAGACGATCCCAAACCACTGCTTCTGATGATGATGACAATGACAACGTTCCTTGTGGATTTTGTAGGCATAAATTGTTATCTGAAGAATCAAGACGTAAAGGTGATTGGATAGTGTCAAAGTTGTGAAACATGGTTTCACGAAATTTGTGTGGGTGCTGTTGGTAAAAAAACAATTCGTTTGTGGAAAATGTATGTAGAATTTAGACGAAACATTCACAGACGGAATAGCCCCGCCTAGTGAGCGAAATAACCCCGTTAATTTCTGTATTTTCTGTTTTTCAACATTTATGTAAATTAATTAATTACCTAGAAAATAATTTGTAATAAAAACGTAATAAAATACCATACAGTTCCTTACATAGTAGTGTTTGATTATAATTATTAAAAAAACTATTTTTTAAATTTTTAAACCCATTTTAAGTACCGCAAACTTGAAATGAGCGAAATGGCCCCGCTCTACCCTATATTTAACAATATATTTATTTTGCGCGTCACAAGTCTCGTATTAAATTAATTATAATTAAAAATTTCTGTATTTCCGCCGGGGTCGAACCAGGGACCTTACGCGTGTAAGGCGCATGCGATAACCACTACACTACTGAAACTACAAAAAAATTTGACCGATATAAATATATGAAATGAATCGTTAATTTAATTTTGGTAGTTATATGTTTTATATTAATTCGTAACGATCAGCTGATTTCATTGAACAGGTGATAGGCTAAATAGGTTTCAGGTTGTTGTTAAGAATTAGCTATGTTAATTTGTCATGTTTTCGAACAAATTGATTGTGATTATGAGTATGGTTGTGATTATGAGTATGATTGTGAGTATGAGTATGATTATGAGCATGATTGTGATGATGAGTATGATTGTGATTATGAGTATGATTGTGATTATGAGAATGATTGTGATTATGAAAAAGGAAGAGAAAACACACGATACATGATTATTTATTTTTGGTTCAATAACAGAAATGTTTATTATTTTTCCTTACTGGTTCTGTCTATTGAACCAAGTTCTATTTGTACACTCTAAGTGTCCGTAAAATCGTTAGAATTACTTTGAGAAAATACCAAATTTTGTTAATTTTTAAGATGGTTTTAGGCAAAATAATTTTGCAATTTTGTTATTGCCTAATTGTTTTAAATTTGGCACACACATCAACTTTCGGCAAGTTCGTTATCAAGCTACTTGAAGTTGTTAACTAGTTGGTTTCAAAATTTAAACGATATACCAAAATAAAAACTCTTTTTAAATATGATATGCCTATCGAAGTAAAAATCTATGTTAAAAATCGAATAATTTTGTTTAAAACCGTTAGGTTCTAACTAGGCCGTTAGATAGGTAATTTTTCGATTAAATTTTGTTCCAAAATTCGCTTGATCTCGTCAAAATAACTAAATATTTGCGAATTTTCATTGTAAAAAAGCTACTAGAGAAACTATCATGGATCCATAATTATTCCCGTGAAATTAGCTACGATTTTTGTCTTTTAAGAGGTTATTAAAAACTGTATATACAGTGTGTTTTTTAGCATTGTAGTGTTCGCAATTTTAGTCCGAATCGATTGAAACTTGATACTAAAATCGATTTTTGTAATAACTTTGACAACAACGTTACCCAGTAAAATCCGTTTAATGTTTCAAAATGGCGGCAAAATTTTAAAAAGACATTTTTTATCTCACGTTTTTTTAGAAAATCTAATACAGTAAAATCTCCCTATTGCGGATCTCTTTATAGCGGAAATCTCTCTATAACGGCAAAATATGTTTGGCCCTTTCCATTCCTACAGAAACTTTCTCTCGATTGAAACTTGATACTGAAATCGATTTTTGCAATAACTTTGACAAGTACGTTACCCAGTAAAATCCGTTTAATGTTTCAAAATGGTGGCAAAAGACATTATTATCGCACGCTTTTTTATAAATCTAATACAGTAAAATCTCTCTATTGCGGATCTCTTTATAGCGGAAATCTCTCTATAACGGCAAAATATGTTTGGCCCTTTCCATTCCTACAGAAACTTTCTCTCGATTGAAACTTGATACTGAAATCGATTTTTGCAATAACTTTGACAAGTACGTTACCCAGTAAAATCCGTTTACCGTTTCAAAATGGTGGCAAAAGACATTATTATCGCACGCTTTTTTATAATTCTAATACAGTAAAATCTCTCTATTGCGGATCTCTTTATAGCGGAAATCTCTCTATAACGGCAAAATATGTTGTCCCTTTCCATTCCTACAGAAACTTTCTCTCGATTGAAACTTGATACTAAAATCGATTTTTGCAATAACTTTGACAAGTACGTTACCCAGTAAAATCCGTTTACCGTTTCAAAATGGTGGCAAAAGACATTATTATCGCACGCTTTTTTATAAACCTAATACAGTAAAATCTCCCTATTGCGGATCTCTTTATAGCAGAAATCTCTCTATAACGGCAAAATATGTTTGACCCTTTCCATTCCTACAGAAACTTTCTCTCGATTGAAACTTGATACTAAAATCGATTTTTGCAATAACTTTGACAAGTACGTTACCCAGTAAAATCCGTTTACCGTTTCAAAATGGTGGCAAAAGACATTATTATCGCACGCTTTTTTATAAATCTAATACAGTAAAATCTCTCTATTGCGGATCTCTTTATAGCGGAAATCTCTCTATAACGGCAAAATATGTTTGGCCCTTTCCATTCCTACAGAAACTTTCTCTCGATTGAAACTTGATACTGAAATCGATTTTTGCAATAACTTTGACAAGAACGTTACCCAGTAAAATCCGTTTACCGTTTCAAAATGGTGGCAAAAGACCATATTTATTTGTTAAATGAATCGTCAATTTAATTTTGGTAGTTATATTAAAAGATCAGTTGTTTTATATTATTTGTAACGATCAGCTGATTTCATTGAACAGCTGATAGGTTATAATAAGTGTTTAGGTTTTGTCGTTTATATTAATTCGTAACGATCAGCTGATTTCATTGAACAGCTGATAGGCTATAATAAGTTTTACATTGTTAAAAACGCTATAAAATGGTTTTGTAAAAATAGCTATGTTAATGTAAATGCATCCATGCAGCTATTAAAATGTAAATACATTATCGCACGCTTTTTTATAAATCTAATATTGTACAGTAAAATCTCCCTATTGCGGATCTCTTTATAGCAGAAATCTCTCTATAATGGCAAAATATGTTGTCCCTTTCCATTCCTATAGAAACTTTCTCTTTGAGGCCAATAAAATCCGAAAAATCTCTCTATAGCGGCGAAACACGTGCACACTTGCTACTCTTCTACCCTTTTTCTCAGTATAAAGATACCTCATTCGAGTGTTAAAAGCAGTGCGTACAACCTGAATCGAGTGTTTTGTGACTAGTACATTTTACAAGTAGTGCATTATTTTTGCAAAATTTTACAAAACAGTGTATGGGGTCTAAACGGAAAATTTTATCGTCAGATGTAGAGGTTGGAGTGTTGCGTGAATTAGAGAAAGGTGTGAAGCAAGTAGATGTTTGCCGAAATTTTAATTTAGTTAGTTTTTCTGTTGACACGATACTGAAAAAATAAATTAAAGGGAATAGTTTCAAGAAAATTAGAAAACCATAATTTGAAGGAAGTGGTGAAGCGGTTCCTGCAGTAGTTTCGGCAGAATATTGCCTTTTTCTCACAACTGTAATATTTTATTCGTACAGTTTTATTTAATAAATTGTGTATTGTCCTTCTTAAAACTGTACTGTTTTACAGTAATTACTGTAATTTTACAGTAATTAGGATATTACTGTTGTGATATCGTAATTTTATTTCAATAACCTCTGCAATCAATTAAAAATAACGTACAATACACTTTACGAATAAAACGCATTTTATACAAATTTTTGATAGAACTCTCTCTATAGTGGAAACCTCTTTATAGCAGCGAAAACTAACGTTCCCTTTAATGCCGCCATAGAGAGATTTTACTGTAATTCATACTTATCATATTATTAAATTTTCGACGTTTATTTAGAACGTTAATTTATGCAAACTTTCACAGATGTGTTAAAGAGACTATTTTGGAAATGAACTTCCATCACACCAGCGAGACAGCTGCGTGCAGTAATTATTCCGTTTACTTAACCGAAAGTAATTCATGGTAAACAGATTATAGCGTTTATAATAGAAGAGGATTATCAATCAGGCAGGACAAATGACGGCGCATCGTTAACTGACCCGGACGGTTCTTTAAAACAAGCGGTCCAGGGCGGCCTATGAATGGCTGGAAGATGGAACACCGGGAGGGCGGTGCAATAATAGCTCAGCCATACATCAATAGCATCCCATCCCCCCCACGGGTTTTTATTGCCAGTCTTGCGGCCCACTCTAATGTGTCATCAAACACTGTAATGAGGATTTTTTTGCCAAAGGACGTAATAACGTGGAGACGATCGTTAAACAAGTAGCGGGGCGAGCGGAGAAGAGGGGGCGCGTGATGGATAGGAATATTAAATTTTTCGGTCGGGGAAAAAAATAATAAAAAAGTTTATTTTTGAAAAATGATGTCGAGGGACGCGCAGCCAGGGAAAGGAATAATTAAATGAATTAGGGGCGACGGTAATTGGCTTTCGACATCAAAGCGTGATGAAGTGAGCCTTGCGATATTGGATCCGCTGTAGATGGTATCGGATCAAAGCGGGAAGTTGCAGTTTGTTTGGTGCAAAAATGTCAAACGCGTGCTGGAATCCATACGCTATTTTCACAGTTATTTTAACTATCCGATAAAACGAGGTGAACGAGAGCGGAAAATTCGCTTTATAAAATTCATAACATATTTCAATTAAACGCGGCACGCAGCTGTCTCGCTGGTGCGATGAAGCCAATTCTTTGTCAACGAACTAACTCGTTGTTTCCCGTTAATTGGTTATTTTAACATGTTTCATGTTTCAGGGCTGGTTGTAATGTTAATATATATATATATATATATATATATATATATATATATATATATATATATATAATAGTATATTTGCGCATCGCAAGTCTCATATTAAATTAATTATAATTAAAAATTTTTTGTTACCGTCAGGAATTAAACTCGTTCTGTGAAGCGCAGTCATAACCACTACACTACGAAAACTACTAAGAAGATTGACGGGTATAAATACATAAAATGAATCGTTAATTCATTTTGGTAGTTATATTAAAAAAACAGTTGATTTTTATTAATAACGATCAGTTGATTAACGAATCAGTTATAATAAGTTTTTAGGATTTAAAACTAGCTTTGTTAATTTGTCGTTTACTGAACGATCAGCTGATATGAACAGCGGATATTATAAGTTTTAGGATGTAAATACATAAAACGAATTGTCAATTTAATTTTGGTAGTTGTAATAAAAGATCAGTTGATTTATATTAATCCGTAACGATCAGTTGATTTCACTGAAGAGCTGATAGTTTATAAGAAGTGTTTAGGTTATGTATTTAAAAACTAGCTTCGTTAATTTGTCGTTTATATTAATTCGTAACGATTAGTTGATTTCACTGAACAGCTGATAGCCTATAATAAGTTTTAGGGTGTAATACATAAAACGAATTGTCAATTTAATTTGGTAGTTATATTAAAAGATCAGATGATTTATATTAACCCGTAACGATCAGTTGATTTCACTGAAGAGTAGATAGTTTATAAGAAGTGTTTAGGTTATGTATTTAAAAACTAGCTTCGTTAATTTGTCGTTTATATTAATTCGTAACGATTAGTTGATTTCACTGACCAGCTGATAGCCTATAATAAGTTTTAGGGTGTAAATACATAAAACGAATTGTCAATTTAATATTGGTAGTTATATTAAAAGATCAGATGATTTGTATTAACCCGTAACGATCAGCTGATTTCACTGAACTGCTAATAGGTTATAATAAGTGTTTAGGTTATGTAGTTAAAAACTAGCTTTGTTAATTTGTCGTTTATATTAATTCGTAACGATCAGCTGATTTCATTGAACAGCTGATAGGTTATAATAAGTGTTTAGGTTATGTAGTTAAAAACTAGCTTTGTTAATTTGTCGTTTATATTAATTCGTAACGATCAGTTGATTTCACTGAACAGCTGATAGGCTATAATAAGTTTTAGGATGTAAATACATAAAATGAATCGTCAATTTAATTTTGGTAGTTATATTAAAAGATCAGTTGTTTTATATTATTTGTAACGATCAGCTGATTTCATTGAACAGCTGATAGGTTATAATAAGTGTTTAGGTTTTGTCGTTCATATTAATTCGTAACGATCAGTTGATTTCATTGAACAGCTGATAGGCTATAATACGTTTTACATTGTTAAAAACGCTATAAAATGGTTTTGTAAAAATAGCTATGTTAATTTATCGCGTTTTCGAACAAATTATTGTAATAAAAAGGAAGAGATACATGATACATTATTTTTATTTTTGGTTCAATAACAGAAATTATTAATTTTATTCAAAATTGATTTCTTTTATAATACAAGAAAGAAACTGAGTGTCACTCAATTTCTATCAAAAACTATTCGTAGCATAAGCTTTATTCGCGACAAAATACATTCAACATCACATTTTTTTAAAAATTTGATCCGATAAATTATTACAGAATAGGCCTCCTAACACCCATTTTAATATAATCAAGGGAGTTGTTTTGATGGAAGGAAATTTCCAACAATATTTGAAACGAAAACGTCTATAGCTGCGCCTGATCTGAAAGAGAATTTAGCTTTTTTGATGGTGTTAAATCGAGCTGACATGTCAGGTTTTGGCCGTCACGGTTATGCAGTCTGTTTTTTACATTAAATATTTCATGCTATAGGCTACCACATCTAGCACAAAAGCGTGTACAGTTAAGTAGCCTATAATATATTTACACACACACACACACACACATATATATATATATATATATATATATATATATATATATATATATATATATATATATATATATATATATATATATATATATATATATATATTTACATATATACTTGCATAATATATTTACATGTAATATTTTAATACAGTGACAATGCAAATATTGTAGATATAAATAACTTCAATAATAAATATTTAAATTATAATTAACGCCATTACGCTACATACCCAGCCCACCAAAATTGTTAAATCGTTTACAATTAAACATTTCTTGGGCATAAATAAATTTAGTGTTTATACAAAAATATTCACAGTTCAAGCTATTTGCGAAAAAACATTTAAATATCGCATTTTTCAAAATTTGGACCCGATAAGTTATTTCAGAATTAATAGGCCTGTAAAACCTATTTTTTTAAAAAATAATATAATTTCAGCATAGCATAATGTCTCGCTTCACTGACAAGAGAAGCAAGTTTTTTTTTTATTTTATTACAATTGAAACTGAACTTAGTCCATCTATCAATATAGGCCTACCTATGAAATGAAAGCGTTAGTTGGTTGCACATCCTATGGCGCACTCCAAAATCCAAAAATCACTTGATCTTGTGATAGTTGTGTCAATCTTGTCTTAGTCCAAATCAAACGGTTTTATCCTATCCAACCGCCGAACTTGAACCGAATTGTCGAGAACTTGTAGCATCCCGATGTTATGGTGTTTATGCAGTCTTACTTCATGCTTCCTAGCAAGTCGCCGAACCTCTTCATGAACTGTAGCAATTTGTAAATCCTTATGAAGATCATCATTGCGTATGTACCATGGGGCATTAACAATGTCTCTCAATACTTTATTTTGAAACGTTTGAATAATTTTAATATTGCTTCTTTTCGTGCAGCCCCAAAGCCCCAAAGCTGCACCATATGTCCAGATGGGTTTTAGGACTTGTTTATAAAGTAATAGTTTATTGTGCACTGACAACTCAGAATGTCGCCCAAGAAGCCAATGCATTTTCCTTAGTTTCAGATTCAGTTCGTTACGTTTCGTTTTGACATGTACCTTCCAGCGCAGTGTCATGCCCAAGTATTTTGCATTATTATCTTGTGGAATCACTTTTTAATTGAATTTTCTGTTAGTGAAAGTAACATGAACAGATTTTGTCTCATTCAGCTTTATTCGCCATTTTTTAGTCCAGTCACAAATTCCATTGACAGCTATCTGCAGCCTTCGAGTAGACTCCTTCTGAGATAACAGCAGTATCATCCGCGAATGTAGCAACGATAGCCTCATCACAGACTGGAATATCACTTGTATAAAGCAAGTATAAGAAGGGCCCCAACACACTTCCTTGTGGAACTCCGGCAGATATCCGCTTCAAATCAGAGTAACTATCTTCATACTTGATTCGAAAGTGCCTTCCTGAAATATAGGACTTCAGCAACTATGTTGTTTTGGCAAGTATTTTTCCATTTTGTATTCCAATCCTAAGAGAAGCAAGTGTTAACAAAAATCTGATTTTAAGAGTTTAACATCAAAAGTTATTCTATTTTTGGATAACCACAATTTTTGAAACGGTTGAACAGATTTTGCTGAGTAATGAAATCGTCCGAGCTAAAACCGAAATCTATTTTTGTGCCACATTTGAGCAAAATCGCCCTAAAATATGCCCATTGGTGGAACAGAGTCCTGAAAATAAATAGCCCATTTTTCCGAAATTCTAGCGAAACTGCGTGAAATATTTTTAATTGAAATTAAATGTTTAAAACGGAATGTTTGTTAATTAAACTTACTGATAATAATTTTGTAATGTAAGGTTTGCTGTGAATTTAAAAAAAAAGTACGTTTATAATTTATTTAACTCCACTCATTGTCTACAGTTACTAAAAAAAGATGCAGCACTTCACCATTTAAACAACAAATTCAAGAAATTTAATAAAATTCCTCCAGGTAGCAGCACATTACAGTCCACAAATGTTTTCCTTACAACTTCTCCAAATAATGCCCACAAGAAGAAGACAAGTGCATTGATTCTGTTTATTAAATGCGTAATATAAATTTACCATCGATTTAAGCCTACCCACTGTGAAAAAAATATTAATAAAATGAATATTTTTAACAATAAAACAATAAATGGCGGTAATTCACAGAATGCACACGAAAATGTACTGTATATTTGTCATAGCGTGGTGCGCTCTAGTGAACTTTCGTTTAACTTTTCAATTTTTAGCTTAAGAATTCATAACAGTATTTTGCGTTTTTACTAATTGTAGTTCAATCCAGGTGTAGTTCAATACTTGATAAACAAGGAAATAATTACTTAGATGTGTTTTTGCAGTTTATAAAAAATAATTTTGATTAAATGAACACAAAAATTATTATTTTAATTTATAAAATAAACAATAACAGCTGTATAGCTAAACAATTAATTTTTCTGGTACTTTCATTTTTAAACCAAGGACTGTTACATACTTATTTCAAAAAATCATTACCACAAATTTCCATTTGGACTCTTTGCTTCAGAACCAAACCCAGGACTACAATAGAACTACAGGTGCTATTAATTTTTTTTTTTTGGCGAAAAGCACATTTTTTCATCGCCTAAACACAACTACTAACAAAAAAAAGGACAATAAAACTTAACATTACTAACAAACTAGATAACATTTATAACAAGAATAAATATTTTAAAATCAAAACAATATAAATGTGGACTGTAAAGTGATCCTAATCAAACAGAAAGATAATAAATATTATGAAACACAATAAAATTACCTAAAAGTAGTTAACAAGAATATGAACTACAAAAAATATATAAATACTAAGGATAAAAATAAAATTAAATATATTGATGTATATGCAAGCGCCTCAGGAAGGCCAAAACGCGATCAATGATTGATGAATCGTCCCCCAAGATCGCCTGCATACAGTTTCCTAATCTATATATTGTACGCATGTTTCTCAAATAATCGCAGTCCAAGAGCAATTATATATTCATTCCACGGACTAGTCCAGAATCCAAAATAGCTAGTCAAATCAAAATATACACTAGAAATAACTGTCACACTAATTCTCTCCTCTTGCTTCAGTAAACCCCTGCCACTCATTCTGATTCTGTACCACTTACCTACTGAGGTCAATTTATGACTGTTTAACGAAAGTATTGACTAAAGAATTTTCAGTGATTACGAATAACTGACCGATGAAGTGGAGTCTCTGTTTAATTTGTATATTACACCATTTTGGCCAAACACATTTCCGATTGTTTTCAAATTTTGTACAAAAGCAGTGTATAAAACATGAACGACGTATGTGTAAGATTTTTTCCATTTGAAGATGACGGCCTCTGACTTATAATGACAATTATATCAAGCTTTGGCCAAACTCACTGACAGCTTTGAAATTTGGTACGAAGGTACTTTTACAAAACCCGAGCAATGTATCATTTTTCCCCATTTAACGATAACAAGCATATGCAGTTTTGGCAAAACGCAGTGACCAATTGTTTTCAAATTTGTTACAAAGATATCTTGCATACTACCCAAACGATGTTCCAACTCACTTCCATTTCAAGATGGCAGCCTGACTTAATGGTGACAAGTATTACCTGCTTATTTGATTTGGAACTACTGTTAACTCTTTCCAATAATACTGGCTGAATTGTACAACCTATCCTAATTTTCATCGCTTCATATTTATGCAAAATTTCCAAAAAAGTTGGTCCAGTAACATTTTTCCTAAATATTACAGTTGCGGGTTAATTGAGTAGAAAAGGTCACAGAAAAGGTAGCTGGTCACAGCAATATTGTAGAATGGTGGCCAAGCAACTGATTAAGAATACAATGATACCCCTTGAATGGTGCCTTGGACAATGTCTAAGTCAGGGATGAAAAATGACCTGCATAACAAGTTAGGTTTTGGGATAAAGGGCTGAACATATAAGTGTTTTCATTTTGTTAAATTATTTCTAGGCACATGTGTAAATATAGAGATAACATTGTGCTGTGCTACAGAAATAAACATTGTGCTGAGTTAATACAAACATACCTGTGATTGATGTGTGTTTTGATGGTTTTTGTAGGGCAACAATATTTCTTAGTTATCTGTTCTCAGAATGACCACTGCTATTCCCTTTTCTGTCAGGAAACTTCACTTAGTGTGTCATCAATTCTATTAATGTGTTTAATTTGTTAGCCTGTTAAAAAATTTAAACGGTTATAATATTATCGTGTAACATACTTTTGATTTTTAAATTTAACAAAACAGTGTCTTTGTGAACGAGTTTCAAATTGTTGTTCAAATCCTGCTATCAATTGTTTTGTGAATATTAATTAAATGGATCCTAAAAGAAGTGCTTGAGGTAGTGGAAATAAAAGACAAACTTTGACTATTGAGCTAAAAAAAGCTGCAGTATGAACTAAAAAAATATACAGTATTGATTTGTCCTATGTTTATATATGTGACATAATTATATTTGTATGAATTTACTAAAAATAAAGTGTGACTATTGTTCTGTGAATTTTCTTCAATCTTAATTTTTGACATATCAATAGTGAGTACTCAATTATTTTTTTTTGTATTTAACAAATTAAAACGTTTTCCGTAAGACTCTATTGTAAATGCTGAGTCGCACAGCAGTCTGCACATATAACGAATTAACACCGTTAATTGGGGTACCATGTATACAGCGAGGTGTACTGTTCTTTGAACTAATAGTTCTCTTTTTCATCAATTACAAAATCCAAAAAAGCAATTCAAAACCTAATGCTAACATGATAAATTGGATTAGGTGTCATATGACTCATATCCAGTTGGCCAGCGAACTAGAATAAGTAATTAGGATTATGACCTATTCTTTCCGTCAGTGGTCTATCCACTCACCTTGTAAAGGCTACCGCAGTTTTGAAACTCTATCGTTTCATCTTCTGGCCGTGACACAAAATGTTAAATCCCTCTGTCGAGGTTGTAAAAATCAAACAAAACGTTAAAAACATACATCACAAACTGCCAATAGGCAATCCGGAATGTAACAACATACAAGTCACGCGTGTTGCTTGGCCAAGTCAAATTTCATTGTACATATTTTAATCGTGTAATTTTGCTCAGCGTTTGTGATGTATGTATTTAATGTTTTGTTTGACTTTGTGATGATCTTGACAGAGTGATTTAACATTTTGTATCACAGCCTGAAGATGATACGACAGTTTCGAAACCGCAGTAGCCTTTACAAGGTGAGTGGATAGACCACTGACGGGAAGAATAGGTCATAATTCTAATTACTTAAATATGTGGTCCGGTGGCTATGTTACAATAATGGAACTAGAATAGTAGAATATATATTGAGTCCAGTTGAAACGTATTGTACCAATTATTGGTAAGAATTTAACCTATCATAATTTTAAGTTTGGACACTTACAGATTTTATCAAAGCTTCAAATTTTTTTTTTTAAACTTGGTTGTTTTTAAACTACCAAATTTAGGCCTGGATTTTTAAAAACTGCCAAAGAAGACATATGCCTGTCTCTCGGTCTTTGTTTGACTTGGGAAAACCAATGAAAATACTAGAATATTAGTAACTTAATTTCACTTTAATTGGAAAAAATAAGAAAATAAGTTTCTTAAAAATTACCTTAAAAATTTACTACATAATATAACCCGAAAAAAGAGAAACAGCACCTGAAAATACACAAGTGTTTCAAGAAAACTTTTACAATAAATCGGAAGTTAATTACCAGTGAAAAAGACATAGGGTTTCTATGAAAAATGTAAACTGAAACCACAAAGAAATATACATTAAACAGATCATATATTTGCATAATACTGTTCAAAACTTATACACTTTAACAACTTCCTTAATATAAACTGATCATGAAGCACAAAGCAGGGTAAATAACACTTTACAAAAACTGAATTTATAACATTTTAAAACAACTTTTCATTTCCAAAAAAATGATTTTCATAGGATCGTAACTTTAACTCAAGTAGGCTAAACTTGGCTTACAAATGCTCACAATTCAAACATTTCTGTGGTAAGAATTTATAGTTCCTTATTTCCAGCTATAATCGATAATTTATTTACATTAAATTATTAGAAAATAATCATTAAGTTATTAACCTCCCAAAATTGGAATTCAATTTTAAATAGAAATCTCCATGCCTTCATTGTATTACTGGCATATTTAATGTTTTGATATGAGACAAAATTTTTCGGTAAAGTGAATTAAGTAGTCTGATTAGATTTTAATGAATATTGGGAATATTTACAAATGCCGAAGATTTTTGAAAATGATTTTCGTTCACTTTATATTCTGTAAATGATACTTGCTACCTTTTATTATCACTTATATACAATAAGGCTGGATGGCCACGAAATACTAAGTGTAGTTGTACTGAACAGAATGAAGATGACTGACAACCGAGAGCAGATTTCAGTCAGTTTCCTATCACTGGAAATGAGGGGGTGTTTCTTTTTCTTTTTTAATTTGTTCTTCAGCTTAGAATCTAACGATAAAAAACTGAATATAAATTACCTTTCAGCAAGTGTCGCAAATTACAGAATAGAATAAGAGCTTTTATTCAGAAGAACACATTGCTGAGAATTTAATACACTGTTTAATAACATTAAACTACAAGAAATTTAAAAATATTTAATTTAATTTAGGATTTATTTAAATTTAAAAATTAGGGAACAGTAACTTAGATAATGAGAAGGCTGGAGGTGTCCGGTCAGCATGATGGGGAAGCATAATTGGGGAGTCAGTTTCAAAACCGACCTAGACAGAGTTGAAGCTACATTGAGCAGAGCCCGGCAACACCACTTGACTCCGTTTAGCCTCATTTCACTTTTAGTAATTGCAATTACATTATAAACAGTAGGTATGTAGTCCGCTCCACTTAGTGGAACTCTGCTCCATATTTGGTGGCCACCTGGAACTCTGCTCCATATTTGGTGGCCACCTGGAACTCTGCTCCATATTGCTCCATATTTGGTGGTGAACTCTGCTCCATATTTGGTGGCCACCTGGAACTCTGCTCCATATTTGGTGGCCACCTGGAACTCTGCTCCATATTTGGTGGCCACCTGGAACTCTGCTCCATATTTGGTGGCCATCTGGAACTCTGCTCCATATTTGGTGGCCACCCAGATTTAAATATACAAAACATGTTAAATTTACATACATTAATATACATTCTTCAAACTAATTAACATCACTGCTATGGAAACTTATGCGTATTTAAAACGTAAAAATACTTTTACCTGCAATTTAAAATAGTTTAACAGATCAACTCAGCATTTTATCAGTAAAATACAACTAAATATTTTAAAAACAATACTGTGAGACTTGTACTAAGAATTTAAATTAACTACTTGAATTTACTGCCACCCTAGCGAGACCGCAATCGTTGGCAAGATAACTTAGAAGTTCCGTTTGTGTTAGTCTTAGACATTGATTCGAAGCGATGTCGTGCAGTTCTATCAGACTTGGCGTTTCTGTTGCATCTTTACCAATGACAGCTATGAATGGATATCCCGTACGTTTAGCTTCTAACAAACGCTTTCCTATTGTAAGAGAAGACCTGTCATCTAATATCACATTGTCCTCACACATGGGAATCTGCTGCAAAGTTTCGTAGAGTTCGATGGGCAAACTACCAACTACTTTACTTTCTTTACTACCTTCCTGTAACGTAAATACATTGCATAAACTCTTTCAAATACAATATACATTGTATGTAAATATACTTAAGCCCTATTAAGAATATAATCTTGTATTTTACATAGAATAAAATAAAATTTCAAAGAAATGTTCTATTGTTTTATAGTGAGTTTAAAATAATATTCTCATTTAGATACATAAGGTATATTCATAAATTCAAGCAGTAAGACAATGAACGAAAGCGTGGTATTACCCAAAAATTGTAAAAAAATGAGAAAAAGGTTAGGGTGGTCCATGGGAAATGGACGTTTTTGAATCGCGTTTTACTCGACGACTGGTTGAGGGGGAGACCCGCGGTGGACATCACTCAACTCCCCATTTCATGCCATTTAGTCGTCAATATGCCAATATGGACGAAAGATACGTGCGTGTTTGCGTACGATACTTTTGTAAAAAGTGGTGAGTCTGTGTTTGAAACTCAATGATACTTCAGACGTCATTTTCATATCAAGCGTCATGGTGAAATACCGAGTCGAAATACCATTTTAAGGTGGGTGAATGCATTTAGATCTGATCTGTTATGAAAACAAAGTAACCTCACCACTCTGGATAGAGTGAGAGATGCAATTCAGCGCAGTCCCGGCCGTTCTGCTAGGCGTCACGCTGCGGAGCTTTGACTGAGTAAGAGCACAGTAAAGCGTATCTTACGCAAGGATTTAGGGTTACACCCGTATAAAATTATAATTGTACAGAAGTTAAATGCTGCACATCATCAAGATGGCAATAAGAAACCAGACTGATCTAATCAACTAACAATTATTGGGCAGAGTGGAAGCAAATTTTCGAGAAAGACTGGAAATGTGTGTTCGCCATATCGACCGTCATTTGGGTGATGTAAGTTTTAAAAATTGAAGTAACATTATTTTCTTTTAAATGGCATAACTTTACCTTCATTTCTGCATAAATAAAAATTATCTGTGTTTAGAACTAAGGGAGCAGTGATTTTTTTCAAAACCATCCATTTTCCGTGGACCACCCTGTATAAGAGCAATAAATGTAAACAATTTACTACCTCAGGATATGTAAGTATTGTCATTCAATAAGAGAATTTTAAAAATAAGGATGAAAAAATGGATGTTGCATAAAGCTGATATCTGTGGTTATTGATTACGGGCTGATGGTTGTGGTTATTGAATATAGAATATGTGAAGCATGTTGTAGGATAACTTTATTTTAATTTTGTTTAGTTTTGCAGTAGTTTTAACATTTAGGCAGTCTGGAATATAACGAAATATAAGTTGCACATATCGTTTGACCAAACCAAATTTTATCGTTGTATTTTAATCAAGTAATTGTGTTTAGTATTTGTGACGTGTGTTTTCAATATTTTGTTTAACTTTGTAATGATCTCAACAGAGGGATTTGACATTTTGTATTATGGCCTGAAGATGAAACAGTAAGGTTTCGAAACCATGGTAGCCTTTACGAGGCGAATAACAAAGACCACTAGACGGAAGGAAATAGGTCATAATCCTAATTATTTAAAAATGTGGTTGGGTAGCTTTATTCATTTTAAACTTAACAGAAATTTGCCTTTTCATTAGGATGCATCTAACCTCTGTTGTGTCCATGATGGTTCTAAAAAATTTTGCTTCAATAACTGCTTTTTCCTACATTAACAATTAAAACAATATTTAGATACCTTTGTTTACAGTTTGCTCTCTGCTTGGTTTTCACCTGGCCTATGTCACCGCCTCTCTTGTCACTGATTAGCTGAGATCTGTTTGTTTGGCATAGTTCGTTCCCTAACATTTTTTTCAATTTGCATATTTTTGTTTAATGACTTTTGGGAATAATTTTGTTTTATTGTATTTTTAGACCTTTATGTTTATTATTTTAAGAATAATAAACGTATGAAAATATCTTACTTTTCTTTGGTTGGCTTAGATCTAGGCCTACGATGTGAATTAAACCTTGACTGTACGTAAGTATAGCTCGCTATTTTATAATTTACATATACTTTTATAATTATAAATTAGTAATTTTATAATATACTAATTTAACTGTTATTAAAATTGCTTTTGTTTAAATGATAATTATTTACATGATATTTGTAAATTATGAATTGAACTCTTTTAATTATTCGATCTTTGATAATTCATTTTTAGTTTTGGCCTATTTAAACAATATTTTATTTTACTTCAGTATTTTATATCTATCTATCTATAATTCGGTCTACAACGTTCTACGCCGTCTTCCGATCTCCAACCTCAACCCATCGCGGTCTCACCACAAGTCTTCTGGTAGATCCCTTTTTTTTATTTCCTTTTCGACTCCCTCTCTCCAGCTCAGTCTCGGCCTTCCTCGTTTTCTTCTTCCAGGTGTTCGCCATTGCATGATTTTTTTGGGAATATGAGTATTTTGTATTACAAACATATTTCAATTACGAATTGATAATCTAATGTTTTTTCTATGTCCTGTTAGTGAAACACTTGAAAATGTTGTTTATCAAAGTAATTTGTACGGTACACAAAATAATGAAATTCTGTTTTTGACACTAAAAGTTATATGCTCTCATTGGAATTAACACGATAATGGGATACAATATATTACCATCTTGGAAAGATTATTGGAGTGTACCACAAGACTTGAATAATCCTGTTATTGCAAACAAAATTCAGTATCGTCCACATTGTCAGTATAGCTATTGTATAGCTTACAACTTACCACAAAATGTAAGTTGTCATATTTTGTTGTGTGTTTTTAATTCTGAACCCATTACATTAAACTAAAGTTTTTTTCAATAAAATTCAGTTATTTGTGAGTCAAGTATTAATTATTCTTACTTTTATATGAGTTTTATTTATAATTAGATAATATAATGCAAAGTATGTCATGTTATTAATGTATTTATTATTCTACAAGAATTTTATGTAAAAAATTATATTATTTTCCTTACCAATACAAAAAAATTTGAGAATATAACAGAAATGAGAGGAAACATTTGTAATGTTCTAATAATTCAAAAGTACTGAATAATATTTATTTATGAATATCCTAGTAATGAATTAAAAAAATTTGGAGTTTGTCTAAAGTCACTTATTATTATCTAACAACTAAGGTCTTATATACATTGTTTTGAAAAAGTAGTAAGATTAGTAGGTTAAACTAATGGTATAGTCTATATACATCATTAATGCCTTTTGACAGACCAACGGTACTCAAAAGTACCAGGGCTGTAAACCCCCCTTTTTTAAAAAAATTTGTAAATTATTATATTTTCTATTAATTTAAGGTATAATTAAGAGATTTCATAAGAAATGTATTTGAAAAAAAATTATTTTCATGTATGTGGTCAGCTAAGGGTTAAATGGTACCTTAAAGGCGATACATTGGAATGTTACTAATCAGCTCTGTTAAATCAGCTGTATTTAACTTATGTCTATATACATGGTTTAAGCTCTAGTCAGTAGCCTAAACAATTTATTTTAAATGTTTGTGCTATTACAACACTATATGTACAACAAATTCTGTTGCTAATATCTTAACGCAAATAATTTAATTACTCACCTTAGGTGTAATTATAAGACACGTATAAGGAGCTAAAAGTGTGGGCCACCTCAGCTGATCTGGTAATGACAGTACTTCTAATGCAGCGGCCAAAATACGAGTTAAACCTAAACCATAACTCCCCATCACTACAGGCTCCTTCCCATTGGGGCCTGTGTACAGCGCTTGCAATGGAATAGAGTATCGTGTACCCAGCAGGAATGTATGGCCTACCTGAAACAACAGTTCGACTTTTATGAAAATCTTTCGAAGTTGTTTAAAACGCAACTACTTTTGATAATAAGAGTAGATGTTCAAATAGTATCAAGACAATTATACATTTCTTGTACGATGAAATATATTATGAGTGTTGTTAGGAATTAAAATTATACTATGACTTATAAGTACGTAATATTGTAAAGAGCTCAGCTGAAAGGTAAAACACTATTGTCAGACTCACAAAAATTACGAAACTACCGACATACTACTGTTACTATAAAGAATGAAGAATGTTACAATAAAAACGGGGAAAAGTAGGTAGTGCTACGAAACTACCGACATACTACTGTTACTATAAAGAATGAAGAATGTTACAATAAAAACGGGGAAAAGTAGGTAGTGCTACGAAACTACCGACATACTACTGTTACTATAAAGAATGAAGAATGTTACAATAAAAACGGGAAAAGTAGGTAGTGCAAGTCTAAAAAATGTCCTCCTTTCGCTAAGTAATAATTTTTAGTAATGAAAGTTTAATATTTTTCCGCTAACCATAAAGTATTTGTGATATGACAGTGACAATCCTTTGTCATCACCTAAACAACATAGGAACTGAGTTACACAACCTAGTTCCGCTAACACCTAAACAACCGCGCTAAAATCCCCGAACTTCTCTCCTGGCTTTCAAACAGCCTACACCTGTGAAATCTAATTCACTCCCGTCAACCAATACTCGATTCTGATTTGTTTGCAGTGCTCGCATATCTTGAGTCTATAATACGCTAGATGAATACATTTCTGCCCACACACATCATCTTGCCTTCAATGGTTTCATTCTGATTGGTGCATTCTTTCTCTAGTTCGAACAATGGAATTCTGAGAAATTATGGTTCCTGTAATAATTTCAAGTATAAATACAGGTCGAAAAACACTGTTTGGGAGAACAACGAGGAGGATCACCTACTACACAACAACTAAAAGATAGCCTACCAACAGCTGGAACGCTGTAATATTCTATAGGACATCACAACTTGTTCAGGACGAAATAGAAGGAATCCGGCTAACCGTAAAGAAGACACGAACTTCTTACTCATCATTCTGGATCGAAAAAGAGCCTCGCCAGCCTGGAGCCAACCTGTTAAATGTCCAGACTTCTTTTATTTGACACTTTGGCAACTATGACACCTTGGTTATAACCAAAACAAGTTAGATTATAAGATGGTTTCTTTATTTATATTCATTACCAAAATTCCTTCAAAAATTATACAATATAATACAAAAATATGAAGGACCTACAGGAAACATAAATGCCTGTACATAGGTTGGTCCTTAAAATTAATTCCTTACTTATATGTAAATACTTTTAAAAATTGTATCTCTCAGTACTATTATTATAAAATTTAAATTTAACGGATATTTAACACAAAAACATTTTTATGTTATGAAATTATTTAACAAAAAAAATCACTTATAAAATATTGGTACTTAGATCACATTAATGTTTTTAAATTGTCCTTTTAACTTTTTTTTTAGAGTTTTAGATCCATATTCTAAAGTTTTTAAAGCATTTGGAAGAACATTAAATACTTCTTGTCATAATATGTATAACATCTTTGACCAACTGTTAAGGATTGTTTCGGTAATCTGACACTCTTG
This sequence comes from Callitettix versicolor, assembly GCA_022606455.1. Lineage (NCBI taxonomy): Eukaryota > Metazoa > Arthropoda > Insecta > Hemiptera > Cercopidae > Callitettix > Callitettix versicolor. The sequence goes on along the minus strand of CM040188.1, from coordinate 7,321,512 downwards.
TAACGATTATTGCAAGTATTCTGCACAAATTCTTCTTTTAAGTCACTGTATTGATACACTACTGATTTTAAGGCAAATACTTGTCTAATATTTTAATGGTTTATCAGGATCCTGTTCTTGAATGCCAATAATTTTTAAAGTTGCTTTTGAAGTCTATTTAGTGCATCCAGTCAGATGCACCATTGCTGATTTTGTAGATAACAAGTGAGAAATAAAATTTGGAGGCAGCAAACTACAATGAAACTTCATTCAATGGACACTTCTAAATTGCACACTCTCCCTTGCTTTTATTTCCCAATACTTTTGTATTCCCTGACCAAGATGAAGCTAATCTATGCTTGGAAAAACTTTTAAATAGCGAACATTCTCAAAAAGGATATGGGCATTTAATGAATGAACCAAAATTATCATTGGAATTTCTTAATACCAGACTGTGTAGCTAATCTTAATAACAGATCCGCTTTTTCTTGGAAACTGTTAACCTACAGAAGCACCCAAAACTATACTTTTCAGTGTTTTCCTGATATACCACTTCCTAGAAACAGCAAGTTTGGAAAGCTACTGTTGCATACACGAGTCCCCGTAGAGGGAGTGCAGACTAGCTGCACATATTGAGAGGATTTAGACGTCCCTCGTGGTACCCGAGTCAAACACATACTAACACACAACACTACACTTATGACTTTAACACTTTACACTCACACTTACATTTAGGGAGGCGATAATAACTTCAAAGTGCTTTTTGCCTTAAAATAACAACAAAAATGCATACATGAGTGGCAAACAAATGGCACGGGAACAATGTCTTTTTTTGGCAGTACAAGAAAAAAACTAATTGTATTTGTTTTGCTTTACTTGAAAATGCTTCAAAAGCTGGTTTACCACATACTTTCAGCATAATTAACTTATGGGCTCTAGTGGGGAGAAACATAAAAGTGCACTTTGTTTATCTCAAATAGTGTATGTCTAATTTGTTCTGACTGTTAGCCATCATTTAAGATTGGACCCAAGATAGTGTATTTACAATTGCTCTTCTGTACACTGCATTGTACAGTAGTACCTCGCGATACGATGGGTTCACGATACGATGTGTTCAAGATACGAAGTGGAATATCGCAAATATTCGTGCTAGCGAAACGATACGTTTTTCGCGATACGATCCCAATATCTTGCCGCTTGAAATTGTTTTGAAGTTGGCGCGCTATGTGAGTTTTGGAAGAGTCACTACGAAATTGTCCATTGCTTAAAAATCATAGAAAAGGCATGGGGTGAGATCCCAAGGCACACCTTGAACTCAGCATGGAGGAAATTCTGGGAACGAGACTTTGAGGGTTTCGAAATCCCTACTGAAGAAGAAGCTGTGGATGATTCTGCTCCATTGGAGGAGATTATTTCTCTGTCAAAGTCTTTGGAGCTTGTTGTCGATGAGGCTGACATTGACAAGCTACTCGACGAGCACAAGGAGGAGCTCAACACTGACAACTTGAAGGCATTGGAGGCGATGCAAATCAGCGATCTTCAAGAGGAACATAATTCAAGTGGTGAGGAGGAGGTGGAGGTGGCACTGACATCTACGGAAATACGGGAAGCCGTTGGTTTGAAAACTTAGAGTTTTATTGAAAAAAAGCACCCAGAAAAAATGTGTACAGCTCGTGCAATGGACAATGTGAATGACATTTGTATGAGTCATTTTCGAAACATTTTGAGGAGTCGTCAGAAACAGGCTTCTTTAGACAGATATTTTTCGAAGAGGTGCCCCAGAGAGTGAAGAAGCGAGTGTTTCTAGTAAGAAAACTAGAAAGGAAAGTGAAGACGATGATGTAGACGATGATGTATCACCTCAAATTTAAGTTCAGTTAGTTAAAAAAAAAAAAAGAAAAAAAAAAATTACAAAAGATAAAAATTATAAAAAAAATTTATTTTAAGTTTTTATTACTGTGTCTGTAATTTTACATAAGAAATTTAATTTAATTTTAAGTTTTCATTACTGTGTCTAAGTTTTATAAACGCTGTGCGCAATTTATCAGTGTCGTAATAAAAATTATTAACCCGTACTGTACGTACATACGTACGTATCATCAGCTGTGTGTGTGGGTGCTGTTACAACCACCACCAACCAACCCTCACGTAGCTATCTACCACCACTCCTCACCATCCCCACTGAGCTCTGCTCTGTCACCTCGCTTACCCTCGCTGACTGTACAGTACTTTACGGTAAGTGAAATTAATTTTTCTTTTTCTTTTTTATTTATTTATAAGGTTATTTTAATGTATAAATGTTTATTGTGTGTATGTGGTACTTAATATACTATTTTGTGACTAATTATTATTACGTATAGACGATTTTGGTGTTTATATATGGGGCGTTGCACGAATTAATTAAATTACATAAGATTACATTGTTCATTATATGATTTTTTTACGATACGATCCCGGTCCAGTAACGGATTAAGATCGTATCGCAAGGTACCACTATATTTTAAACTGTTGCATGATCAGAATGAAATTGCCTACTTTCCCAACACTGTCCAGATGTGGTGACTTACGGATGCACATAATGAATTCTCAAACACACGGTTTATTATACTGAGGTTAGTTTTAAGAAATTGGTTTTACTTTGAAAACTTGTTTATTCATTACAATAATGTTGTATGTTTTTTTTTAAATCAAAGTTCATTTATCTCTATATCTATAATTCGGTCTACAACGTTCTACGATGTCTTCCGAACTCCAACCTCCACCGATCGCGGTCCCACCACAGGTCTTCTGGTAGATCCCTTTTTTTAATTTACTTTTCGACTCCCTCTCTCCAGCTCAGTCTCGGCCTTCCTTGTTTTCTTCTTCCAGGTATTCGCCATTGCATGATTTTTTTGGGAATTCGCTCATCCGGCATTCTTTGTACATGCCTGTACCAAACCAGTTGTTTTGTTCTTATGTCCTCTACAATTGTATGCCTTACGTCCATTATCCTCTGTATACTTTCATTTCTCACTCTCTCTTTTCTTGATCTTCCTGCCGCTCTTCTCCAAAAGTCCATCTCTGTAGCCAACAGCATTCTTTCTGTTCTCCTCTTAATTGGCCATACCTCACTACCATATGTTATAATGCTTTTTACAATTGTGTCATAAATTCTTTTTTTATTCTCTTTTGAAATGTTTTGATCCCACAACTTTCAACATAGAGCGTTCAACATAGATACAGCTCTCCTTCCAAATACTATTCATTCTTTAATTCCTTTATCTAATGTAAGTTCATTTATCTTAAAAAATTAAATAATTAAGTTTATGACCTATTTTCTTCTGTCTAGTGGTCTTTTACTCACCTCGTAAAAGCTACCATGATTACGAAACCTTATTGTTTCACCTTCAGGCCGTAATTTAAAATGTCAAATCCCTCTGTTGAGACCATCAAAAAGTTAAACAAAACATTGAAAACAACGAAACAATTACATGATTAAAATATGTTTTGGCCAATTTTTTCGGTTTCTAGAATGTAACGACATACAAGTTGCACATATCTCTTGGACAAACCAAATTTTACCGTGTGTATTTTAATCGTGTAATTGTATTTAGTGTTTGTAACTTGTGTTTTCAATGTTTTGTTTAACTTTGCGACGACCTTGATAGAGGTATTTGACATTTTGTATACGGTTTGAAAATGACACAGTGAGGTTTTGAAACCGTGGTAGCCTTTACAAGGTGAATAGACAAAAGAAAATAGATCATAATCCTAATTATTTAAATATGTGGTCCAGTGACTATGTTGCAACAATAACATTACAAAATTATGTTATCTAAAATTAGTGTTGGCAACAAGAAATCTGTTTAATTTTTGTAGGCATATTGTCTTAAAAAAAATGTGCAATGTGTCAAGATGTCTATTTATCAATTGACTACAAGTAATCAGCTAGCCTACATATAATAGACTCTAACTGTATTCCTACCAACAGCAGACATTTTATAGCACTTTATATGATCCGAGCATTGTCTTGCTTTTGGGAAATTTCACTGTATCTCAATTTGTTCATCAGACTACCAAACCGATTCACCATAACAGCACTGACTTGAAGCGTATAAGTACATTGGGCCATGTGTGCATTCGCAGCAGTCGCCTTTTAAAAACTTGCACTTATTGCTCTGAACAAATTAACCTTTTTCCTAAAAATTAAATAATAGTTTAAAAAAGCAAAATACCTCAATGCCTTTAGTTTCAACCAGATCCGTTGCTCCACAATGTTCACAAACATCTTGTCCACTGACAGCTTTATTCTTTCCGAAGCCGCACTTCGAACAAAGCAACAAAATATCATCTCCGACAGATGCTGGGTAGTGGAACTCATGCGACAGCGATCCGCCCATTAAACCTGAATCTCCTAACACTACAAACAAACCACAAACATTACATTTAATATTATTTACTGACATCATGGACTTTGCTACATAGGAATTTTTCAAGTGATTTTAAAGAAAACACTTTATGATTAGAACACATTTCTAGTGTTTAATACATTGGTTTTCTTCAAAAAGTGACTAACAGATTATCATTTCCATGAAAGCAGGATTTTTAATTTTCAATTGTGTGTCAATTGTGTTCAGTACTTACAATTTAAACAAGCGAAATACTTATAATTTCCACAAAAGTCTTATATTTTACTGGTATTAAAATGATCGTAAAAAAAAATTTTAAGCGGTCAGGATGGCCACTTATTTTATGGTATGCTGCCATCTTACAATAACAACAAATCCAATAGTTAATTTTTCAGTGAAAATTCAATAAAGAATTTATTATACTGTACACCACTTACCTTCAACATATTTAACACCGATTGTGTTAAATATTTTTTGGTACGCTTCATGAACCATTTGATAGGTCTTTTCAGCTGATTCTAAATTAGTATCGAAAGAATATAAGTCTTTCATTAGGAACTCCCTAGCACGGATAAGCCCAAACCTCGGCTTCATTTCGTCACGAAACTTTGTTGTGATTTGATACAGCATCAGTGGAAGGTTTTTGTACGAGAACTGCTGCACTGACGATATCAACTGGGTTATGCTTTCCTCATGCGTCTGCAGAAAAATTTAAATAATGTTGTTAAAAAGTATGCAATAATTTTAAAATATCAATCTTTAATAACGCTGAAATTAAACATAATGAATGCAGTTCATATAATAAAAAACAATTCTCGTTTTCTTCTTATCAGGTAGTCCATACCAAGTCAATATAGAGTTTTATTACTTCCTAACAGTTACGATCTTTGACAGGTCATTGACATTAAGATATACACTTAACAAAAATACTACTTAAAAGTTTGAGAAATTTGAATTTTGCATGTGAACCATTTGTGGTACGACCTGCTGCCGGGAGAGTGGACCAACAGTACTCTTTCTAAATTAGTGTGTCAACAGCTGTGATGGTGAGAGGTCACTTTCTTGAGTCTCATGAGTTTGTGTAACATTGTGTTTTGGTGTTGGAGCAATTTTTTAAATTTGCATAAATAGCAGCTTTTAAAGAGCAATTAACCTGCATTAAATTTTTTTCAAGCTTAGAAAAACTGCAGTAGAAACCCATCGCATGCATTTTATAACACCGATATGAGTCAACATAAAACGTTTTTGTGGTACAAATGCTTCAAGGATAAACGAATGTCTTCTGACGATAATAAACATTCAGGATCATTGACAAGCACACCACAAAACATTGTGGAAGTGCACAAGGCTCTTGTTGCCGATCATAGACAAACAATCTATAACGTTTATGCGATTGCAGGAATGTCGGCATACGACATTCTGTGCAACATATCTTGTCAGATAATTTGGCATGCATTGCTGCAAAATTTGTACAGATTACTGAGTAGCAACCAAAAAGATTGAATAGGAAACAATATGAATCCCTAAGCACTCTCTGGAATGGGAGACACGATGGATCAGGACATCATTTAAAGCATCTCAAGGTTCTCTAAAGACCTGAGGTTGGTTTGGGATGGTTGAATCTTGGGATGAGGGTGCACAATAAACTACATAGCTGAGCAGCAAAACCATGATCAATGTAAGTTCTGGTCCCTAGTAGAAAAAAAACCAAAGCTACCTACACTGACAAATCGCTGGGATCGCTGTTTCCATGCCCAAGGGGACAATTTTGAAGGAGACGGTAGAAAATAGGAGTTATGGTAAGCAATTTGGTTTTATAGAAAAATTCCCTACACTTTTGGATAGCACCTCATAGAATAGATAAGTATGAGTGAGATAGGAACTGCTTGCATTGCAGATATTCAGTAAAAAGCAGGGATTCAGGATCCAAGCAGGTAAACAACTACTCAACATGGAAACTTAACTGCAGTAATTTAGTAACTATTGTCCGCCAATTCACAGATTAAAAATAATAGGAATAAAATAACTCTATACATCTATTAAAAATATTTTAATGAAAATGTTCAAAATGCCTCTCCTATTTTTACAAGCAGTGTGACAAGCAGATAAGATTCTCCGCTATAACTGGCATAGCGCTCTCTCCCTCCTCACTCCTCTAACGAAGCTTTCAATGTGTGCATATGTGCCTCATTTCTCTATCCTGTTTGCCTCTCTCCTTAACCCCTTCCTAACATTATTATCACTATTACTTTATTCACCTTTCCAACAAACAGTATATTTGTATAAGGCAGGTTAACAAAATATAAAAATAGGTTTCTAATAATACATACAAAATAATCGCGGGACATAGCTGACATGATAAAGCAGTTTTCCAAAATAATTTTTCTTCATCTTGCTCTCAATGAAATTCTGATTTCACCATCCATAATAAGTGCTAAAATCTGCACATATTAGGGGTTTAAACTTTCAAATTATGTTGAAAATACGGAAATGAACTCCGACTGCCATCTAAAAATTTCTTAACCAACGGATTTTGAAAATTCAAAGAACTAATTTATTAGTAATTAAAATGATAATTGTAATTTTTAACGCTAAATATGATAATAAACCAGATTTCAAAAAAAAAAAAAAAAAAAAAAAAAAAAAAAAAAGAAAAAGTTACGTATTTTTAAAGATTTTAAATGGCTGCTATTTGTAACTGTTAGAATGAATTTTACTGGTTAACAAACTTGCCCAAGATATTTCCATATTCAATTTTTATACTGAGGTTTAATCAAATCATACTAGAACTGTGAACATGCTCTCTCTCTCTCTCTCTCACACACACACACACACACACACACACACACACACACACACACACACACACACACGCATGCACGCAAGCACGCATGCACACACACACACATTTTAACAACCCCTTACAAAAATGATCTAGATGTCAGGTTACTGCTCTTTTCAAGGTCCCTGATCTTGGACTTACTTGATGGCCACTCAAATAGTTTGTTAATCTTATTTTTATTAATATTTCTAAATAATGATTAGTTCTGTACCTTTGAAACCGTTTAAACCAAAACCAAAACTTAAAATACCATATTTCAACAGCTGTTTTCTTTTTGCTAATATTTTGTTATTTTAAATTCTAGAATACTGGAATTTTCACTGAGATTTTTTCAAAATATTTCTTAAAAAGTCTATAAAGTTTTATAGAAAGAAGAATGAGCGAGTGATGGAAAAACAAATGCGCTAAACTTTAACAAGCATAATAAATTTTATTGCCTTTGTTTAAAATCTGTTCAATTATTTTTTTTCTCCGCCTTCGAAATATCCAATCAATTTTGTACTTGCTTTTTTTTTAACAAAACTGTTTCTAATCTACTGTTTATATAATAAATAAATAATATATATACATATACAACCTTTACCTACAGGGCTCAGTACGTACGGCCTCTGGTGTCTGTCTGTAACACTAAACAATTCCTTTCCTGCCGTTTCCATTCTGCCTGTAAACGCAACCAAGCATGTAGTCTGCATTTTATAACTGTACTAGTGCTAAGATCTTTGAAACTATAGTTCTGACAGAGTACTGGACTTTAAATGACAAACTTTCTTTACATTTCGTGACAATTTAGAAATTTCTTGCACTTAGAAAATTAAAACACTATAATTTTTTTTGTGAATATATTATTTTTAAATAAAAAAATAATAGAATAATTATTTTATTAAAACCACAAAATGAAAGTTTTCAACCAATTTCCTTTAAAAAAGTCAAAACAAATGTTAATGGATTCCAGGTAGAAAAAATTAACAATTATTTTAAAATAATACATCTAAAATTAAAATTTACCTGTATCTTCCCAGAGTTTAGCGTTCGTCAGGAAAGGTAATGAGATCTTTTGCGCTCCAATTAGGCCCATTTGTTTATCTATTAAACTTACGAGTTTCTCTATGGCTCTAGTTCCCAAAGGCAGAAGATGGTACAATCCATTGTGAGCAGGGTAAATCACACCATTGTCCATCATTAACTAAACAATATTATACAAGTAAAACTTAATTTGTAAATAAAAAAAGTACCTTTTATGAACTATGATTTGAAAGTTTAAAGACAGGTGCCGCCACTGCTTAATAGGATTGGCTAGACTTGCCAAGTGAGGAAATAGAATCTTGTTTTGCTCTTTAAAACATCCCAGACTGTTGTGACCCTTTTTATACAGTTGAGTGTGAGATATCTTGGTCAGTGAAGATATACTTCGGTTTTAGGTGGATTATTAATTTCACAAAACAGAACAATTTTTTTTTTACCATGACATCAGCTTTGGAGACTTATGAACTCTTAAAGCAACTTTTGGATATAAATATCCATAAAATACTTTTAACTGGTTTACACAGATTCAAAGATAGCTACAAAACAGTTGCCAACGGGTTCAGCCAGCCTTTATCATCAAAAACCAACTAAAACTAGTAAAATTCAATGATTTAGTTGAAACTCTGACTATAGTTGTGGAGATTTTAAATTAACTGAATTTAAGTTTCTGAGTGGTTCAGTCACTTAGAAGATTTGCACATGTGTTGAGTGTCTGTGAAATTCATTGTGAAACTATTATAAGACCAGCAGAAACAAAATCAACTTGATTCTCCCGAAAACTGATTAATCAAGAAGAAAGTGACCTAGATTTCTTAAATAAGATAATTACAGGTTACAAATCATGAGTTTATTTGTATAACCCAGAAAAATGGCACAATTATCGCAGTGGAAATGTCCAAGTTCCCCACAATAAAAAAAAAAAATCATAACATAGGTCAAACTTTAAAACAACACACGTAAACTTAATTTTAAATAAAAAGTAATAATTTTAAATAAATGTTTACAAAACAATTAAACATTTTTTTTTAATATATATTTTTAGTTTTCTTCTTACGCCAAGAACTAAGTTTAATTTTGGAACAAAATAACTCCAATACAAAACCGTATTCAATATTAAATATAATTATAAAAATAATTTTTGTTTAAACAATAAAATCTGTGTTTTATGAGCTGTATTATAATGTTACATTTTTAAAATTTACTTTATTTTTATGAACGTCTTAGAATACCTGTAATAATATTATAACAATATAACAGTTAAAAAAACCTTTAAAAAATATATATTCTCTGTTATTTTTTTCAGTAAAACAACGTTTTCTAAAAGCTAATAGTTTTATTTGTTATTAAATACTAACAATTCAGATTGTAGTGAAAAATAATTTCAAGCTGACAGTGCAGCATGACTGTTGTAGCACCCGAGCTGACGGAGAAACATGAACGACCATCCAACCTCTAATGATTGTCAACAAGTTAAAAATTCCAAGCTGAGTGAGATTGGAGCATGGCCAACAATACTGGCCATCAAAGTGCAAAGGTCATATATATGTATATTTTTTTTTTTTTTTAACGTCTGACTATTGTGCACACTTGGGCTAATGCAGACGATGGGATGATTTATAGCGTATGAAAATGCCAAGCCCTGGCCGGAAATTGAACCCGGGTCCTCAGGGTGAAAGCCCAGTACACCATCAACAAGACCACCGAGGCGGCTCAGGTCATATATATTTATATATATATATATATATATATAATGAACAGGCAAAGCTATATCAATGTTTTTTCCAATTGACGAAAGAAACATACAATAAGAAATCCCTTTCATGGGGGTCCAAAATTAAACATTATAAAACAGTGATCAAGCCGGAAGCACTGTACGCAGCAGAAACATTAACCATGAATCGCATAGGCCAGATAGAAAAGCTTGAAATAACGGAAAGGAAAATCTTAAGAAAAATTATAGGAACAAAATTTCAGGATAATAAGTTAGTATATATAAGAAATGAAGCTCTCTATAAGAAGATTGAAAAACTGTCAGATACTATGAGAAAAAGGAGAATAAATTTTTACGGCCATCTTCTTAGAATGAACTCCAATAGATTGACAAAACAGGTGTTTGATTTTTTCCATAATCGTAAAACAAAACTGAACTGGTTTAAAGAAATTGAAAAAGACCTAATAGAATTAAAAATTACAGAAAATTCACTGCTTGACCAAACTGCTAAGATAAGTACCAAGGACGAAAGAATAAGATTCCAAGATAAAACCAAAATAAGACCTAAACCTGTCATTTCGGAAGATGAGAGGAAAAGAAGATCGGAAAAATGAAGAGCTACTGGGAACAAAGAAAAGTACAGTGCGCAAGAAATGATTGATTCAGCGTACCCCAAAGAGGGTGAAACGAAAAGAAGAAGAAAATCTGTGTTTTACGAGCTGTATTATAATGTTACATTTTTTAAATTTACTTAATTTTTATGAATGTCTTAGAATACCTGTAATAATATTATAACAATATAACAGTTAAAAAAACCTTTAAAAAATATATATTCTCTGTTATTTTTTTCAGTAAAACAACATTTTCTAAAAGTTAATAGTTTTATTTGTTATTAAATACTAACAATTCAAATTGTAGTGAAAAATAATTTCAAGCTGACAGTGCAGCATGACTGTTGTAGCACCCGAGCTGACGGAGAAACATGAACGAACATCCGACCTCTAATGATTGTCAACAAGTTAAATATTCCAAGCTGACTGAGATTGGAGCATGGCCAACAATACTGGCCATCGAAGTGCAAAGGTCATATATATGTATATTTTTTTTTGTTTAACGTCTGACTATTGTGCACACTTGGGCTAATGCAGACGATAGGATGATTTATAGCGTATGAAAATGCCAAGCCCTGGCCGGAAATTGAACCCGTATCCTCGGGGTGAAAGCCCAGTACACCATCAACTAGGCCACCGAGGCGGCTCAGGTCATATATATATATATATATAATGAACAGGCAAAGTATACTAGGCCTAACATAAAGATAGGAACTTCCTAACAATCAATAACTTTATTTGTTTCTTATCTACAACTGACGTTTATTATGGCAAAATATTATAAAATTTATAAGTAATCTATGTTGATAAAGTGAATTTGCAGATAATCTCTACGCAGTAAATTTATTGCAAAATCACACTACTATCAAAGATTATTACATAGCTTGTAGTTTTTAAAACAATATTATAATTAATTTTTTAAAAAATAACAATTTCCAGTAATATTTTAACAATTTTTAGTAACACTGGAAATAAAAACTTTTGAAACTTACCTTATAACTTTTTGAAGTAATTTCACTACATTTGACTTCTGCTTTAGCAGGTGCGATGTTTAAAGGTTGAAACAATCTGGACACACTGTGTACGAATCCACAATGACTCCTTGTACTTGACATTAAGGTGTTCTATTAAAAAAAAAATACAATAAATATTTTCTGAAACATATAGTGCACTATCTGCTTGTATATTACTATGTTACTACAACTTTATAAATTACACTTTAAGCTTAAGATAAGCTTAGATTATGAAATAGTGGTAAGGTTGTGAAGATTAGATATTAATATCTTCCACCGACTAAATAGGCCTATACAAAGCTAATTATTTTTTGTCAATTTTCACTATAAAATAATGGTGTTATGAAAAAGTAATTATTCTTAAGTTCAAGATATAAACATGACTGACGAATTATAACTTCAAAAAATGGCCTAGTTCTTTTATGAGGTTGGGCCTGTAGCATTAACTTAGTTACCAGCTAATAATGATCAACATACTGTACTACAAAAGTTACATTTTTTCTAATTTGTTATCAACCTATGCCGATCTCCTTACTTCAGCACATATAAAAATTTTAATAGCACATAGGAAAATAATCAAGCTATAAATACTTTACCAATAATTTCTAAATACTGTTCGCCAAAATATTTTACTTAAGGCCTGTCTAAAAGTAGGCTTTCTGATTTTCAATTTTCCCGTGCAAAGTAGTGCTGCATTAATATTCACAGTGAAAAGAGACAGTTTAATTTCCACGACTGAATTTTGTCTCCGCCTTCAAGTGTCAGTCTCTGCCTGCTGGACTCTAAAAGAGGTGCTGTGATGTTTGCTTATTAGATTTTAGATTTTTCTCAAGAATACTGAACAAATTTAGTAAAGGTGCTGCATCAAATTCTGTCAAAAACTTAATGATTCTCAAAATAAAACAATTTGTAAGATACAGCAGATGTTTGGAGATGATGCTATACTTCATAAATTAAGAAGTAGTTCAAGCGATTTGAAAATGGCCACATATCAGTAGAGAGCAAACAGTGAGTCCACGAACCTCTCAGATTGGAGCTGTTGTTGATAGGGTGGACAATCTGATACAGGACGATCGCCATAAAATTGTACTTAGAGGTGATTGCCAAAGAGGTTGGGATCAGTATGATTTCGAACTGGAGATGAGTGTTGGGTGTACTGGTACGACCCGGAAACAAAAGTACAGTTATCACAATTCAGTACACGATGTTGGAAGATGCATAACATTCCAAAAAAGAAGTTTTCCAGATGTGTTTTTGGCAGTGGAAGAATTAGAAAGCTAAGTGTGTGGAGGCACAAGGTATACTTTAAAAGATATTAGGGTTCCAACACCATTATGTAAACAATATATTTTTCCAGCCAAAGATTGAATATTTTTAAAATAGGTTTCATGTAAAATGTACCATATATCATTTTGCAGGAAATATTGGAAGATAAAAGAAAAAAGAAAAGACCTAAACTAACCTGACGCTATATGGTTTTGTTTGAAATTTACTCATATTGTTATTACTCTATTGCAATCATATATAGCAGGCCTACAGATTACGATAGCAATAGTTGGTGTAGTAAATTGTTCATGCTTCATGCAATGTAAATGGTAATGTGACGTTACAAAATAGTTCCATTAAAAACTCTATAAAATAGCATAATAAACATTTCACAATTTAATATATTACTTCATTTCGTCATACAATAAGTAATAGAATATTAATATTGCACAAGTTAATTGTTTTAGCCATTTACATTAATGAGGATGAGGGATCAGTGTTAATGGTAAGGGAAAAGCAACGGGAGCAACTGCGGCTCGAACTAAGAACATTTAGGTGCAGTTGAATGACATAGTAGACTGACTGGTGCACCAGCCACTTCAACCGAGCCCATTAAAAAAAAATGCTCCTAGTGAGCATTGACAAACATAACCTCCAAATTAATGCATGCATGTATTTTAATGTATTTTTCATAGCAAAAACGATTACTTAATTGCATGTTATTAATACTGCACAAGATAAAACCTTTTTTAAAAAAAAGAACTTAAGAATGTAAGTATACTAAATTTTTGGTTGTAATATATTTTTTTTAACTTTAAACTAACTCAACTAGGTTGTTGGGTGTAATATAAGATTATCTTTAAACAAAAAAAACCATATAAACTAACTTGATTCAGTTGTTGGGTGAAGTAATACTATGGTTACTGCCATGTTATTACTAAGTGAACTGTCAAGATAATAAATGTATTATACAGTGTTAATGTGCATGAGCAGTATCTCACTAGGTGGCATAAGCATAGTAATCTTACATTTGGAATTTGGTATTCTCATTGTGTGTAAAGAGCAATAACAAAACAATATAGTTCTGTTAAAAAAGGCTTAAAATCATATGTTAGCATATCAAATTGAATCTTCCATGGATGAATATGTACTGTTATAATGATAAAGTTCATATTAGAACCAAAACAATTGTTGAAATCACTACTTTAGCAGGAGGCCTGAACATGCAGAAATACCAAAATTGCATAAAATTGTAACTTAGTATAAGAAAGTTAATCTTCCACATATTAATATCACTTCATTAAATAATACATTAACAGAAAAAAATAATTTAAAATCATGAAAACAAGTGATTTCTCACTACAGCATAAATGCCTTATTTCCTTATAGTACACATTTCTAAGGTTAAAATTGAATCACCAACCGGAAAATATGATTCGCGATGTGAAATTAGTACGGTACCAAGAAGCACTAGGATATAATATAAATTGATAAGCAATGGGTTAAATAGTAAAATAGCAGGTGAGGCATGAGGTGCAAATTGTTTTTAATTGTAACTTACATGAATATGCATTTTGAAGAAATAAATGTAAACTTTTTAATTCGTTTTTTTAACTTCGGACAATTTAAAAAATATTGCACATTATATTTAATCAGGTATCAACACTGATGCACTCATTCCCACTCATGGTCACTGCAATTCATAAGTATTGCATAATTTTATTCATAATTAATTACTGTAATATAATTATTTCATAAATTAAAAACAGCTAATCAGAGTACAAAATAATACAATAACTCAATAAGTAAATTATAAAATAAAATAAATGAAAGATTCTTAAAGTTGTCACAGATAAGGAGTACGCAGAATGAAATCTGAATTTTGTAATATGGTATTGTAGAGACGGTAGTTACAGTACAACATTATATGCTATACATTTGTCATTTTATGTAGTCCAGTGTACGTATTTAAAGTTAAAATTTGCCTGTGTTAGCTAATTCATAGATAAATACATATATACTAATCTAAAATACTTATAATAAAATTTCCAGTTTATGTAAAATTATTTTCCAATCAAGTTAAAAAATTTCCTCGAATAGAAAATGTTTAGATTATTAATTAAGCAATTTAATTACGTAAATTTAAATATTAATAAAGTTGTGAAATATCTCGGCAAACTAAATGTTATGATGATTAATATACCGCAGGTGCGGGTATCACTTAATCGTATTGTATTATCCAGTAAACCACAAGTGAGGACAGTAGCTTGTGATTGTGTGGAAAAATCAAATTCCCAAACAAAATGGTTTATTTCATAAAAATAGTCTATATATATATATATATATATATATATATATTATCTGCGTATAGGCCCTGTTGGATCACGCAAAGCACTCCGATTCATGTCTTGCTTCTTCTAATCCTCCACACCTCCCTCATCCCATTTTACACCTGCTCTCTTTGGGATTTCATTCTCTGGGACCTTCCAACCGAGCATCTTACTCCTGTATGCGATATATATACGCTTCTTCCCACAGATTATATGGAACACACAGATTTGAAACTCCATGTTTTGCAACCATTGACGATCTTTAGCGCTCCTAGTGAGCATGTATTTATCTTTCATAAATACGATCTGTAACATAGTTCAATTTTTTTCTTACAGAGTTGCACCTGACTGATTTTATCATTGCAATTAATGCTAAAGTGTGCATAAATTAGTATTTTAAATTCAATTTAAAATACAAGCAATAATCTGATAGCAGTCATGGTTCAGTTTTGCATTTTAAATAAAATTTTAAAATGTTAAATTATGCAGACTTTATTCCAACTTTGCACAAAGATTTGACAATACATAGCTTGGACAAAGTTTGTTTACTGGCAAAATCCTAGAATTGATCCTGACTAATAAATCTAATTAACAATAACTTTCGATAATCACATAGATTAAATGTTCTTTTTTATAACTTTACAATAATTACTACTAATAAATATACTTTATATTAAACAATACACTGTACTTTTACATAAAATAAAAATATTCAGTGAAGAAATTAAAATAGTTTTTACATAAACACAGAGGGAATGTAAAACTTTCAACAAATCAAACATATATATTTTTACTATGTTTGATATACGTTTTTACTATATTAATGATTAATGATAATAGTTTTCATATTAATGATTATTATATATTATTCAAATTATATATTCGCCTTTTTGTAGAAACTGGTTATTTTATGAAGCAAATAAATAAATCAAATACATATGCTAGTTTATTTAAATTTTTTTTAAATGGTATAATGACTATGCTCTTTCAAAGTGAATATTTGATAATGACCCTGTCTACACCAGTATCCGGAGTTGACCTTAAATGAAGTTGATGACTTGTACTTAGTCCCTCGTTTGTCAATTTTGTGTTATATTGATCTCAATTCGATTTCATTGTACTACAAAATTTGCTGTGTACTGGGAGTAAAATATATATATATGCCAACAAATACCAGTCATTCATTCATTACGATTTCTCCAAAACCACTGAACAAATTACTAAGAAACTTATACACAGCTTTCTCTAAGGTCTTAAATGCTCATTAGGAAAGGGTTTAAAAAAACCACCCCTAAAGGGTTAAAATGGAGTAAAAACAACTTTATATTTGATCTCCATATTTCCAGATTCAAAAGACGTAGACAGTCAAATTTTATACACAAGCTTTAGAGGTGCACAAAGATAGGATTTCTCGAAATTCCATCACTAAAGGGTTAAAATGGGGTAAAAAAGAACTTTTCATTTTATCTCTTTATTTCTAGACCTAAAAGACATAGATAAATGAATGTTCATACTCTGATTTATCTTAACCCTTGAATTTGCATATGAAATGTTTTTTTCAAAAATTTTACCTACGAGGTTTGTCCAATAAATACGCGAACTGGTCGAATATGGTGGCCATTACCGAGATTTAAGCCACGGCCACTGGCCTCACGTGTTGTCTGGGACCCAATGAGCCGTCAGTGCTTGGCAGAACGTTACGCTGTGCGGATCTTGCGAGTAGAGTTATTTTTAGTTTTGCATTATTTTTTTGTTCGTCGATATGGAAATTGACCAATTCACTGAACAACGAATTAACATCAAGTTTTTGGTAAAGCTTGGTAAAAATTACCAAGAAATTGCTGAAATGTTGAGAGTTGTTTATGGTGATAATGCTATGAAGAAAACAGCCATTTTCAAGTGGATTAAGTGCATTAAAGAAGGTCGAGAAGACGCCACGGATGATGCAAGAATTGGACGACCTTCAACCTCTTGTATGCATGAAAACATTGATCGTGTGCGGCGTCTTGTCCTTACTGATCGCCGAAAAAATTGTCCGAATAATAGCTGAAGAAATAAATTTTGGAAAATCAACAGTGCACACAATCTTAACCGAGCATTTGGGCTTAAGAAATCGAGTGCGTCGTGTGCGACCACATTTGACTCAAAACGATGGATGGATTCTTCATCAAGACAATGCATCCGCACATTCGGCTTTGATTGTTCGCCAGTTTCTGGCTAAAAATTCAATCACTATCGTTGATCATCCCCCTTATTCACCGGACCTCGCCCCCTGCGACTTTTTTCTATTACCTAAATGCAAAAATGTGATGAGGGGACAGCATTGGGAAGATGTGGACACAATAAAACAAGAAACGACGAGGAGACTGAAAAGCCTGACTCCGAGGACTTCCAAGGGTGCTTAGAAGAGTGGAAAAGAAGATGGGATAAGTGCATAGCAGTGAATGGAGAGTATTTTGAAGGGGACAAAATCAATGTAGATGAAATTTTGTAAAATAAAGTTTTTATGACCTTAGTTCGCGTATTTATTGGACAAACCTCGTATAAAGGGTTAAAATGGAGTAAAAACAACTAACTTTAAGTTTTATCTTTCCAAAAGAAATTGAGCTGAAAATTTCCCATGCAGGTTTACTTAGACTTTGGAGAAGCACAAAGAAAAATTTTCTAAAATTTTATCCCTAAAAGGTTAAAATGAAATAAAAACAAACTTTACATATTTCTTCTCTATATTATCAGATTTGAAAGGCATAGAGAGTTGAAATTCAATGCACAGGTTTATATTAGGCTTTAAAGGTCACAAAAGAAAGATTTTCCAAAATTCAACTCTTAAAAAGTTTTAAAAAACTTAAAAATGTACGTAAAATTTTATCTTTGTATTTTTAATTCCAGATCAAAAAGACATAGGGAACAGAAATTTCATATACAGATTTATCTTAAATTTTGACAGTAAACATCCATTCTTGTTAACATGCCCCACAGGGTTGCAGACTAGCTGCACCTATTGAGAGGATTTAGACATGTATCACGGTACCTGAGTCTAACACACACTTACACTTATGACACTACACTTAAGATTTTAACACTTTACACTCACACTTACATTTAGGGAGGCGATAATAGCCTCAATGTGTTTTTCACCTTAAAATAACCAAAAAAAAAATCTTGTTAACATGTAGTTTATATTTGGCCAAGGCCCTCAGTATATGTTTTCAAAGTATATACTTGACCACCTTGTTTGTATGTAAATAGTTACCAAAGTTGTTTAATTTTTATTTGTACAATTATTAAGTTTATTTTTAAAAATAAACGTTTTTAAGAAAATAGATTTTAGAGTTTAAATAAACAATGCAAGAAGACTTAGAGAAGAAGACTAAGTCTAAATATGTGAGAAATGGAAGTAATTTTTTTTTAAAGTAAAATATTTTCAAAAAAACAAATATTTTCTGAATACTTATGGTAAAGCACACAAATTATATTCTATGAACTACGCATGTGAGATCATCTGGCATACAACTTAAGATTTTATCTTCCTTTAAAAAACAAGATTTGTTTAACTTGTTTTAAGATTAAGTTTAGTAAAACTTAAAATTAATTACTTATTTTTTTAATTTTCAAAGATTTAAAATCAAATTTTTAATTTTTTTATCATAATTTGTATAGTATTGTCCTCATACTAACCTTTTGTCTATAATTGATTACTGATGGTCTTTCTTTAATTATGGCAATTTATATCTTGAATTGCAAGTTTTCAGTTCTTGGGTCTGAATTATTGGTCTTGATTTTGGAACAAAGTGATACAATATAATTTGTACAGAGCAAATAAATAGTACACAAATTTTCCTAGATTCAAGAAATTATCTAAAATAGTTAAAAAAGATCCATTAAAAAACCCCAGCAAGTGTACCATTTCCTTGACAATGTCACTATTTTCATAGAAAATCCAATTTGATTTTTTTTATTTGAACAAAAAAGGTATAAATTTGATAAATAATTTTTTTTCAACCAGATTGTACTCAAATTTTGTATATTATAAAGATACCCAAGTCAATGTAATAAATTTGACATAATTTTTTTAAGTAATGAAAAGAAATCTGGAAGAAAGTTTATTTCCATTTTTATTTGATTTATTCCTAAAACAATAAATACATTTTACTTTAAATTTGTTACCCATGAACTAGAATTATGCAAATGATCAAATTTTGGGGAAATAACCGATTTTGAGGCTCACTTTTGTATGTCCAATGAAGGTAATTTCAAAAGTCAAAATACTAATACAGGGAGACTGTAATGTTGTTTATTATGATAGATATATTATCATATTTACAACAAAAAAAAATATTGTTAGAAATTTGCCACCATTACATATATAAATAATTTATTTAATTTAAATAATATATACACAAGCAAAATCTGTGTTTATGTTTGTGATCCATAAAATTAAAAATTAATCATTCTTTCAAAATTGTTGTTAAATCTAATAATCCGTTATTAAAAGGATTTTTATTTTTATTTTGTTATCTTTGTTTTTTATTTCATTCTTGAAAAAATGATTAATGGGAACAGAAATAATTATGTGTTAATTATATTTTTAACTTAATAATTTTTAATATAACACAATTTAAAGTTTTTCTATCTAAAAAATATTTCTTTGATTCCCTAAATTTTACAAGGATTTTGTATTGTCGTTTACAAACTATAAATATAACTGCAAACAACATTTTGTTAACATAAAATAGGACCAAACTTCAAAATATTTTAAGTTTCAAATTTGGTAATGACACAATTTAATGATATTGCCGCATTCTGTTTGTGGAACAAGAAGAAATGTAAAATTTAGGCATTACTATATATCCAGTGACTTTACTAAACTAATGTATTTGTACCTTGTTGTGTTGAGACAAAAACGCATTAATGTTGGACGTTCAGCATTACCCAGGGTGCACCGCAAGGATGCTCCCAACTTCACAACCCCCTGAAATCACACCAAAACATAAATGTATTATTTATAACAATAATTTTTTGTTTACAAAAATAAAACACAATACAATATTCAATAAAATAAATGTTTACTAATGATAGATTAATTTAGTCCAATTAACCCTTACCAAATGGTTAATGTCTATAAACACAAGCAATAGTTTCCCACGCTGAGCAGTAAGTGTTTCTAAGTGAGCAGGTCATATGTCTCTTTGTAATCAGTCATATGTATCTTTGTAAGCAGTCATATGTCTCATCCCCCTGAGACATATGTCCTCTTGAGAGAATGTTGAAAACATTCTGTAAATGTCCATTTATACATTAATAAAAAAAATGTAGAATGTTTTATCAAAAATTTGTGTGCACTTTAGAAAATAAATATATGAAAATTAGTGTTAAGCTATCATTATACACATTTACTATAAATTTAAAAGGAACACTTAGCTCACAAAACAACTTTTAATTCTTCAACATCAGTTTTTTTTATTATTATTAGGAAGATTAGTATTCCTTCTTTATAGCTTGCAACTTATTGTCCTCCCTCATTTACAGGTTAATCTTTCCCAATTCAACTCCAAGTGTTTAAATATCATCCTGTTTCTTTGTTTGTCTCCCACTCCATAGAATGACTGCAGATTCCTACCTAACCAATGCATACCTTATCTAACCACACCAAACCATACCTGGATAGATTCCTACCTAACCAGGTAGTTTCCTACTTAACCCTTGCATACCGCTACTTGACTACCCACACTTATATAAACACACAATTATTATATTAGAAGAACTTACAGAGGACTAGACTTGACTGTCTTGACAAGGTGATTGAGAATAGATACACAAGCTAAGGTTCATGCAGGCGTTCAGTACCTAAAAAGCAATATTAAAATGCAAAACATTAGTTTAATATTTGTATGTGAAAGCAGAGATCATAAATATACAGAGTAGTGTAAGGTATACTTTATTTATAAATCAAATATAAAGTTCTTATTTGAAGTAATTTCTTAGGAAAGAAAATGAAACTTAAATAATAGTTGTGTTACATGCTATGCTAAAGAACATGTCTGTTACATGGTTGCTATCTTCATATATTATTTTATACCCATAGATAATTTTATGTGATAGTTAATACTAGATAAAGACTCACAATTGAAATACAGTAGACACACTCTAGTTTGGCCATTTCGGTACTAAATCATAGATCAAGAGAATAAAGAGCCAGACAAAGCGAATAAATGCTAATAAAAATAATTATCCCTACACACAGAAGGGTTACATACAAAACATTCTTTAAAGGCTGTATAAAAGAAGTTTAAAAAACTTTCCTGGACACAGATCAAACTAAAATATGTTTAATTAATGCAACTTACTGAAAAAACTGTTTTCTAGACACGTAATTTAAGATTGTTATTAACTTTAAGATCTTTACAAATACATAAGTAATATTCACTTTTAGGTTCTCACTACAGTTTCTAATCTTTGTTCTATAGTCACAAATGTCTGTAACAGTATGTTTAGGGCTCATTTTTAAAACACAACAAAGTGCAATGCACAGAATGGTACAGAAGAATAATCAAACAAAAACTAAAAATACGCATCCTGTATTATGCTTATGAATGTTCCTTTGATAGAAGACCCAGTAGACAAGTGTTTGGCAGGAAAATAAAAAATGATGAATTGTCGCTGAGGTGTCAGCACAACTCACTAGATGACCCAGGAGACAAATGTAAGACAGGAAAATAAAAAGTAAAGTGCATCTTAATGAGATAGCAAACAAAAAAGAATTATGAAAAGTTTTTTTTCTATAAACTTTAAGGTTTTCAGATCACTAAAGTTTTAAATGAAATTTTATGGCATCAGGTGAAACTATAAAAGAACATCTTATTTTTAGGAAAAATTAAACGTGAGAAATAATATTTAATTAAAAAAATATTCTGTTAAAACAAACATAAGAGTAGTCGAGTATTGACAATCACCTCTCCCACAAAAAAAGTAGAAGGTAGAAAAAGGTGTAACATTTTTAATGTAGTCTAATATTTTTAAAAAATAACTCATATTCAATGGTTTGAAATAAATTACACAATTAATTAAACTCATTTAAACAATAGTTATAGTCACAATTGAGGAGTTTAGTTTCAAAATGTTCTTTGTTCACTGGAGAATGAAATCGAGATTTTTATTTATATGTATTCTTATAAGCATATAAGAATATGCTTAAAAAATTATAAGCATATTTTTAACCAAAACAGCCTATAAATAATAAATATTTGAGTTTAAATATGTGGTTTGGAATCAAAATGTCTTTTGTCCAACCAACATGGCCGACTAGAATTAACTACTGAAGATTAAAACTGAAAAGATTCAGTTTTTCTTTGCAAAATACTTTGCCTTCAGTACTTTAGTACGTGAATGGTGTTTGTTCACTTTAGTTTCAAACTGTATTTTGTCCACTGAGATAACAACATATATTACAGAGGACATACTTACATACTTACAGAGGACTAGACTTGACTGTCTTGACAAGGTGATTGAGAATAGATACACAAGCTAAGTACCTAAAAAGCAATATTAAAATGCAAAACATTAGTTTAATATTTGTATGTGGAAGCAGAGATCATAAATATGCAGAGTAGTGTAAGGTATACTTTATTTATAAATCAAATGTAAAGTTCTTATTTGAAGTAATTTCTCAGGAAAGAAAATGAAACTTAAATAATAGTTGTGTTACATGCTATGCTAAAGAACATGTCTGTTACATGGTTGCTATCTTCATATATTATTTTATACCCATAGATAATTTTTTAAATTATTAAAATGACTTAGTAATTAATTAACTAATTAACACCATTAAAATTAATTAACTAATTAGTAATAGTAAAAAGTAGTTGTGTGCAGATCGTAATTAGTACCTTTGGAAAAATATTTAAAATAATATTAATTCTGTTTGTAATATGTTTCATGTGTACTTTAAAGAGTGTAACCCTGTTTGTAGTAGGAAATTGTTTATTTGTGATTCTTACGATAGGTTATGTTGAAGTGTTGTTTAAAAGTTACGCATTTAAGGCATCTGAATTTTGTATGTTTTGATCATGATTTTGTGTAATATTTCATGGTCCATTCCTATTTTGTTCATGTGCACCCTCAGACCACAGTGGCCTGTAATGAATCTGTAGGTACTATATTTTTTTTTCATAAATTAACATGTATTTTGTATAACGTAAGAAAATAAAAGTCTAATATGAATTGTTACCTCATTAAAAGCAAGTTAAACATTACAAAGATACAAAACCACACAAACTAGTTACTACTGATTTCTCATTACAATTGAGCGCATTACAGCCAAGTTCCAGTGTATTTAAAAAAATAATCCATTTGGCTAAAAATTAATTAATATAAAATAAGCCATGATTAATTATATTAGAATTATCAGGGATAAATGTTATTAGAATAAGATGAAATTCAATATGTAGATGATTTTCATAATAATATTATTTTCAAAAATCTGTCAGGATTTTGTTACAATAAGTCTTGGTTGCATTGAAAAATAACTGTCATGTAAAATAAATAATTACCGAATTGAAATAGATAGATTTATTTTATATTCTGACACTCAATGTTTTGTATATACAACAATGTTTACAATTATATTATTGTTAAACTTTGTAGAGGTGAGCCACTTTATATTAAATACCTTCATTTATTATATTTACATAACCAATTAAATAAATTTTTTTAGTAGTTATATGTTTTGTTTAATAATTACCATAAATTGTAAGGTAAATTGTTGGAAGTTTATTTTCATATTATAGGCTACATATAATACTAAGGTTATTATTTTATTAGAACTTGCATAAGGTTGTACAGGTTAGGACTGTTTTAAAATATCTTCAATAAATAAGTAACATTGATATATTTTGTTTATATGCTAAAAGGAAATAACATTGAAAGTAAAAAAAATGTAGGCCTAAAACTTACATAGTCTCATTTAACCGATACAGCCATATATAGTTTAGCCTTGGCTGTTAATAATTTACCTCCCTTCATATTACATTTGTTTAGGCTACATAAATAGTAACTAATTTATTATTTCCTAAATGAACATAACAGATAATACTAGCCTTCGTGTGTTTTCACCATACAGATTCTAATATTGAAAAAATTAAGTGTACATTAACAAAGCTTATATTACTGAATAAATAAAAAATGCCGATTCAATTGTTAATGAGTTTGAGCAATGTTACAATTTATTTTATTGAAGTTTTATTCATCTATTCCACCAAATGAAAACCTCTCACCAATAATTACAATGAACATAATAAATGTGTGCAAAATACATATTACTGTAGTCTATACTCTAGAATTAATAACATTTGCCTATTTTTAATACTGGTTACCTACCATAACAAGGTCATAGTAGTTGATTCACAAATTTTGTTTTTCACGGGAAAAGAACTCAAATTATGGAAAAATCTTACGATTTTGTAAGTAAACACCGCAAGGTAACCAAACTAATAAGATTTATCCAAATTTTCAAAAGTTCTTTAAACGGAATCGCAAACTTTTTGAAACAAAAAGTTCACCACACATAACGATACCATTTCAACTCAATAATGAAAATTGGAAACTAGGAGGATTTAGTTAGAAGTAAAGCAAGTGCTTTCTAGATTTGTTGGTACTTCGTACGTATCATATATACGTTTTCTTTCTTTTAGAATATTTTTTCTTTTTATCTATATACTACACAAGTATATGTCATGATTCATTTTCCCAAAACGAACATTAAAATATTGCCTACATTTTAACTATAATCCTTTCCATATACTTTTGTTACATATTATGTATGACTTGAACAAAGTTCAGAAAATAATCTTTTTTGTACCTATAAATAAACATTATATATATATACATACATATACATACATATATATACATACATATACATATATATAATCAAAAAGTTTTTTATTAATACCTTAACTTCAATTTCTCTTTAGACTTAAAAAAAGGATTTAAAATTTTTAAATAAACGATTGTTTGTTCTGTATAGCCTGTAACTGTAATCATTCTATCGTTCAATTTCATAAGCTCGTCCGACTGTTTCGACTGTGGCGCCACTGGTGAGTGTGGACGTTTTTCGTAAATACGATCTGTAACATAGTTACATTTTCTGCTTTAGAATTGCACCCGATTGCTCCTTCGTGTTGTTTATTTAGACAGAGAAAATATACCTAGTATTTACACTTTTATAGAAATTTAACTGTACATTAAACCACTTGAATAAAAAAATGTGCAGGAAAATTTGCGTTAAAATCTCTGATTTCTCAAAATAATTGAATAGGTTTAAATTCAATTAGGTTAAAATTTTTATCATACATAAAACTATGTAAAATGTTTACACTGCTTTGAGTTCAGATTATTTAAGTATTATAAAAACTAGCAACATTTTCAAACCGATTTATTTCATATCCACTAGGTTTTGACCTTTTCTACTTTTAGAACGAAAAATATTTAGGTTATTTATAATGACAACCTACTAATATCAACATAATTGTTATTATATTATCTATAGTTGTTCGTTTAGTTTTAAGTTGCCGTGTACCGTACAATTTATTTCGTATAAGAGGGATCTAAACTGAAAATAGATATTATTATTACATTTCCATCAAACTCAAATTTTGCAAGACCACAAATAATTTTTATTTACTTGGTAACATTGTACAGTAATTAGTCAAATTTAAATCGTATACAAAATGTATTGTCATCTATGCTTCTCTAGTAATGTAGGGAAAATGAAAGAAAAAAGAGAAATTTTGAACTTGAAAGATGCCCTCGTCATTCGTCATATATTATCTAGTATTGCATCGACTTGGAAAATTCTAGTGTAATCTTTGAGTTTCGTTGCTAATGTGTTTTTGGTAGTTATTGTAAATAATACGAAGAAAAATGGTTTCTGTACCAATGAGTTTGAGATTTTGTCGCATAATTCTAGACAATTCAGTGCATATGAGTAAATGTATGAGGTAAATTAATTTTATTTTGTTTTTAGCTTTATGTCTACATTTATTTATTTCACGTGCCGACAGTGTTAGCATAACCTCTACAGAAGTGGCTACTCAATAAATCTACAATTATACCTAGACTTACATAATACATTTTATTTTAATAAGATCACACTTTTTATTAAAATTACTTATTCTTAAATCATTAATGTTATTATAATTATGGCTCTAAGTTTTCCAATTTTATTTTACAAAGTTTGCCCTTGTTAACTGTTGTGAACATTCAGTGTTATTTTCATAAATATTTCAATATATTTAATTCATATGTATCGAATAGTGAGACACTGTTTATTTTTATCAATTCAAAGTTTTTTATTCTGTTGGCTATTTTAATATTAAATTTATTAATATTAATCTGAAGATTAAATTTATTATAAGTTACGATTTCATGCAATTTTCAACTAAACTATTTTGTGATGTATTGCCATCTACATTGCAAGTGTAGTGTGCATGTTTTTTATGCCTGTTTCACCGAGGTAGTATTAATCTGCTTTATCATGTTATCAGTAAGTAGGTTACATTGTTAGTTCTCATAGTAGTAATTTGTGAAACATGGCAGCTGCTTTTTGTGAACTTTGTTGGTTAGGTTATTAAGATACAGTGAAAGCCTGTTAATCTGACACTTTCGGGATTTTAACAGTGCCGGATTACTGGAAAATGTCGGATTATTGAAGGCCATCAAAAAAAAGCGGTAAACAGAGAGCGAAGCTAAAAAACATTTTACTCGGAGTATAAAAAAACACACTTTATTTCTTACTTCTGTAATAAAATTTTAAAATTTGTATTTAACTTTGGAATAACCTAATTTTACTGCTTTGGGTTAAAATAAAACTTAATGTCTTTTTGTTTTTTTGAATCAAGTTTTTCTTTTAACATGGAATCCCGGACAGGTGGTGCTTTTTCACATATAATGGCACCTGAACTCTATTGATCACGCCCAATTTCCACGTACTCTGCCGATTGCGTCACAAGTAGTACAGTACATATACTAGTTTTACATTTTTTAAAAAAAAGCCTATGAATGATACCGGATTTTTGAAAGTTCTGGACTATAGGATGCCGGATTAGAGAGATTTTACTGTAATTAAAAACAAATATTTTTTATCTTCTGATAATTTTATTGTTTTTATACTTGTTATTATCACTTATACACAGTTAAATAATAAATAATTGAACAAAAATATAGTATAATTACATGATAGTAAGTGGTATCTATTAATTACCCAAATACCTTGATATGAAGTAGACATTGAATAAATGAGTTTGTATAATTACTATTGGACTACAACATTTATAGAATCTATTGTGCCCCATATTTAACATTCCTGAGGTACTCAATTACTGCACCTTTACCAATCCTAGTCTCTTCACATCGTCTAGGACTAGGAGGGGATTCAAGATGGGTAGCTCCCTTACTTTTAATTAGTGACTTCCCAATTCTTTATTGAAGGGCTTGCTTTGCTAATTCTTTTTCTTGTGACATTAAGGAGGGTCTGTTCTATTTGGCTCTTTTTGTTTTGTGGTGAAATCCCACTCATTCTGTTTTATATTCTTACTAATGGGGACACCCATAAATAGCTAAAAAAATGAGGTCTGCCTATACTTGTGTGGGCTAAGGTACACTGGAAGGTCCCTAGGACTCTGTTTGATACACCATTAGGCCGGTGTCTTTACTCCATTAGCACGAGTTGCTTTATATTTTAAAGAGTTAGCCAAGCTATATAGAGTAGTGAATGTGTTCTTGAATAGATGAGTGAGAGTTGTATGAGCTAGAGGATTGCTAAGCCCATCAGCTGCCTCTGCCAGAATAAGTATACGAGGTTTGTCCAATAAATACGCGAACTGGTCGAATATGGTGGCCATTACAGAGAGTTAAGCCACGCCCACTGGCCTCACGTGTTGTCTGGGACCCAATGAGCCGTCAGTGCTTGGCAGAACGTTACGCTGTGCGGATCTTGCAAGTAGAGTTATTTTTAGTTTTGCATTATTTTTTTGTTCGTCGATATGGAAATTGACCAATTCACTGAACAACGAATTAACATCAAGTTTTTGGTAAAGCTTGGTAAAAATTACCAAGAAATTGCTGAAATGTTGAGAGTTGTTTATGGTGATAATGCTATGAAGAAAACAGCCATTTTCAAGTGGATTAAGCGCTTTAAAGAAGGTCGAGAAGATGCCACGGATGATGCAAGAATTGGGCGACCTTCAACCTCTTGTGTGCATGAAAACATTGATCGTGTGTGGTGTCTTGTCCTTACTGATCGCGAAAAACTGTCGAATGATAGCTGAAGAACTAAATTTAGGAAAATCAACAGTGCACACAATCTTAACCGAGCATTTGGGCATAAGAAAGGTTTGTGCGAAAATCGTGCCAAAACTGCTGACTCGCATCAAAAGTTGAGAAGAGTCGAATGTGTTACTGACTGGAAAAATTCCATGGAAAATGATGTTGGATTCTTAAATAGGGTTATCACTGGTGATGAATCGTGGTTTTTTAGTATGACCCGAATCGAAATCGCAAAGCATGGAGTGGAAAGCAACAGGTGAAGCTCGAACAAAAAAATCAAGGAAAAGCCGATCAAAAATCAAAGTCATGCTCCTGGTTTTCTTTGATATCAAAGGTGTTGTTCATCATGAATTCCTTCCTGAGGAAAAAGCGGTAAATTCTGAGTTCTACCTTAACGTTCTCAAGCGTTTGAGAGATCGAGTGCGTCGTGTGCGACCACATTTGACTCAAAGCGATGGATGGATTCTTCATCAAGACAATGCACCGCACATTCGGCTTTGATTGTTCGCCAGTTTCTGGCTAAAAATTCAATCACTATCGTTGATCATCCCCCTTATTCACCGGACCTCGCCCCCTGCGACTTTTTTCTATTCCCTAAATGCAAAAATGTGATGAGGGGACAGCATTGGGAAGATGTGGACACAATAAAACAAGAAACGACGAGGAGACTGAAAAGCCTGACTCCGAGGACTTCCAAGGGTGCTTAGAAGAGTGGAAAAGAAGATGGGATAAGTGCATAGCAGTGAATGGAGAGTATTTTGAAGGGGACAAAATCAATGTAGATGAAATTTTGTAAAATAAAGTTTTTATGACCTTAGTTCGCGTATTTATTGGACAAACCTCGTACGTTAGGTTTAAATAGCACATTTTGATTAAAGTAAGCCATGTAGGACTGCCATTTGTTCTGATTTTCCAGGACATGTTACAGGTATCAAGAGGAAAAATTGTGCACAGATAGATTCTAAATAATTAAGGAATTTTCCTTTTGTTAGCATTCTTTGTTCAAAATTACAAAAAAGTTGTTTTCTTTTTACAGAACATACTTTGAAGGTTTAAAACATCCTTAAATAATGTTTAATTATTTTTTAAGTATTAATCAACTTTATAGTAATGTGTTGTTTTCAATTATTAGACTCTTTATTGGTTAAGTTTATCTGTAGTAAGACTTACCTTGCAATGTGATCTGTCACAGAACATACCAAAGAGCATACTGTGCTCTATAAGTATATTTCAGTTTCATCGAAAGTTATAGTTGTGAATCAAATGTTTCTAGTACATTAAATTCTTTGAAGCTGATAAGTTAGGCTACAATGTTTAAGAATAAGTAACACTTCAAAAGCAATTGTTCATAATATATTAAGCATTGTGGTGTGGAACTTATTTTGCAATTAGATACAGTATAAGTATGTAGTCTTTGACAAACTAGAATGTCCTCTTTCTATCATAGCAGCCATTATTTGAAAATTACAATAAAACAAATATACATGAATTATTGCATGTGTGTATTATACTTGCTTTTCATTAGGAATCTCACTGTTGGATTTTATATGTAGTATTTTTTAAAAGACTTGATTAACAAAGGCATGCATTTGAAGTTGCATTCAATTAACTCATATACCTAATAGATACATGAACATTTACAATTTTGTTTTAGCCAAATACTTTTGTATTACAAAAATAACCCAGTCAAGACTATTCTTACCATATTCATTGGTAAGAATACTCAACTTCAAGTTTAGTCCCAACCTAATTGGAAAATTATATGTAATTTGTAAGAGGCAATATTTTAATTTTAATTTTTTGTTATTTTTCTTATTGTCTACATTATTTAGGTTTGCTAAAAGTATCATAGTCAAGCAGATTTTTAAAATGTGACGGAAGTTATTTTTATTTTAGTAGGACACGGAACCAGAATCAGTACCACAAACGTTTTTGGAATACAACTGCAGCTGGGTTCAGTAGTGAAGCACAAAAGGAAAAACAAAAATCTGAAGGAGAAGATACGGAGGCAGTTGCTTCTGAAGAAAAACCTCAAATCGAACAATTATCAAAGCAAGTTGAAGACTTAACAAAAGAAAAAAGTGAATTTGAGGTAAACTTGTTTAAATTTATATGATAGACGAATTGTTTTTGTTTTGCTTAAATTTATAAACCCGCTGCTAACTTTTTTATTTCAATATTTTGTAGGCTATATACGCAAGTTCGGTAAAATATATATTTAAATAATTAATATCATTATACAATATACCCACAGAACAAAATGTTAGAACATCTATAGTTAATTATATCTTAAATATACTGTTTTCTACAAGATTGTTTTTTTAATATTGTCTATATAAATTAGTTTAATTTTAAATAACACCATTGTATCACATATTCCGCTAGATGTAGTACAAATTTGTTAAGTTTAACCAATTTTTTTCAGTTTAAAATTTCTGTGATGCCATTTTCATTCTACGTTATTTGTAATCTTTAGTTATTTTATATTCCAGGATAAGTACAAACGATCATTAGCAGACAGCGAAAATTTGAGGAGGAGGTTAATGAAACAAATTGATGATGCAAAACTATTTGGTATTCAAAGTTTTTGTAAAGACTTATTAGAGGTAAGAACTTTAAAAATTGCACATAGTTAAGTATTTTTCTCAACCATATTTTTCATTGTTTTTTCAATACATAAATAATTTATATAAATAGCCTAGGCTGACATTTTTGTTTGTATATCTTTAAAAACAATATTTTTTGCTAGTCACATTAGTTATAAATTATGAGCATAAACATTTTATATTACAGTGAAAATTAATGTAGGGTTAGCATTATATTGGGGCTTTTTTTTTGAATATATGTTCTATATTTAATTTTTGTTCTTTACTAGAACTAACTGAAATTTTTCTAGAAATTAGTTTTCATTACTTAGGCTTTATCATCTAGATCTAGCTTTGAATAATCTTGGCCTTGATTATTTATTTGATGTTTCAGGTAGCAGATATTTTAGGTAAAGCTACTGAATGTGTTCCAAAAGAAGAAGTATCAGATAACAATCCTCATCTCAAAAATTTGTATGAAGGCTTAACATTAACAGAGGCTGAACTTAAAAAAGTATGTTTAAAAAAATATAGTTGCATTAGTGTGTTGGGTAGTTGTAGACAAGAATTCTAATTAAACAGCTAACTGTTATTGCTAAAAAACTATGAACGTTAATAATTTGCTGTTTGTGAATACTTTGTTAGTTTTCATATTCTTTTTAGCCGATATATGATATATTCAATTATAAGTCAGTAATTTTCTTTTTTTATTTAATTAATTAATTCATCATTATCAGTTATTTTTTAATAATTTTTAGAAAACCAGCTTACATTATTTTTAAAATGGTTTTATCCATAACATATTGAATTTTAGGTATTTATGCAGTGTAGGTTTTTCTTTTCAAATAATGATTTTTGAATATTTTTTCATTTTATTTTATACCTTATTATCTAATTAACACATATTCACCGGTAGAAAATAATTTTTTTAAAGATTACTTAGGATTTTGGCATTTTTTTACGGAACTATATTGTGACATCATTGTATTTACATTATTATGGTCATGCGTGTTATTATTAACTACATGTACTTATTGCTCATGTGTATTACACATTCTGACAGCCATTACTAAATGTTAAGGTTAATTCCGTTTTTCATTGGTTGTTAAAATGGCATCAGTTACTTGTGAACTTCACGACTTGCCTCTTTTTTTAAGATTCACCACCTAATAACCGTGCCAATTGCGTTAAGTATTTTTTTAAAGGTTTTTTTAGTTATAGCAATCAAAAACACTACCTACAGAATAACCACTAGTTCAGTTAAATAGCTTTTTCACCCAACACCATGTCAGTAAGGTTATTGAGTACTTTTTTTTAAAAAGTGTTTTTATCACCCATTAACCATGTTAGTTAGGTCACCACCAAATAACTGTGTCAGGCTATTGATACTTTTTTTAAAAAAGTGAAAGATTTTGTTTTTTATAGTATTAACGATCAAAAAACACGTTACCTACTTTCGCACTGTAGCAATTTTAAGGTTATGCGAGTCACTTTTATTTTAGATTTTTATCGTACTTCTTGTGCTTGTCACGTGAGAATAAAAAATTACCAAAAAATTTAGTACAACCTACACCTCATATTTACCTAATTTTATTCTTTCTTTAATACGTATGTCCGGAAATTAGTTTGTTGCATGCAGGATGCTTCTACATATACTTTTTTTAGAACCTCTTAAGAAAAGATTAAATCATTTCTTTTCTTTATTTAGGTTAATTGATGTTTCAGGTTTCAGTTACTTTAGGTGATGCTAATGACGATGTCATGCACAGCAAAACACACATTAAAAGTCTTTATGAAGGCTTAAGAATGACAGAAGCCGTACTTCACAAAGTATAGTTTTACTTTTTGTATTATTGTCCGTTTATTGCAAAGCAATGTGATGATATTCTTTAATCATTGATTTGAGTGTGCTTTTTGTGTTGCAAATCATGAATGTTTAATTATATTTATTCAGTCAAATGCTAAGATGTTTGTAAAATGCATCTGTGACTTTCAATACATGAAAGATACCTCTCCACTAATTTTTATTATGAAAAATCATGTATGCAACCTTTTACTTAAGTCGTTATTATAGCTATAGCAATTGTTATCACACAGCTGTTTTACTGATGTAAGTGAATTTTTGAAAACTAACTATAAAATCATGTAAACCAACATTTTGGTACAAGAATAACAACATTAATTTAATTTGCTTTTCTACTCTTGTGGATTTGTTGAAATATAATGTTTTTTAAATGTATTTTTCTTCTTTACCCAGAATCTTTTGAATGTCTGTGTTAAAGCTTTTTTTGTGTTTTACTCTTTAAACTATGTTTATCTGAATTTCTGAATTAGTTACACGAGAAGGATTTATTATATTATAGTAGTCCAAAACATGTATTTTGATTTTAATTTGTTTAAGAAATGAACATTAAATATTGAATACCAAAACCTTAAAGAACAAATTATTGAGGTCACCTGAGCCATTGCTCAGATTTTGTGAGGATTCCATTTTAAACATCTGGACAAAACATTTAACTGATGATCGTATTGGACAATTTGTAGCAGATTTTGTTCATTGAATTTGAAGAGGGTTGGCAAATTTCTCAGGATGTGAGAAAAAGCTTAAATTAATTTGTTTTTTATATAATTTATTTAGACACTTTTTGGAAATTATAATAGGTTATTTTTTTGTATTAAGCCATTTTTTAAAAAATATTTAACTTTTCTTGATATTGAAATCTTAAATGTTTACTTTCATTCCAGTAGGCTATAAAAGAAGATGGTTAAATACATTAAATTTAAAGCAAAACCAGTATAGAATTGAAAACGAAGTACGCAACATTACTACGTAATAATAAGTACATTTAACTACAGGATTTTTTATAATTAGATAATATGTTTTGCATTAATAGCTGGTTTAATCGATACATTTATTTTCAGGTGTTTAATCGACATGGTTTAGTTCCAGTAAACCCATTGAATGAAAAATTTAATCCCAACCTACACGAAGCCTTATTTCAGCAGGTAAGTGTTCTGTTTCAAGAAAAACGCTTACAGTTTTAATGTAAACATGTTCTTATCTCATCAGCTCATACACGATAGTGTTCATATTCGGATGATACAAATAATTAGAATGACTGACTTTTATATTCATATTCATTAATCATTTCATTACTACGGAGCAGAGTCTCTAAGCCCAAATTTTGCAATTTGTGGAATATAGTTCTATATAGGTCAAACCATTTGCAGTAGATGTTAAGTCCAGAAAAAAAGGAATTAGGTATTTTTCTTAAATAAAAAAAATAGCCTGTGTCCAGTGTACCCAATTTGGTTGATGGAGAACTATCCAAATTCCATTTGAAAAAGTATGTTTTAAATAATTAGTAATTCAAAGAATAGTAAACCTCACAGTACAGTGATACTCGGGCTTACGGGTGGACCTGGACAATGGTCTAGTACAGTGGTTGGCAAACTTGTTATCCAAAAGAGCCAAATATAAATAATAGAAAATTGAAGTTTATTCAAAGAGCCATTTTTTAAAACTTAAGCTTTGCTTTAGTAGAGAAATTTTTATATTTAATTAGAATTAAAAGTACACACTCAATTAAAAGTACACACTCGAGCTTGCCTTTGCTAAATATGTATTTTGGTACCATACTTATATAAAGATAATATTTATGTAAAAATATAACAAGTTAAATAATATAAAAGGTGTTCTTAAAAAAAACTACAAATACTCCACTAATGTGAACAATATCCTTGCATTTCCTTGGAAAGTAAGGGTGTCAAGTTTGTATGTTGTTGTTTTTTGAGCTCCACAATTCTTTATTTTTTAATTCCAGCAACTTTATTTCTGTTATTGTGGCATTTAGAGGTTTTTTAAAAAGACTTAACGTTGCTGTTATTAAAGCTTTTGAACCCGATGAGAAAAGCTTCCTTCATATTTAATAGTGTTCTGAAATAGCAAATGTCAATATTGGACTTATTTTCTCGACAATATTTCAATAGGCATGGAAAGTGTATTAGAGTTTCTCTTTCAAAATCTTCGGTAAAAGGCGACAATTTGTTTTCAGATGAAATTACTTCTTCTAACATCGAAAAAAATTTCTGTACACTTGCATTTCAGAAAGTTTACTCATCTCTTACAAGGCAAGTTAATAAATAATATTCCATGCCTGTACTAAAGATTTCGTGGAAGAGCTGCAGCTAAGGAGTCAAAGAGCCGCATGCGGCTCGCGAGCTGCAGTTTACCGACCACTGGTCTAGTTCACAGGAAGAAAAGTGACAGTATAACAGTTTAGGTTTCAGATAAAGGGCTGAACATTTATAAGAGTTTACATTTTGTTTAAATTATTTGTAAGCAGATGTGTAAATATAGATAAAATTGTGCTGTGCTACAGAAGTAAACACTGTGCTGAGTTAACACAAACAAGCCTTTGACATTTCTTAGTTGTTTTCAGAATGTCCACTCCTATTCCCTAAAAATATACAGTATTGATTTCTCCTGTTTGTTTATATGCAAGCAGATGTATTAAGCTACATATTTAGAACAAGTATTCCAACCTAATATAAACTTTCAATCTCAACAAGAAAATATAACAAATAGAATTAATCTTGACTATAATGTACTTTCACAACAAAATAATGAACATAAAATAGATCTTGTAACTAAAGAGGAAGTGGCTAGGAAATTAAATTTAACATAAATTCAAAAAAAGCCCCTGGTTACGATTTAATAACTGGAGTAGTACTGAAACAGTTACCAAGGACAGCCATTATAAAACTTACTAACCTTATAAATGCAGCTTTCGGTTGAAGCATGTACCAGACATCTGGAAAATGGCCGAGGTAATTATGATCGAGAAGCCCGGCAAGCCACCTAATGAATCTACATCATATAGACCAATCTCACTACTTCAATAGTTTCAAAGGTATTTGAAAAACTGTTACTTAAAGACTCAAACCAGTTATAGAGATAAACAATCTCATACCTACCCATCAGTTTGGGTTTAGGGATAAGTATACATAATTACATTTGTATGAATTTAGTTAAAGTTTGACTTCTGTTCTGTGAATTCTCTTTGACATATTAATAGTGAGTAATCAATTATTTTTCTTATGTAACAAAATGTTTTCCATAAGTCTCTATTGTAAACGCTGACTCACACAGCAGTCTTCTCAGATAACAGTCTTAGTTCTGGAACAAATTAAGACCTTTAACCCAGTGTACCATTGCACAACAGCATTCATAATATTTACCACCAATTTAACTGACAGCCATAATATTTATGAGTTATTTCATTAGAAATTTTATTCTCTTTCTTTATAAGGCTGTCATATGATTGATCTTGTTTTTCTGCCAGTATTACAGGTAACTAAACTTGTTAAATCAGAGATCACACACAATCTTGAAACGGAAACATATGGGAAAAATCTTACATCGTTCCGGCTTTATACAAGGTACCTTTGTACCAAATTTCAAAACAATTGGCGAGTACATTTGTATAAAACTGCACTCATTATTGTTTAATCAGAGACCACCATCCTAAAACTAAAGTGAAGGGGAAACATTGGATATCTTTTTTAGGCTTTATGGAAGGTACCTTTCAAAACAGTTGGTTAAAACTACATTACAAATAAACATACACAAATCAAATGCCGAATGATCGAGTTGAAACAGAGACCTCGCTTTTTTCAGTCTTTTTTGGTATAAGTTAGTTTTGATCCATAATTATTTGCCAGTTATTAATACAATGTATTCTTTCTCTAGTACCAAACTAAACACTAGCACTTGATTCAATTCCAGGACATAAATAAAGCTACAAGTCCAGTAACACAGACTTTTATTGTTTACTTTTTATTTGTGTTGCATGCATTTTTTCATTATCATTGTGTTACCATTACATAGTACAACGTAATTCATGGATTTAAATGACTTTTGTTTTGTTTACCAGCTCATGTACATACTCTGATGTACAGATCGAGAAATGAGATATTTTTTTACATGAAATTTATGGAATTAATTAAACAACAGTATCCCACAGGGGTTGCAGACTACCTGCACCTATTGAGAGGATTTAGACGTCCCTCACGATACCCGAGTCTTAACACTTACGACTTTAACACTTTACACTCACACACTTACATTTAGGGAGGCAATAATAGCCTTTATGTGCTCTTCGCCTTAAAATAAAAGAAGAAAATAAATAAACAGTAGGCCTGAAAAAAGATAAAACCTGAATAACAAATATTTCATGAAGTTCTCGTGGCACTCTCAAAGCTCGTTGTCTTAGTTTAACAAAGAAAATATTTCATTAAACATAGCACAGAAATGCTTTAATTTCTGACCACATTCTGTTTTGTTTTTTAAATGTTATAATTTTGAAAATATATAGGCTATCAAGTTCAAATTTTATATATACACATTAGTGCAATAAGTTTTATAAAGATATTTCATATAGTTCGACCATTTAAATTTTTTAACATCAAGTATCTCAAGAAAGTATTAGACTGTATTAGCACCGTTTGATGACATTAGAAAAAACTAT
This sequence comes from Callitettix versicolor, assembly GCA_022606455.1. Taxonomy (NCBI): domain Eukaryota; kingdom Metazoa; phylum Arthropoda; class Insecta; order Hemiptera; family Cercopidae; genus Callitettix; species Callitettix versicolor. Next base: position 7,283,911 of record CM040188.1, on the reverse strand, counting down.
TATACTTAGTAAAAACAGCACCAAAAAAAAAAAAAAATTGATTACATTGCTGTACCTGTTAAAATATAAAAGCAAAGATATTCACAGATCTCTGCAGAAATATTTTGTGATAATTGAAAGTTCATGAAGACATAAATTTTACTTGAATTTTTTATTATATACGAGTTATAATATTAATTTGTTAAAAGTTTGTTTCCTGAACAAAAGTTTTTAGAAAGTTTCATTTACTTTAACAAATTCAAAATTCATTGAAATAAATAGAAATCCAATCAATAACAAAAAATCTTGACATTTTGTCAGCTGATACTTGCTACTCAACAAAAATGAAGAAAAGGAGTTGTGGTGAGAGTGTGGACACTCAACCTTTCAGTTACACATTTTAACATGTATCACGTTTTTGATGTTGGATTTTGCAAGACACGTGATGTGAGGAACATGTTTATATTGATATAACAGTATATTTTGCGCATCGCAAGTCTCATACTAAATTAATTACAGTATAAATAAAAATTTCTGTTTTTCTGCTGGAATCGAACTGGGGACCTTGCGTATGTGAGGCACACATGATAAACATTACATCACGGAAACAACGAAGTTTGACTGATTTAAATATATGAAATGAACTGTTAATTTAATTTTGAAAGTTATAATAAAAGATCAGTTGTTTTATATTAATTTGTAAAGATCAGCTGATTTCATTGAACAGTATAAACTAGCTATGTTAATTTATTGTGTTTTCGAACAAATTATCATAATTAAAATTAAAAAAGGAAGAGAAAACATAATACATGACTTTTATTTTTAGTTCCATAACAGAAATCTTTTCTCCCACTGAAGTTTTTGTGAAAGGTAACATTAATTTTGTTTGTTTATTATGCAATATCTTGTTACAGGAAGTAGAAGGCAAGGAAGCTGGTACTGTTGTTGTTGTTTCGAAGATTGGCTACAAACTTCATGAACGTTGCATTAGACCAGCTCTGGTTGGCGTTGCTAAAGGCTCATAATTCTAAGAAAATAAATCCAGTCGCTTATACTTGAAGACCTTTTTTTTTGTAGAAATTATCATAAAATTAAACTTGTTATTTGGATAGAACTGGAAAAATATATGTATATAAACTATTTAAACTGATTTGTTTATTCTGTGAACACTTATATCAAGTGAAGAATAAAATATTTATTACTTAATAGCATCAACCAATATCTCCTTCTCCCCAAGTGAATTCTCATTGGAATTAAAGCTACTGGAGCAGCCATCATGGTAAGACCAAAACCAAACTTTTACGAGAACCAATAATCCTGACAAAAAATTTTGTCTATTTGATATAAAATTGAACAGAAAAATTAGGAATACAATTCACAAGGAAAGTAATGAATATATAATTTTATTTTCGATGAAATAAAAATGAGGCTGCAGTTTAACCTCAAGTTATTGATCTAATTATGAATAATACAAATCCACTTTAGCTTATAAAAACATATTGCTAAAACACAACAAACTTAATAGCATAGAACTATATTTACATTAGTCACTGGAAAAACAACGGAAATAAGAAGAAAAAAAGGAAAACTAGAATCTGTCTTTTTTGCTATTCTGATACCACTGGCCACATTAAGTTTGAAACCTTGTTTCATCAAAATGTAATATACTTCATTCTTGCTTATAAAGTACAACTTCTTTAAAAATGAATTAAAATAATAATGAATCTCGATAATAGCTTTAGTGTTTAAAAAAAAAAAATTGCTTAGACTTGAAATCAATGAAGTACAAAGATCAGATTAAAAAAAAAACAAACCAAAACCGATAACGCCAAATGCAAAAAGTAATGTAACAAACTTCAGGTATTTGGATTGCTATTTGCTTTGACAGAAAAGGCTCTTGCTAAAATTTTGCTTAAACTAGTCCATCTTTCAAAATCCTTCTTGGTACTGCCGTGAATCCAATTTCTCTTGCAATATTTCCAACTGTCGCTTTGCTTCACACTGAGGGAAGTTCTGGAGGTCATAATACTGTTGCGCCAATTTGAGGAGCCATTCTGGTTTAATATCTGTCACCGTTCGAATGTAATTCTTGGTAGTCAACACAAATTCGTTGTAAATGACCCATTCTGGTTTATGATCCAAACAAGTTGACGGATGTAGTTGTACAACTTGGTTATCCTTGATAGTCAAATAATGACCAGTTCTTTCAAGATGAGCCACCTGTAGAAATAATTAATTTTTAAAATTTATAAACTTATTGAACACAATTTTGCTGGCCACTAATTGTATGTTTTTGGCAGGCAATATAATTTCTGTATTTCACTAACTCTACTATTTTGAAAACTGTTACATGAATTCTTATCTTTACGCTGTGAGGGACTGGCCACTCACAACAGTTTTGTAAAAAGTAATTTATAAACTATATGGAGGGACTTTGTGGTCGATGTAGCTACGTCTTCATTAGTAAATATTTTAAGCATTTAAGTACTGAAAGCTTAAAACTTTTTTTCTAGTACTATTTATTTCATTGCGACAAAACAAATGTTATAAAATAGTAGATCGGTGCAAGGTGTCTTCTAGTAAATGTCACTTTCAAGCGCATTTAACTCATTTTATACGAGGGTTGATCAAATATAAACGAGACTGACTTTCTAAAAACTTTTCCGTTGGACATTGAACTCTAAAGGGTGGGGTTTCAGGTAGCCTGGGAGGTTTGGGACGGGCGTAGACGGGAAACATTTCCGTTCGGACCCTTCAGTATAAAAATATACAATGAGTGAGAGTGAAGTGCACGTTTCCGTGGAGCAGAGAATTATTATTAAGTTTTTGGCCAAGGAGGGGGTCAATCCGACTGAAATCTTTCGTAGATTGACAGCTCAATATACGGGACAGGACCCTGTCAAGAGCTCGCGTTTTGCTTGGCACAAGGAATTCGCGAAGGACGGAAGCAGTAGAAAACCTGAAGGCCAAATCACGATCGTCGGCCGGGAAGGTAATGGCCACTGTATTTTTCGACAATCAAGGCGCCTTTCACGTCGATTTCCTCCATCAACGACGCACAATAAATGCACAATATTATTGCGATGTTTTAGAGGCCGCAAAACTGTCTTTTCGTAGGAAAAGGAAATCTAAACCGGCGAGAAACGTCATTCTTCTTCACGATAATGCCCGATCACATTCGGCGAACACTACGAGGCTTAAACTCGATCAAATTGGCTGGGAACCAATGGAACATCCCCCATACAGTCCAGACTTATCACCCTGCGACTATCACCTGTTTGGGCCACTCAAAGAGGCGCTTGGAGGCCAGCGTTTCGAAGACGATTCTGCGGTGGAGACCTTCGTGCTCCAATGGCTCAATGAACACCCGAGAACTTTTTACGAAGATGGAATTAAAAAACTTCCAATCCGGTAAGAAAAATGTGTTACTCGTGCGGGAGACTATGTAGAAAAATAAGTTGTATCAAGAATAATTTGTAAGTAAGCAATAATTTTTTAAAAAAATCAGTCTCGTTTATATTTGATCAACCATCGTAGTTACAGTTTTAAACTTATTAGTCAATATGGGTGCATAAAAATCCTCTTTTCAACAGCAGTAAAAAAAAAAAAATCTAAAATCTAGTTTATTCGAATTTGTATATATCTCAATTAATTGTTGCATGTACCAATTTTTTCAAATAAAAGATAAGCATGTGTTACTGTGCACACAAAATCCGCATGAATTTAAATAGGCCAGACAACCTACCTGCATAAAGAATCCTGTAACCAATGACTTGCGGATATTAATGTAGTAATCTTTTGATGTAAACTCTGTAGATGTACGTTTGAGACTGAATCGATCCATGATCCGTGACAGTTGTTGACGAACATTATCTCCAGACTTCAACGATCGGTAGTTAACGAAGTTATCGTAGCACCATTGCGGATCCTCTGAATCTAGATCAAGCGCAATCAAAATATAATTGGTATATAATTTTGCAGCAATAAGTAGCCTGTTAGAGATAATTTGTTAAATTGTACAAAATGAAAGGTCTGATTTTATATATTTTTATTTAATAAAAAGAAGTAATACATTTTTTCTCCAATTACAAGTAAACTCACAATAATTGTCCAAATTGTGGCAGTTGGCTAGAATATATATAGAAGGCCGAGTTAACACAAGCCAACTATATTTTATTTAATATACTTACAACTGTTTAGCATAGGATTGATTACTACGCCAAAGTCTTCGTAGGACATTTAGCCAAATTTCAATTTAAATACAAATATGGCAATTATAAAAAAGCAAATTTTTTTTGCAAAGCAGCAGCTGATTTATATCTGCCACAATAACACTCATTACAAAGATTAGTAGCTTTTGACAAAATACTAATAATACCTAACCAAGTTTAGTTAGATAAACACCTATCAACTGAGTCGAGTTAGATTACAATAAAAAAAAAGTATATATTCTTTTCATTATTAATAACAGTTATTTAATTAATTGTTTTCACAGTGAAAACCATATTACCTGAGTCGAGTTAGATTACAATAAAAAAATAGTATATATTCTTTTCATTATTAATAACAGTTATTTAATTAATTGTTTTCACAGCGAAAACCATATTACCTTATTTTGCACGCTAGTCACTGAGGTTATGCTTGTCAATTTTATTTTCAACTTGTTTCCTCGCTTATATTTTGGACTATTAATACTGGGCATATAATAAAAGCATTTTTGTGTAAAAATTACCGAAATTGACAGAAGTTCTAAAACTGCATTTTTACTGAAAATTTCATTAAGAGTGTAGATCAGGTAGAGCAACAGAAATAATTGTACACTTTTTCCAATATAATCATTAATTTAAAATTTACTGTTTTTAAAATTATTACCTAATATTGGAATATTAATATTGCTGTAATTTTTTATTCAAACACTGCATCATTTGAACAATACATGACAATCAGTGTAAATCAATTGCTCAAGTTTTTTTTTTAAATCATAAAACACAAGATTAGATGTCTCCGCCCATGTTGAAATAAAAAACTAAAAACAGGGAATACACACACAAGGCTATTAACATGAGTGGTCAAATGTAAAAGCTAAAACTTATTTGTGATCAGTGAATTTACAAGTTAAAAAGTGACGGATGCTCAGTATTTCAACTTGCGGCTATGCAAGTATATTTTTTTTAATAAAAGGTTGATCAATCTCTCAAAATGTTGTGCATTGTTTCATATACACAATGATAATAGTCCAAATAAAAAATTAACAGCAGAATCTGTAATTCTAATCACTCACTCAGGTACACTTACTTTGTTTAAAAGCGTGGTAGACGTTGAGAAGCGTCAGGTGATCCCCATCGATGTGTGCGAACCTCATCTTGGCATCGTCCGCTGCTTTCTTAGCCTCATTGGGTCGAACGAAGCACTGCGGGACTAAACAACAGTGGGGGAGGGGGAAAGAAGTCCCGACCATCCAACCCATATAGTAGCGCCACCAAACCCTAGCCACCTATACGACCTGATGACAAGTTAGGGTCTTGCTCCAAGCGATTTTTTAAAATTCAAAATAACTTTTTAATAAATGTTTCAAATTTTGTTTTTTTTTTTGTAAAAACTGTTCAATGCCAAAACAAATTAAGTTACAATTTTCTGAATCCATACTACAAGTACATGTAGTACAGAAATAGGAAGTTGTAAGCAAGACACTATCATGTCATCATTAGTTGTCATACTAAGTACGACACCCTAACCTTATCCTTAGCAATGCATATTGTGCTTTGAAACATTCATAACATAATTTAAATTCCTTAAAAAATGTCAATGCTTTTTAGTTGCAGCAAAAAAATTTGTTATTGAATATAATTTTCTTTTCGTTTCTTTCATGTACAGCAAAACTCCAATTATCTGGCCTACGATCAGACTGAATAATTTACTATATTAATGTAGAGTTCTGGATTTACAATCTCCCCCATCGTGTTACTGTAAACAGGCTTCTCCATTAATTAGTCGAGACACTGTAACAGGATTTCATTAAAATGGTTTCTTATATAAGTACTGTTCTACAGTTAAGTGGAGGCGTCAATGAACAAAAAATCATTTTATTTTATTACATTTTAATGAACACAGTGATATATGCATAAAACGCTGAAAAATATTTAAAAATTTGTTTTCTGTTTGCATGCATGGTAATGTCTGCTTCTAATCTGTACTAAACCTGTGACCCTTCCCTCAAAAATCTGTAGCGTCTGGTACATGAAATATTATCGTACCACCATCAAATTCGGTGATGACATGAACATTTTCACGTAACAATTTGTGCAAAACACCATCCACGGTATATGTTATACAGAAATTAAGAGTGCATTGGTCATGTCAAAAAAAAAAAACAAACTTTGATTGAAATTTGAAGTTTAAAAATAAAATAAAAAGGAGTGAAATTAGCCAATGTCAAGATCTTGGGAGGAAAGGGTAAAACTGACATGGTTAAACTTCAAACATTATTCAAGGAAAATTAGAACACTAATAGTCTCACAAAATTCTTTTATTTAGTGATATGTTCTGCTGTGCGGAATTTTCAGACAGTAAAGCTAAAAATTATAGTGTACTTACATACTAATAAAGTTGTAACACTGGAAGGAAGGAGGTAAAAAAAGGATGGACTGTCAGTATGTAAATCCTTCCTCTCTTCCTTTTCCTTCCGTTTTAACATCAAATGTGTTAGAATATAAGTACACTTTGTAATTTTTAGTGTTACTATGTGTGAAGATGCCTTACAGCAAAACATACAACACTTAATAAAAAAAAAAATGAAACTATTAGTGTTATTCAATCAGAATTTATCTAAATTTTAATCACTTATGAAAATATGAAAAGAAAAAATGGTTGGGAAGAACACCGAAACTAAAAATGAAACTTTTGTTGTTTCCAGTTAACTGTTAAAACAATAAATTTATTTTACACACTGCCCTAAGTTATGAATCTTCATAACAAAATTTGAGAAATAGGCCGACATTTTTCATAGACAGTTTCAAAATTGGATTTTATAAGAAATAACTGAATACAAGAACGTTTGTGACTGGTGAAACGCATATACATTGTTCATGGGCAGATGAGTTTTAATAAATGTTTTTTACATATATGCTATATGAGTAATTGTTCCGAATGATTGGAAGTGCAGTTATTTGGAGATTTACTGTACTAATGACTCGTAGTAACCATGAAAGTAGAATATTTTAAATTCAACATAGTTCTTGAAAATTATTCTGAAAAATCATAATAAACTAACTGGTTCAATAAATATAAAAAATAAACATTAAAATCTAGGGTTTTTCAACATACACAAATATTTGGTAGAATTTAATATATTTAATAAAATACCAAGTAGGTGGCATAATATAAAACTTATCAAAATAATATAATAATTAATAAAGCACAATAATTACCACAAAGTAATAAAAGTGCTCTCGAATCTCTAAATGTCTTTCATTTATGTAACACAAAATTTTAAATACCCAACAAGTTTATAACTTAAAACCAATGAAGCGTTGAAAATATATGCCACAAATAATTTACTAAAATTAACAGCTGTTATAAAAGCAAACACTAACTTCATTCCAAGTTGCTAATATAACATGCGTTACTTTTGCAGGGCCTTACACCAAATAATTTGTTTAAAATAAAATTGAAAAGATAAAAAACACTACGCAATTTTCCAGGTTATACAGAATCAGATATTTATTTGTGACTACAGTGAGGACCCCTTTATCTTATAATTCCTGTATTATCAAAGTAATTTTATCAAGACTGTTTTTTTAATTGAATTTTTCATTAAGAAATAAAATATTAAAGTGGTTAAAAAGGTACAACCCAGACCTATGTCTTTAAAATAAATGTTAATCCTAACCTCTAATCACTTTTTTTTTGTTTTTTCTGTGAGGGGTTATACGAATATATAAGGGTTGTTTGGAAAGTATAGAACGTTTTGAACTGACGAGCCCATCAGTTCCCCCATCACCATGTTATTGACCATTCCACTTATTTGTGTAACGACGTTTACAGCAAGCCACTAGTCGTTTTACTGTTTATTTGTGCAACTTTAAAATGTGTGACAAAATTAACAATCCTCCCTAGTATGAGGTATGTAATACACTTTTTAAATGCAAAAACAAGTCCGTCCTATTCAATTTTATAGAGATAACCGAGGGGTATGGTAATATGAATATTAGTCAATGAAATGTCATCATTCTCAACACCCATAAAAAAATGAGCGCTAAGAAGGTTATGTATTGTTAGGCACCAAGAAATGTTATTATCAAACTAAATATTATGCGATACAGTGTTTTGGGGTCTTGAGGGGAGACCATAAATGTATCAGAACCATCACTGACCATAACGCACCATTCAAAACAAAAAGCGTGGATTGTTGCCAAACGGCACTGTGCTTCTTCATGATAATGCATGTCCACATACTGTTGTACTGATAACTAAATTGCTTCAGAAGTTTAAGTGGGAAGTTTTTGAACATCCATTATACTTCGCCCTGAGTGACTACAGTCTTTTTCCCCAAACTGAAAGATTTTTTGGCCAGAAACCACCACGGAAGTGATAATAAACTGAAAAAGAGTATTAGTTGCAAGTTGCTGAACGTTCAACAATTTGGAGGCAACCGAGTATACAGAAGGCATAGGAAAAGCATACATTTGAATGGTGACTAGACAGAAAAATAGCTACGGAACAAATGTGTTGTAAAATAGGTTTTTTTCATTGTATTGGTAAAAAATATCTAGAAACACTTGTAAAACATTCTAAAATGCTCCACATGGAAGTTTACGTTTTACATTATAAATAAAACTTCTTTACTTTCCAAAAAACCCTCTTATATTAAAATGTGAGATCTATAATTAACTTTCTAATAAATATTATTAGCAATAAGGATTGCCACACACTTGTAACAATCTCCAAATGGTTAAGAACTAATGAAAAGATACAGACGCAGATTTTTTTAAGAAAATTTTCCTTAGTTAATAATATAGAATTTTCAACACAACCATGTGTTATTTAATTTTTATGAAAAGTATTGAAGAATTTATATATAAAAAAGAAAATTTCTTTCTAGGTTTTGTAGTACAAGGTGTGTTTTGGGCTTTTTAACAACTCTTCTTTACTCTTGTTAGCAACTACTTTTACCCAAATCCTTACATTCACAAAAATTCCCAAATTCTGAACACTACAGTTTAACTCAGTCACAATATTATATGATATTATTATACAATATGCATATTTGCATATAGTAGTGGAACAGTATAAAATAACATATCTGCTTGTAGCAATAATAAAAAAAATTGCAAAATGTTACGTGTCTGGAGTCTACCTGACAGCATTGCTGTGATGGAGAGAATCTCATTCGAACAGTTGAGGCTGCAGCTGGATATGAGAAGCTTAGCGAGCTGTGGATCTAATGGCAACTCAGCCATCACTGAACCCAAGTCAGTCAAGTTACCGTCATCGTCGAGTGCGGCTAAATAGTTCAACAGTTCCAATGCTCTCATCAAAGTTTCCGGTGCTAAAAAAGCAAACAAATTTTGCAAATTATGAAATTGTACAGAAATATGTTTAATTTTAAGAATGTCATAGAACAGATTTAGTGATGGGACAGGAGAAAGAATTTTCAGGAAATTTTGAAAGAATTGGCAAGAATGAGTAAAAATAGAGGACTGAAATTAAACTGGCAAAACTAAAATAACAACTAATGCGACAAAAATCCCTATAACAGTAGAGAAAGCTAACATTGAATATGTGGCAAACTATAAATATTTGGGTCAAACAGTATCATTTCATGCGAGAGGCTGTAAAGAAGTAAGCAACAGAATAAACTCTGGATGGTAAAAATTTTGGTCCCTTACAAAGGTCTTTATAAAGGCAGCATCTCAAGTCAATTGAAAGCTACAATATTACGGAGCTGGAGCTGCATACATCCAGCTACTTTATAGGGATGCCAAACTTGGGTCCTTAAAAAACATATTAGATGGAAGAGAGAAAATTATAATTCAGGATGATAATGTTAGGTATGAATCAGGAGAAAATAAGCAATAAAAAGAGAATTGAGGAAGGTTAAAATCAAGAATTTGGTGAGAGAAGCATATGTTAAAACAGAAATGCTTCACCGTTAGGCGAAACTAAGCACAGAATGGATTCTCAGGGACAAGCGGAGGAAGAAAGGAAGACCAGCACTAAAATGTAAAGATGAATTAGAGGAGAAAGGTGACCAATGGAGCATGCTGTGGTCCAGATTTATAAAAAATATTAGGTATCAAATGACTAAGGTAAAGAACCTAAGAAAAAAAAATGTTCTTTACCTTCCGAATGACCCTACAAGAATTATACAATAGCCTATATATAAGGCAATTAAATAATAACAATATTAAATACTTCACCTGGTGGATCCATAAAGTCGAAGTGAACTAAATCGTCAATACCCAATTTCTTAAGCTGCAAAACAACAGATCCAAGGTTGGAACGTAAAATTTCTGGGTAAGTGTTTTCCTGCATTTCATTTTTATAGGCTTTTTCGGTATACAATCTGAAATAAGCGATAATGTGGTTAACAATCTGTAGGAATAAATGGAGAAAAAACATTACGCTATACAACTTTATTTCATATTTTCTTTAAAAAAAACCACCTAAAAGCTATAATTCATGTGTAATTTCGCAAAATTGATTAGTGAGATTTTGCTTACAGTGAAACATCCCTTAATGGACATTTCAGTTTTTCAGTTAACTTTTTAGTTTTTTCAATGGCTCATGAACTGGAATTTTTTTGGGGTTATAGTGACACATATGTTTTTTTGGGTACTTATGAACTACATTTTTACAAAATTTAGTTAAAATTGTTATAGCAATATCTTTGAACAGTTTTTCGACTATAAAAGATTTTCAAAACACTATTTTTTTACTTCCTATTCCATACTAATCTTAAAAAATTGATTTTTTTTTATTTTAACATCACTCTGAGACTCATTTTTTTATGAAATTTACTCCTATATCAAATTTACAACAATAATAAAGTAATTAATGTTTAACTAAAGCATTTCTGAACAAGTTACACTAACTTTTTCCTTAATTTTAATATCATGTATTTAATTTCTAAAACATTGGCCTTCATAACAAATCAACGTCCAGAGATATTATAAAGACTACAAACCTGAAGCATTTGCCTGGGCGAGTACGTCCAGCACGCCCAGCTCTTTGCTGCGCTGATGCTTTACTAATAGGTGACACCAGCAATGATTCCACTCTAATTCTTGGGTTATACACCTGTAAAAAAAAAATACACCTTACTTCTAAGTCCTTTTTCTATGTTTAACACCAAACCATCCTCAAAACATTTTCTACATAGAATAAGATTTACTCATATTAAACTTAATCCATATAAATTATAAACTTTAAGAATTATTAGTGCAGCAGGAAGACCACTCCAATAGCAGCTATGCAACTGCATACACATAACTTTTACACAGAAGAAAAAAATAGAAGCAGCAAACACGTACTTGGACCTGCAAGAAATTACTCAAAAAATGGACAAAATGTTCAACTGAAACAAATAGATTGAAATCCCAAAAAGTCGCTCTTTCAATTACATCACAATATCTTACAGAAAACCAAATTCCTGTCATAGTCAAACCACATTCCTTATCTGTCAGTCTGATTGACTTTTACAAGTCAATACAAACCTCACATTCCTACAAGAAATAAATAAAAATTTGCCTCACATGATCCTTAAAAATCTACCCAATACCACAATAAATGAGCGATCCTTTAGCCCAAAGGATAAGAATATATGTAGTAGGATCGCAGGACGAAAATCGCAACTCAGAAGCAGAAATCCACTCTTCTCTTTTTACTTTACAGTGGGTCCGAAACCAACCAAGTTGAGCTAAAGTTGAGGTTCTTGTACTCTCCATGTTTTGAATCTAAGATCTAGGTATACGGAAATTACAATTTTATTAAACTTTAAAGCAGCAATTCATGTGATCTCGTCGTACACCACAACTCTTCAGACACAAACAATGAAGGACGCATATTATTCGTTACAGATTCTGCTGAAACTAAAACGTGATATTGTACTACAACAAATCCCTACACATGTGGGGGTTCCCGGAAATGAAGCAACAGATGAATTAGCTAAAAAAAGGTAAATAAGTTCGAAAAAAGGTAAACAAACAATAGTTTGTGCTATAAAACAATTAACATAGATTTACATAATTAAGAAGAAAAGTTCGTCTTGAGATCATGAAGCAAGAACTTCTCTTAAAATGTACACACAATTTTTTAGGAAAGGAGCGAGTGTTAAAGGAGAACAACGCTTTTATCACACAATCATTGCAAACTTACCTTTTGTTTTGCAAAACCAGGATCAATTACAAAAACCACACCGTCTATGGTAAGAGAAGTTTCTGCTATGTTTGTGGATACTACAACTTTCCGCCCGATAGCTCCATTGCTTTTATTTGGCGGGGCTGGTTCAAAGATCCGTTGCTGTAAATTAGGTGGCAGCGTAGAATATAATGGAATGCACTTCAATTCTCCAACTTCAGGACCTAAGTTGTCAATTTCACGTTTTATTCTTTTACAAGCCTCTTCTATTTCCTGAAAATAGAGTTATTTTGTCAGAAATGTTATTAGCGCCCTTGGCATTGACAGTCACTTTGCCAGTCAATTCTACTCATTACAATTGAAGCTGCAAATTGTAAACATAAACTGACAGTAAAACTTGGGCAAAAAAACTCATGCCAAAAAAAAAATCATTTGCACCTTTACTACTTTCTCCTAAGTTCATAAAAATGTAATGAATTGTACTATGAAAAGTGAAACAATAGTTTAAAAGAAGAATACATAAAATTCTGAATATAATCTTCTTTATTTCTGCTAGGTTATTATCCTGTTGATAACGTTTATCTGCCTTTCCTAGCTTTGTCAATTTGTTAACTTTTTTGATATTTGTATCAGGTTAAAGTAGATAGCACCAATAAATTTTGATAATGGAGTTAATCTGGAATGCATAAACAAATAATAAATTGACGAAACTTGAAATACACAAACATACTCAACAAAATAAATAAAGTATATAATTACTTTAAGATAAAGTAAATTGTTTTGTAATCATTTAAAATTTAATTATTTTGCAATTATTCAGAAATAAACAAAAACAAAAAAATTCCTACTTTATAATCAACTGATAAGAGCCGTATAAGCTAAATTAGGTGATCGCTGCTTTGGCAGTTATCCAGAAAGTCCCGTTATGTTTTGCTCTGTAGATGCTAGGGGTGGGGATATCGTGGCCATCTTGGCGTCAGAGCGTTTGTCTGTTCAGTGGCTATCCAGCCATGCTAATGAGAGGTTACCATTGCTGCTCGTTCCCATACAATACTAGTTTGAAATGTGCGCCGCTACTGAAAATCCCGGGTTTTTTTGGCTAAGAACAATAAACCAACTGAGATTTTGTCGCCAACCTTGTGAAGTTTATGAGAACGATATGATCACTGAAGGAAAATTTAGGATCAATTCAAAACAAGCACAGTGGAAATATGAGCTCAGAAATTGTGTTTCTGCACGACAACACCAGACTACACACAGCCAATCGAACTCGAGAAGTCCTGGATGTTTTCAAGTGGGAAGTGTTTCCACATCCATCTTACAGTCCGGATCTTGCTCCTAGCGATTATCACCTGTTTCCTGCCATGAAGTTTTAGGCGGCAGAATTCTACGACACTGGAATTTCAAAACTGGTTCACTGCTATAATAAGTGTCTAAATTTATATGGCGATTTTAGTGCTACTTTCAAATGTATATAATAAAAATTTTTTCTTGTACTTCATTTTTTTTATAACAAAACGTAACCGACTTTCTGGATAGCCCTCGTATAATTACTTTAAATAAAGTAAATTGCTTTGTAATCATTTCAAATTTTAATTATTTGAAGTAAATTATTCAGAAGTAAAGAAAAACAACAAATTTGCTACTTTACAATCAACTGATATGAGCCGTATAAGCTAAGCCGTAGGGTGATCGCTGCTTTGGCGGTTATAATATGGTGTGCACAAACAAAACATAATAAATTCAATGGCTGAATTAAAAAAGAAATTAATCACCACAACAAGAAATACATTTATATTATGTACAATTGAGCAAAAAAAATAATGTCTTCTCAATTTTAATATGAAGCCAAAAAAAGTCACTTTAACATACCTTTCTGCTTGGTCATGATGAATCTTTAAAAATTCATTTTTCATTAATACTATTATTTATTTATTTTGTAACAACAGTTTTAAAATACCCAGGATTATGTATCACAGTAGTTTATCAATTCCCTTAGTGATAAGGTAAATTGTTTTTATTTTGGCGTAATTGTACACAACACAAATACATATCATTACCAAATGATTGACTTCGTTTTTAACTCAGCATATCTGGCAGGATCTTTAAGTGTCTACATAAACAATAACTAGACCAGTACCTCTTGGCCCGTAAGGAAAAGCAACACATCACCAGCTATTTCCTCACACATGTGTATTTGTATCACCGTCCTAATAGCTGCTTCTAAGTAATCCCTTTCGGGTTCTGGCGTGTAGAAGATCTCTACTGGATGTGTCCGGCCAGGAACATTCATTAAAGGCGCGTTATCAAAGTATTGCTGTACAAAAATATTTAAAAACATTACAATTTCAAACGTGATAGCAAAAAGTATTAACTGGTATAAAAAAAAGTAATTTACAAAGAAGAAATAAAGTTTTTGTAAAACTACTAGCAGAATACCTGTACTTCGTTACGGTATTTTAACGAAAATGTAGGAATCATGTTTAACAAGTATTGTTAACGTTATTATATTTAATCAACCAATATACAACAAAAAATGGAATGATCTTCATGGATGAATACCACAGATTGATCAAAAACATAGTAATTCAAGTAGATCATAGAGGACACTGCAAGGCCTGCGGCTATATCACAATAATTAATGATAATTAAGCAATTTATCTGACGATTGAAATTGCAAAAAACTTAATTAATATCTAAAATCTATACATACGAAGTTAGATGACAAGTAATTTAGATTTCTCTTCAGAACAAACATACATATTTCTCATTTTCTATATATATAAACTTTAATGATACGTAAGATCACATTTAATTTGTTTTATAATTTTTATTGTGTAATGTATTTAATAAAAAAACAAAACAAAATGAATTAGACTTATTAATACGGTGCGACAACTAAAAACCATATGCCCTAGCCTTTAGGCTTGGTGTGGAGTGGAAATGAATGTACACCTTGATGCTTTTGATGCAGCTAGCACATTATTCCAAACGTTTATCTAGTTGTTTTTTTATCCTTGTTTTTAATAAGACATTGTGTCGAAGAGCGCCATTCATGATAAGCTTAAAAATCAAGCAGTGCATAATTTTAAATTCCTCGTGGTATTAAAAAAATTCCAACTGAATGTTTTAAATTGTTAAATGAGGTGTTTGGACATAACTGCATGTCACATAGCCAAATTTCTGAATGGCACAAACAATTTTTGGAAGGTTGGGAGGATTTTGAAGATGATGAACTTCAATCTGTGATATTAAAAATTGATGAAACATTTTAAAGAAATTAATGCTTAAAGACCAAAGTTTGAGTGTTCCGATGATGTACGAATACTGACATAGAAACAATAAGAAAAATTTTGATCCAAGATTTGAATATAACGAAAGCTTGCGCAAAACTGCTACCAAAAAAAAACCTGACGCGAGCAAAAAATTAACAGGAAAAACATTTGCTCCGGTATCATGGAACACTTCACAGAAGATCCTGAACTGACTGAAAAGTCATCACATGTGACGAAACATGGATTTTTCAGTATGACCATGAAAACTAAACAACAATCCATGCACTGGAAAACCCCCACATCGCCAAGGGCCAAAAAAGCTCGAATAAGCAAGCCAAACTGAAGGTCATGCTCATAGTTTTCTCAATGTTAATGGTATCATCATGATTGAATGGGTACCTCAAGATCAAATAGTAAACTAAATTACACCTGTGGAGATACAACACAGGGATTATGCACCAAAATGACACTCCGGCGCACAATGCGCTCTCTGTGAAACAGTTCTTGGCAGGCAAACACATTACTGTGCTCGAGCATCCGAAATACTCACCAGATCTCGTACCATGCGACTTTACCTGCTTCTAAAAGCGAAAAGTGCATTGAAGGGACACACTGTCTGTAGAAGAGGTGAAGGCAAAAACAGCAGACTTACTGAAAAAGAGGTCAAGATGGACCTCAAGCACTGCTTTGAACAATAGACAAGTCGCATGCATTGTATTGTCGATGTATTGATAGGGAAGAGGAATATGTTGAAGGTGATTAAAAGGTATTTGTAGTTTTCAAATAAAGCTAATTTTTAAAGACTAGTCTGGTTATTTAATGGTCACACCTCATATACTTTTTCACATGTATGTATTAGCATAATGGTAATGGATAATGGAAGTTAATGATATGTTTCACCTGTAACATAGCAAACCATGACTGTAATAAAGTAAAAAAAATGTAACTATTTAACTTTAAAATGTTGGTGTTAAGCCAAGCTTGATTTATGGATAAATGTTAACAGCTTTTAAGTAAATGAAGTTTCAGCCGATCGCAGAAAAGGAGGAAACAAATCGAAAAAAAGAAAACCGAAAAGTTCAGAAGTAAAGAAAGCTCTGTACTACTACGCACATTAGATGTTACAACTGCTTAATGAAACTTATTTTCTTTTTATAACCAATATGTATAATTAGCATTAACGTGCTAATTAAGAAAAAAGTCACCTAACCTGGAATTTGCCAGCATCCAAAGTCGCAGACATAATAACCAGTTTCAAATCCGCTCTCTGTTTTGTAACTTCTTTCAACACTCCCATAAGGATATCCGTGGCCAAAGTCCTTTCATGCGCTTCGTCCAACAATATAACTTGATAGTTCTCCAACATAGGGTCCGACATACCTTCTCGCAATAACATACCGTCTGTCATATATCTATAAAGAATTTTGAGACAACTTTATTTGTAATGATTATTTTACGTAATGCATATATAATCTATTTTAGTGTAATATTTATAAAATTAAATAGTTTATGCTTGTAATTTGCAAGGATTATAAAAAGTGAAAGACTAGGATTAAATGTTTCTAAATAAGCAAGAAAAATGTTTGGCACAAAATATTAACTCTCTGATCATCACTGCCAATTTAATCGACTTATAAACACTGTTTGAATATCCCCACTGGCCGATTAGATCAGATACCAAAATTTGTCCGAAAACTGTTACAGGCCAATATAATCAGCATTGTTGGTCTTAATAGTGCCACAAGCTGACGAAATTGGTTTTCAGACCATAAATTATTTTATCAATTTTTTGCTTTAACTTTTAAAATTGTATATAGTTTTCTAAATGAAATGTTCTCAATTTTTAACAATATATTTTACATTTTATTGTCATTTTATGCTTTTATGGACGTGGAAATGAATGTCATTAATGAAATATGGTTTACTGTAACTTGATTGCTATTAACCTAAACACTATGTTTACACCACTTCAGACATACTAAATGACACCTGTAAACGCTGACTACTGGCTAAGAACGTGATATTGTAATATAAATACATCCTAATTTACTAAAAACACATCGAGCCAGCATTATTTTAGGATAATGCTATGTTTAATATTTACTTTTGCTAAAGTATCAACAAATAAATAAATTAATACAAGGCAAATTTATGGTCGTGGAAATGTTTTCTTTCCTAACACGGAGATACAGCGTATATCAGTATGTTAACTAGTTCTTTCCATATTCTTGTTTTGGTAACGCAACTTTATTCAGAATTGTATTATATTCGCTGCAACCACTTTCCATATCCAGTTCACATATCTTCCGCAGCTGAGGCAAGCAGCTTAAGGGCTAGCAATCCCACTGTACCTCTAGCTCATTCTACTCTCACTCATTTACTTAAGACACACACATACCATTCCACTACTCTACATAACCTGGTTAACTCTATAAAGTGTAAAGCAACCTGTGCTGATGGAGTGAAAGACACTAGCCTAACAGTGCAAGAAACAGAGTCCTGGGATATATGGTGACTTTCTAGTGTGCCTTACCCATGAATTGCGAAGCTCTGTATAGGTGGACATTATTCCCCTAGTCAGGCATCGGACCAATATGAGTAATGTGAAACAGAATAAACGAGATCTCATACCACAACAAAAAGTTGGCCAAATAGAGCACAACCTACGTGGTACGTGGTAAAGGTCGTAAAAAAAACCTGAAAGATACTTAGCAAAGCACTTCAAAAACAATCTGGAAAATCACTAATTAGAAGTGAGGGAGTTGCCAGCCTTGAATCCTCTCCAAATCCTAGACTTAATGAAAAGACAAAAGCTGGATTAATAACTACATAGCCATTAAAAGTAATGGCTACTAGCAACTGAACACCTCAGGAAAATAAAAAGGAGACACATGTAACAGAACCGAAATTTCAATTATAGATAAATCTATCTAATCACCACAGGGTAGCATATCATAAATTACCAAATCCTGAACTCGCCTTAAAGGAAGAAAACATCCGTAGCCCATTTTCATTTGCAGTCCATAGTAAATTAAATAACAAACTCATAATAATAACAGTCTTTAGGCTTAAGATAATATCATATAAAACACAGATAAAAGAATGAACTTGATGATTAATAACTACATAGCCATTAAAAGTAATGGCTACTAGCAACTGAACATCTCAGGAAAATAAAAAAGAGACACATGTAACAGAACCGAAATTTCAATTATAGATAAATCTATCTAATCACCACAGGGTAGCATATCATAAATTACCAAATCCTGAACTCGCCTTAAAGGAAGAAAACATCCGTAGCCCATTTTCATTTGCAGTCCATAGTAAATTAAATAACAAACTCATAATAATAACAGTCTTTAGGCTTAAGATAATATCATATAAAACACAGATAAAAGAATGAACTTGATGATTAATAACTACATAGCCATTAAAAGTAATGGCTACTAGCAACTGAACATCTCAGGAAAATAAAAAGGAGACACATGTAACAGAACCGAAATTTCAATTATAGATAAATCTATCTAATCACCACAGGGTAGCATATCATAAATTACCAAATCCTGAACTCGCCTTAAAGTAAGAAAACGTCCGTAGCCCATTTTCATTTGCAGTCCATAGTAAATTAAATAACAAACTCATAATAATAACAGTCTTTAGGCTTAAGATAATATCATATAAAACACAGATAAAAGAATGAACTTGATGAATGATCAATCTGTAAGAAAAATAAAGAACCTTTTTTTTTTGTTTGTAGAGGAATAAGAAAAAAAAATAAAAGAACGCGAAAACTCAACAATAATAAAGTCATTATTATGAATTCTGATTATTCTAGGCCAAACTTTTGAAAACTAGTTTAACATTTGAGAGATATAATTAAGTATCAGTCAAGAAATAAATAATACATCAATTCAAACAAATTAAGATACCTACTTGACATTAGACCACAGCATACACAATTACTTAATATTCAACGAAATTCAAATCACACGAAACAAACAAAATAGTATATCTGGAAAACATTATAAGCTTTGAAGACTTGTTGAGTGACATATTTGCTTAACAACTTCAGATTCCATCAGTGGCTGTAATCATTAAATTTAGGACATAACTAATTAACAAAAAATGTATATTTTTTTTATTTGGTGAACATTTGTAGACTGTTTTAAAACCAAGCTACAGAGCAATAGCCTAATTTATATTCAATTTTGTTTTTTGTTAAATCATCCATAAATCACTTCAGATCCCGCACAAAACCCATAAATTTATTAAGTAATATGAAATGTTAATATATTTTTTATAATTTAATTTTAAGATTCCATAGTTGTTTTTTTTTTAGTAACGTGTTTGAGTGTTTATGAAACGGAAAGCTAGCTGCAGGCATAAACTGAACAATAAACCCAAAATTTATAACACAGTAAAATAAAATGAATAAACCAATAATTTTGTAAATCATGCACATATCTTGAGACTAATTTTATTTATACGCAATACACCTACAAAGTCGCAGTGCAACAGTAACTCTACAAGTTCATTTAATCGAACACATCCCCTCTATTTCAAAGTCCTTGCTACCCTCTAATTTAGCTTATTGTACAAATATCAAATATGAAATTAAGAAATTATAAATTACTTCAGCAGAGTTCTAGCTGACGAACAGTCTTCAAAACGAATACTATAACCAACTTCTTGGCCTAAACAGACATCCATCTCTTCAGATACACGTTGTGCCACCGACATCGCAGCTACTCTTCTGGGTTGCGTACAAGCTACTCCTTTCATGCCGATCGAACGAGAATATTCAACACACCTATAACATAAATACATCGCTGATATTATAAGCAAAAATAATTTTTGCTACAGTAGTAGAACATTTTTCACGCATTGATATTATAAGCATTCTGAAAATAATATTTTGTTAAAATAAAGTATCATATGACAAAAAAAGTAAAAATAATTCTAAAATGTTCTGAAAGTAATAATTTATATTTATTATTCATAAAAATGACACACGAAAAAAAAAACAATTACAAAACTTATTTTTTGAATAATACCCTCAAATCAAGGTCATTTGGTCACATGTCGCTGCTTTGTACTGATAAGGGCAGTTGCAGTCCCAATATCTTCTTTTGATGATACATAACGCAAAATGAAAATTGGCCTAATCAGCCATATCTAAATGGTGTTTTTTAGCAAATATTAAAAGCAAGACATTCTGTGTACGTGGTCTGAATTCATGCTGTATAATCGTCAAACCGGGCATGTATCAGATTTACTTTTTCAGAATAAAACACTCTGCTGCTAATCATATACAGTCGACCTCGGTTTTTATATCCGAGGTCGATTTTTTTTTTTTCCCGGCGAAAAACCGTTCAGGTTATGGTCGGACGGCGATGGTAACCTGAACGGTTTTTCGCCGGGAAAAAAAAAAAAAAATCGACCTCGGATATAACACGGTTGAAGGGACGAAACGTATACGAGCGCTGTAAACAAGATAGTGTTGTAACCATACAGTAAACTAGTTTGTAAACGGCGGCAATACTGTATGTAGTGAAAGAAAAGCATACTTTGTACTGTGTACATAATTAATGGCTATTTAATTTAATTTATTATATATATTACATATTTTAAAATATATTTTAGTTAAAACTAATAGAAAATAATTACTGTACTGTCTAGTATGTATACATGCAATGCAGTGCATACACTGTTGTGAGGGTTCGTGAAATTGAAGTCCCCCCCCCACTAAGGTTTACAGAGTTTAATGTGTGAGAGAGAACATTTTTGCGGGAACGACACAATTTACATTGTTTGTTCAGCCTGCAACAAAATTCTAAGAAAGAAGCCGTTTCTTTTCTCAACCTTTATTCTAAAAACAGAACACAACTTGTATTTCAAGTGAGAGTGACTCTAGGTCAGCAGCTTCGAAAACTGCTAAGAGCACCAATGGGAGAGAAAAAATATGTGAGTGAGATGTCATGTCCCCACTCTGTCACTATAACTTCTCACTATCGCTGAGTAGTAACAGTTTGTAGACTCAGATTGGCGGACTCTGAGTCCCTTAACTTTGGACGTCCGACTATTGGAATTGGGCTAATCCGGTGGGATGATTTACATGCGGGAATGAGAAATTACATGCATGAGAAGGCCATTTACAAAGTGGCTGGACTATAACAGCAGCATGACATCGTTGTATCTGAGTTAACAAAGCGTAACTGAGTCTAAAATACACATACACTTAATATAGAATATTGGGGACATTATGAAAACAGCGCTATAACTGAGGGCGTTATAACCAAGGTCGACTGTATTTCCACCAAGAATTATAACAAAATAATGTTCTAATGTTAATACATAAAAGGATCTTCTGTAATCTTGTGGCACTTTATTTTGTAGGCCTACTGTTATTTCTAAACCACTTAAGTACAGTACCATATAATTAACCTGTTATTAGCCACATCTACATCAACATTTAATAATCCAAACGATTTGGTAATCCGCACCAGCTACGATCGCAATTAGTTCAGATTATCAAGGTTTCACTTTGATTCCAAACAAGATTGTTATATCTTAATTGTACTTTTTATTTTTTATGAAACAGACTATTTATAATAAAGTGTATGACAACAAAAAAAGAAAATGTTTACAGCGACTGTGATAATATTAATTTATGTAAGCTGATTACTATCATTAAAAATCAAAACAACTGTAGGTACCCTGACCTTGGCTCTGCCCTGTAACCTGTTCTTATCTTTAATACATTTGCTCACGTATGCTTTTCCTATTAGTTATCATACACTGCTTAGAAAAAAAATATTACAATTTTGTTTATTTTCCATTTGAAAACCTTAATAAGAATTCATTAATGCATAAAAACTTCATGATGCATATTATCATATTAATTCATGCATATTAATTAATTAACAAATTAATTAATTCAATACATTTTCATATTATCAGCATATTATTGTAGGTTATGTTTTTCTAGCTTTATTTTTATTATATATCATAGTCTGTAAATAAAGCTGTTTTTCTACCTTATTTTTATTACATACGGTAATCTCCAAATAAAGCTTTGTTTTCTAGCTTTATTTTTATTATATATAGCAGTCCCTAAATAAAGTTATGTTTTCCTAGCTTTATTTTTTATATTGTGACATTTAAAGAAAAAAATGAAATAACATAGATAAACTTATTAACATATACTTCCACATTTATGCATTAGTATAATATTAATGTATGATTTCTGTGACATTTATCTTCTACGAAATAATGATCTGTGACCACTAGAGTGAAATACAGAATTAAAATAATTTTTGTTTCGAAGTGTTGGTAATAAGCCAATCTTAATATTTGGGAGAAATATTTACTGTTTAAATGACTCGAAGTTTTAGCCAATCACAAAGAAGACACGAAACTGATTGTGAAAATTAAGACAACGGACCAGAAAAGTTTTAGTCTTAACAAGAACTCTGTAGCATACACACATTAGTTGTTACAAAAAACATTAATTTTGTGGTGGAATATTTTAAGTGTTGTATATTAAATTTTAAATAATTTTGTAAATAATACTTGAAAGTTTCAACTTCTCACATACATTAATTGTCAAAAGAATAAAAGGAAAACTTTATCATATTCTTGTCGAATTTTTCGCAACTGAATTTTTAAGCATTGTATTCTACAAAAAAGTATTAATTTCGTAGTTGCATTGAATACCTAAGCGTATTTAAGCATCGTACATTTTAGATAAAAAACTTTCATCGAAAATTACTTGGAGGTTTTATGTGCTTTTAAGTTGTAAGAAACGTGCAGTATGGTGACCTTGTGAGTGATTGTATATTGATAAAATATTCAAAAAGACATAAGTATTAAAAATTGTAAATTCAATATAAGTAATTTTGTCTTTTTAATTTGATAGTAGTCAATATTAATAACTTTGTCTTTGTTATAAATTATTGGTAACTCTATTTTTTATTTCTTAATATTAATAATATATAACCTCTGATTTTTGATTAATAATTTTTTGAAAAAAAAATAACCCAGTTTTTTTAGCACCTATATATTAATAATTTGCACCTTACATATCTATACTTGCCAGCCAAAGTACTTGAAAATGTTGCCTCGATATATATTTTGATTTAAAAATTGTATTTGCCCCCCTACACACACACACACACACACACACACACACACACACACACACACACACACACACACACACACACACACACACACACACACACACACACACACACAATGTATAAAATTGTTTTGACTTTATCAGTTGCATAACCAATCTTAAAAAACTATGTGTAAGTACCATTGTGGGATCTGGGTAGTCTTGCCAGACCCAGTCTCTCCTACCAACACAATGCACTGATGTCCTGCGAGCAATTTCATAAACTGGTCACGATACTCAAATACAGGCAGTGTTATTCTTTTCCTCAAGAACTCATGGTACCTAAAGATAAACAATGAAACATATTTAAAGAAACAAAATTGAAACAACTTAAACAAACTCAATAATGTATTTGTATTAGTATAACATTCATTTATCACATGTCAAAAAAGTGATATGTGAAACTTAGAATAATTTTGTTTTGAACTGTTGGCAATAAGACAAGCTGCACTTTTGAAGAAGGGTTAAATGGGCATCAAAGTTTTGACCAATCACAGAAAAAAGAAAAATTAATTGCTGAAAATAATACAAAGAACCAGGGAAAGTAAACTGACTTCAAATTACATTTTTTTAGCATTGTGTACTATTTAAAAGTTTCAGTAAAAACGTTAGTCTCCTACAAGATCTCCGTACTTTGTATATATTAATCATTACAAAGAATAAAAGGAAAAATTCCGTCATAAGAATTAATATTCAATTTAATGGAATAACTAAAGGAGGAAACTGAGTCAGCGATAAGGAAAATTATATGTCCGCAAAAATACCGCACTCAGATTAATTAAAAGTCTCTGTCCCTGGTTCACTGGCTTGGATAAGACATCTTACTGCACTAAAAATGTTGTAGTAAAATGTACGTAAGAAAATATTGTACTGTAACCAAACAGAACAATATTGTGTTGCTAAAACTGACAGTTGTTTATGTTAACTAGCGATGCATGATTATGAGATGTTTTATTCGATTGTAAATATATCGATTATTAAAAAAAGTTTAGTGTTGTTGTTTAAACTACTGTAGGCTTAAATCATCGACAAAACAATTGAATGACTCATCAACTTACAATCGGAACTGATGTTCCTAGAATTTTTTTTAATTAGTAACGAATATGAGAAACCCTTCAGTTAATTTTGACAACTGTGTGGTAAATGCATGTATTTTTCATTTATTTACATACAAATGAATATATGTAAATATATACATGTTTTTTGTTTTTGTTTTAGCACACTTACATTCGTAATTTGGGTCCGATTTGATTTGAACTTGGCACAAAAAACGATTGTTATAATAGCTTGAGTAAGTTCGTTAATCAGGAAAATTCGTTAACAGTTTCAAAATGGCAGTCATTTCAAATATTTACATATTCATAACTTTTTTGTCTTAAACGTTTTTGAAAATCTCATTTCACCATCGTCATCAGCGTTAAAAACTGCACAAATTGCCTTTTTGAATTTTGAAAATCCGCTAAAATCGAGAAACTTTCTTGAAATCGGTCAGGGTTTATTTTCTTATTTTCAATGTAATTTGTTAAAGTGTTAATATATGCGGATGAAGATTTTAATTCTGCATATGACGGTACAGTTAGAATTTTTAAAAAAATATAAGATACAAAAAATACTTTTAGAAATTCGGTTCTATCACGTCATGAAATAAATTGTATTTTAATTTAATTCTAAATGAGCGACTGATTATTACTTATGCTATCTGTATAAGTAAAAATTAACAATTTTGCAATAATCCCTTGAATACAAAGCAGTGTGTGCAATATTTTTGTTTTGTTTTATATATTTTAGGCCATAATATAGCACTGTTTTATTATTATAATTATTATTAGCAAAAAGTAAGAAAACATTACAATAAAAGATCACGAGAGAAATATAATACAGTAAATAAACGAGGGTATAGTTAACTTTACTAAATAGTAAACTCTGCTGTCCAATTAAAGGCAAGGAAAACATTGCTCTAAAAGAAGAGTCAGCAATCAGCAGTCTGTAACAATCGCCCTACAATCGTCAAACATCTCGATTGTTCAACCCGACTGGTATTCGATGGATGACTCGATTGTTTTGTTGTACAATAGTCGATTTTCTCGATTGTAAAACATCTTGGAATCGCACATCATTAATGTTAACTCTTTTAGGACCAGGCAGGCAATGCATACTACAACTGTACAAGAAGATATACTGCCCACTTTTGTTTGTTTGTATTAAAACTCATAATAGATATGTTATTGGCTGTTACAAACAATAAAAATTGTGATCAATTTTCTAAAGTGCAATAAATAACTGATATTTAATCAAGCATCTGTAAACACACTTAAAAATAATTAAACAATATGCTTTAAAGTTTCTGTATTCATTGTCGAAAGTCACTCAAGATGTTTAGTGTTTAATATCACAGTTCAAATATTCAATAAGCTTGCAATTCTCTATGTCTACATTCTCTACTTGTTTAGTGATATTTCTGACAAGGACTCAACATACATTATTATTTTCATGAAACACTCATACTAAATTTCTCTTCTTATAAACAGGCAAGTAAGTGTAAATACTGAAATTAGTATGTAAAATTATCTGTAGTTTTCTGGATTTAATTTATAAAAAAAGTCAAGTATAAATACGAAAATATTTTTGTACGTATATTAACACTTCTTGTAAGACTATTTCACGGGTTTTAAGGGATAACACAGAATTTTATTTCAAAATGATGAATTTCCATTTAAAGTGAATGAAAATTTATACCATTATAGGCTACTATATTAAAAAGAAATAATAAGTTTCCCATAAATAAATTAATACGTTTCCAAACAGTGTTCATTCAAGATTAGCGTACAGAATTTCACCTTGTGAAAAAATAAATAGTATTTTTTTTGCTGTAATAAACTAAACAAATGTTTAAAAAAATATATACCATTAGATTTTTGGTAAACTAAAAAAAACTCCTTAAAATTATTTCGTAAATGAATAATTTGTTTATAATAAATAAGAATTTTTAACATAAAAAATAGATACATTTTCTGGAATATTGTTTTAAAAAAGTTTTACAATTCCCCCCCCCAAAATTTCCTCTGTAGACCTATTCTTTTTCATGCAATAGAAGTGCTATTAAGTATGCAAAAAAAAAACATGATGCTCAGAAAAATTACAAAAATTTTTTGTTCTAAAAATGTTAAAAGTGTTTGGTTGAATTTATGAAAACATGATACTACATCTGAAACTGTTATAAAAAAACATTTGAAAATAATCTAATACAATTAATTATTTTCTTCAGTCAAAACTCGAATATACGGCAAAATATCAACACAATATTTTTAAATATTCGCACAAGACCGATATAAATTTGCTAATTCATTAATTTAATATTTCTAACATTTGTTTTTATAAATTAACAGTAATTAATCTAACTCAAGTTGTTTGACTCTGTCAAGTCTAATTATGTATTAATTATTTCTTATCTTTCACCTTTACCTTGGAGTGTAAGGCAACATAGTAAAGGGATTTATCTGCGCATTCGTGGCAGACTTCTGAGCAACAAGTGGCACTGAAGCAACAGCTGGCCTGTAAAACAAACATTATCCAGTATAAGCTACAGTAACAAAAGTCCATACCAGAGGGAACTTGTAAAAACAGAGACCAATACAAACACAAATAGGTTCCACAAAATATTTATACAGAAATTTTTAATAAAAATGTTAATTATGTTGTTTCTTTCAGCAAAGCTTATCATTAAGTACCAACGTCTGGCTAACCGGACGTTTTATATTTGTACAAGAATTGCCAATGTCCGATTAGCCGATCGTTTTTATAAAATACAAGAAGTGCCAACACTGGTTTACCTGACGTTCAGAAAATAATTGTTTAAAGTACTACAAATATATTTTTCTACAAATATTTTATAATATATATATATATATATATATATATATGTTTTATTTCTAATATTTTACATTTATTTGTTATTGTAAATTCCAGTATACATTTTGAGATGCTAAAATACGAAACACAAGTTACACAATTAAATAATCAATGTTCAACTACAGTTCTGTGAAACGTGATGATGGTTTTTGAAAAAAAACCTATAACATCTGCATTTTTTAATATTCTTAAATAACACTTTCAGTGTTTGCACAAAATCAAATTATCTTACTAGTGATATGAAATTTATTGACTGTACTTTTTTTTGAGGGATGTATTTTTAATTTTTTTATTATTTCAAATATTCTTATACAGATTTCTAAACAGCACTATGTTTTAGTTCAAACATTTCCCAACATAATAAAAAAGAATTATAAAAATCGGCCAGTAAATTAAAAAGTTATAGTTGTTTTAAAAAACCTTTCAAAAACTCAAAAAATCGCCTGGCAATTCTGGAGAGTACTGTAAGTCAGGCACTTTTGGATACTACTTGCAGAAAAATATTTGGTACTTAAAGGGTTATAAATTGTAATTAAAAACTTGAAATTATCTGAAAGCCACATTTAAATTAATAACAAACCATTGTAACAGTATTAATGTAATTCATTGATATTTATCAAAGAATAAAAATTACTTTTGATTAATTAGAAAAACTGACTTAAAAATTGTATTTCAAAGTAAACTACACAACTCATATAAACATCCCGTTACAAAATAAAACAAGCATTTTGAATGCCTGCCATTTTGTTTCATATAGGCATAAGAAAGTTTAATCTAGCCTAAAACCTATTAAACAGTATTTTAACAAACAGGTTTATCAAAAACATTAAATAACAAATCATATTTTATTATTATCAATAGGCTTTTCAATAAAATCTGCCAAGACTTTTCACAATGAATGGCAGATTAAATTTGCATTTCAACGTACCGTACATTGTCCGACAGAAATCTGTTAAATATCAGTTTTTGCTTTTCTGATGCATAAAACAGAAAAAACTAAACTATGAAGTAGACAGATAACCTGTTTGGTTTCTAGAATACGTGAAAATACTTTGTTTATAAAAAAAGCGAGCATTTTGAGTAGCTGCTATTTTCTTTCAAATAAGTTTTGTAGCCTAAAAACTACTAACCTGTATTTTACAAATATACAGGTTTTTACTGAAATCTGCCAAGCTATGTATAAGTGAAAAGCGGATAAATTAAATCTTTTAATGTAAAAGTAAAATAAATCAAGTATTCTGAGTGCCTGGCCATTTTTGTTTGAAGTCGGTACACATCAGTTTCACACTGCTAACAAAGTATCACAGCTCCGTTTAATAACAAAAATAGTTTTATAAAAACATGTAAAGCTGGATATATCACCCATCAGGGGGTGCAGACTAGCTGCACCTATTGAGGGGATTTAGACATCCCTTGCGTTACCCAAGTCTAACACACAACACTTACAACTACACTTATGACTAACACTTTATACTCATACTTACATTTAGGAAACCGATAAAAGCATCAATGTGCTTTTCGCCTTAAAATAACAACAAAATATATACATACACACACAAGCATGTGCACACGCACGCATGCGCACATACACACACACACAATTTTGGAAAGAAGCCTTTTTGGAGTTACTTTAAACAGAACTTTAAAAAAATTCAAGTATTTTATAATTATTTCAACATTTATTTTTTTATATTTACATGCTGCAATTATTGCGTAAACAGAATAAAAGGAGATTATATGAAGTTATTTTATATATCCATTTCACATGGTACGACTTCTTGCTAAATAAAACAAAACAAGAACACTCATTGGTCAGTTCTTGTGGGTTTTCTCGGAAAATGGATGGACTTGCATTGTCAGTATAGTTTGATGTATGAAATACTGGCAGCTTGGCGGTAGTTATCATTTTTCATATAGCAGTATTCATAGTATGATTTTATCACTGTAGTGTTAGTAAGAGTTTATTTCATTATTGTATTGTTTTTTTTTTAGTTTTGATATTTTTAATTTATCTGGTTGTTGTAGTTTTTTTATCGCTATTTTTTACTATTCGCAATTGTTATTTAAAATTACTTTTTATTTTCACACAAGGAAAATATACTAAAAAAAAATTATTTTTCATGTTTTTTTTTTTACAATAAAATAAATGAGTTTTGATTGATTAAAACATTTTTCTTACTCTTTTGTGACAATTTTGATGTTAATGTACCACTCGCACTGATCTCGGCTCTAAAGACATCATACGACGTCTTTATCCATCTAATGATTAAAACAACACTTGTATCACTACGTAATGTGTTAAAATCGTGCAACTGTGAAGAAAATCGTAATATAACTGAACTGAACGCTTAATGAAACAAAATTAACTTTGTTATAGTTTCCCCTTCCTCTTTTGAACTTGTGCACCTCAAGATTATAAATTCGAGATTGGATTTACTACTGTTAAATTTTTCTCTTCGTTTTAATGATGATCACAAAATATTAAGCAGCAAACAAAAATCTTTATTGTCAATAAAATTTTCTTTAATTTTTCCAAAATATCAAAGGATTTTTAAAGAAGTTTAACTTTTCTACTGTTACTTAACTTTTATACAAAAATATAATAAAATTTCAAATTTGTTATTACCTGCTCCGATCTGCTTCCCCATCACTACTGCAACAGACAAAAATAGTATGATAAAAATTTTTTTTTACTACACTAAGTAACAATTATTAAATTCACCAAGCCTATCCAAATAATTCCATTGTTTATTTATTATTGAGGTTTTCTTAATCTAACAACCAGCACTATGATTCCCACAAGCAGCTTAATAAAGGCTTCATGGCATCGTGAAATTTCCCCAAATTGTTTTAACAAATTGAAAACCAAAGCCCTCTAGCATAATTCTAATCATATAATACAACAGAACCCGGCATGACTTCTCTGAATATCATTTCGGCAAAACTGTCTGCCAGTTGTACGATCCACGATATGCATATCTAGCTTACCATGTGCGTTTTCACTGGATATTGTATGTCTCACAATAAAGCATGTGATAAAAAACACATATCAGGTTGTTTTGTTTTGGTAGTCTTTAGATTTGATAAACAAGGTATAGGGTATTAATGCTCTTGAATATAGCATGGTACCATATTTTTGCTTGTTTTAATATAGTGCTTTGGTTCCTCTTATTATCCGAACTTAGCCTCGGTGGCCTAGTGGATAGCGTACTAGGCTTTCACCCCAAGGACCCGGGTTCAATTCCCAGCGAGTGCTTGGCATTTTCATACGCTATAAATCATCCCATCATCTGCATTAGCCCAAGTGTGCACAATAGTCAGACGTTAAACACCAAAAAAAAAAAAAAAATTTTCGAACTTCACCTGGTCCCAGGAGTGGCAGGTTCTACTGCACACTGCGACCTGTTAACCCAAAAAGTAGTTCCTGTTAAAATCACTTACTTATAGAATTTGTTCAGAAAGAAATTGTTTGATATACAAGAAACACCTGTAAATTTGTACTAACTAAACATACGACTGTTTTTGTTGCATTACTATAGAAAAAACATTTATAAAGGCTGGAAAGTATACTTTAATAGGTTTTACTTTGTTAAACGCTATCTCAATAGTCATCTAGTGATCGCACGAAACAGTGAATACAGGTGAAAACTTTATATTTCCATGCACATCATGTTAGTTAAGTTAAGAAATCTTTCTAACCTTTAGTTTTTAAGTGCCAACAAGTTTTGTTACCAAGTTAATCGTAAAAATTTACATTACCTTAAATATCTTATAAATTAAATAGGTTTGAATTAATATAGTTTAACATTCTTGAATACCAGTGGTCATGCAAATTTAGAGTAACTAAGGCACAGAGGGGTAAATTTGCACTTTCATTTGATTTGTCAATTTTGGTAATTTTTGTGCCAAAACATTTTATTATATGCCCAATATTAACCCAAAATATACAATGAAAAGTTGGGAAAAAATGGAAAATAGTCACAAACATAACCTCAAAATTACTACTGTACAAAAATAAGTTGTGTTTTTATTGAACAATTAAAATTGTATTATTAATAATGAAAACAATTTTTTTTTTTAATATTTACGAACTTGACTAACATGGTTTCTTATGTATAAAGAATATAACATGGTTGTGCATTGAAACCTAACACAGTTGTGTGTGAAACTTGTACTATATAAAAGTTACTAACCTTATAATGACAATTACATTGTGAATAAATCAGCCACTGCTTGAAAAAAAAAGGAATTCTTTGCTTATAGTTACCATATTTTAATTGAAATTGGGCTAAATAATCCATGAAGTATTTTTGTAATGCCAAATTGTAAGAGTTAAGAAGACAAATCACAAAAGTTCATAAATAATAGTTGCTTTGCTCTAACGAAGTTTTCATTAGAAGAACTAGTAAGATAAAACCCAGGAACACAATGACTTATTGTGATAACATGCATGTACGTCAGTGGGTGACAGTCGCATAATAAATCTAGCATGCACTGTGAAAAGTAAACAGCAATGATGTCACAATATAGTTCTGTTAAAAATTATAACTTATCATAAGAAATTTAATTTTCTGTGGATGAATATCTCTTAATTCAATAATGAAGTACACGATAAAACAAAACAAAAATTATGAAAATAATTACTGAATTAAACCAAGCGAATGCAGAAATAACAATACCAATTTCCTTATAACATTGGCAGCATAGGAAAATTAAAAAAGACATCAACTTTTGATAGAGCAAAAAAATGTTCATATTTTTATTTAAGCCTATAAAATATTTTGATTTTTTCTTTATTGGTGGTCAAGCTAATCTAACTTTGGTATTTATGTAGTATGCATTGTTTGTTTTTCAAACAATGATTTTTAAATATTTTATTTCCTTTATTATATACCTTATTATTCGATTAATATATTCACTTGTAGAAAATATTTTTTAAGTTAATTTATGAGTTTTGGATATATCTTATGGAACTATATTATGATAACATAGCTGTTTAGATTGCATGGAACACACTGAACTTCCTAAACCGACTTACTGCTCTTGACATTATCATTTACTATACTGACTTATTACTCATGTGCGTTATCACACTCTAACAAGCATTACTTAATCTTAATATGTATTACTTCATTTGTTTTCATAGTGAAAATGTTAAAATGACAACCATTTAATAGGTTTTTTATTGTTTTAGCGATTAAAAATTCATTACCTACTTTTGTGATGTAATAATTTGAGATAATGTGGGTGACTTTTATCATATTTCCTACTTTTATATTTTGGATTACTGCTTCTGAGCACATAATAAAGTGGTTATGTAATAAAAAAAAAAAATTACCTAAAAATCGAAAACAACCTACTGCATTTTTACTAAATGCTTTTAAATATTTGACTTTGCAACAACCCAAAACTTTTTACTAAAAACAAGTACTTTTTAGAATTTAATAATTCATACAGCTAGCTTCCAACACATTTTATAAACTTAGTCAGGCTTAGAATGAAGCCTATAAACATTGATTTTTAGAGCTAGGTCTAAAACCATATATTAACAACTTGACAAAATGTAATACAAATGACATGTTTTTTATTTTTACGTCAATTTTAGATGTATTGACAAACTGTTACAAAGCCATTAATTAAAATAAGCTGCATTATAACCAAACTAACAAGTACAAGAATTTTAAAAATTTGTATTTTCGTTGTGGATATAATGTTTAGAAATACAATATGGAGTTGGTTTATAAATGTATTTAATCAATTTTAATTTCATAACACGAGGAATAAATCGCAGAAAATAATCACACACTTACGCTCTTTTTTTAGTTATATATGGATCAATAACTTCTATTCTCCTTTTCGACATATTGCAGTAATTCCTTGCCCTTTAGAGTGATACAAAAAAAATAAACTGTATAGCAAAAACACATCAACAACACAAACAATTAATTCAGAATTTCTTTATTAACTTTTGCCAATTTTAACATGAACGTCCTACTCAAGATAAGCGGATGTAACTACAACTTATAAAACAGCAACATCCAACAACCATTTTCTTCTCCCAACAAACGAAACAACGAAACGAAAGAGGATAAATGAACGAAAGAAAACGAATGTGCTTGTGTGGAATTGTGCACAGATTGAATATAGAATTTTGTTGTGATTTTGTGGTAAATTCATTCAGAATCAACGATTTAGACACAGATCATACAGCATTATATTATTTCCATATATTCTTTTTCAGTCAAAAGACAATTTTTATAGAATATTAAAAGAAAGTACATGTTGTTAATAAGCAACATGAAAATTTTTATCTTTGTGCACTTATATATTTAACAAAAAATGTCGAAAAAATATTATTGATAATATTGAAATTAATGGTTTCAGTAGGTAACAAAACTATAAATTTGACTTAAACCAATAATAAAAACTGTCGTCTATTTTAATGAGTACTTCGTATTATGATAAATACTAATTGAATTAATTGTTGAACATATACTGTATTTTATGACGTAAAGTTGCCTGACCTGAGAATTCATTGCTCTATGTTATTGGCGGTAACAACATAATAACATTCGTCTTTCATTATAATCATTATTACTGTTTGTAAAATTGTGGAAAATACATTTCATTGCATGATTCTATTAGTTTTTCTTTTTTTTTTGTAACCTTAGTACAGAAAAACCATAATAAATTCTGCAAGTTTACATCTTCATTTCACTATTATTACTAACTGAACTTTATTTTAGTTGTTTAATGGATGAACAAAAGCAGGCACAACTCAGTGACATAAATTCTGTAGAGGAACTGAAAGAAAACTTGGCAAAAACTGAAAATTTTCGAAACTTAGTGTTTCGTTCTAAGGTTCCAGAAATTTGCAAAGATGTTCCGTGCAGACTGGGAGTTGACGAAGCTGGAAGAGGACCAGTTTTAGGTAAGATGTGTACTTAACCTCTGGACTGAAAATCATAATTTATCATAATAAATTTATATTCCAAAAGTTAATATCTCTCAAGGAAATGATATAGCACAATTAAAGCCAATTAAAATCATTACTTTAGCAAAAGTGTTGAAAAGTTAGAAATACCCAAAACAAAATAGTATTTCTGCACTTTCAGGTATTTTACTAAAGTAATGATTTTTAGGTATGTATGCCGTTTAGGAACTTTTACATCTTTTTAAGAAAAACAAAATTTACAATTTATTATTGAATTAAGAGGTATTGAGTTATGGAAGATTAAATATGTTATAAGTTATGATTTTAAGCCATTCATAGGATGTGGTTAACCTATCATTACAAGGTTAGTAACTTTCATACTACTTATATAAAAAATTGTGTTAGGTTTCTAACACACAACCTTGCCAGGTTTTTTAACCAACAGCCATGTTACACTTGTCTTTCTTTATAAAAAAGTATATTGTTTTTTATTAATAATATAGTAAATGTACAACTATGTCAATTAGGTTATTCGCCCAACAAACCTCTTAAGTCTTTTTTTTAATATTTTATTAATCGTTTTTGTGGTAGAAAACACGTTACCTACTTTTGCGCACTAGTCATTTTAAGGTATGTTTATTATTATTATTTTTT
Organism: Callitettix versicolor; assembly: GCA_022606455.1. Lineage (NCBI taxonomy): Eukaryota > Metazoa > Arthropoda > Insecta > Hemiptera > Cercopidae > Callitettix > Callitettix versicolor. The sequence continues at coordinate 7,248,624 of CM040188.1, read as the reverse complement.
TTACCTTCTCGTTTCCACACTTAGATTTTGGATTATTAATATTGGACATATAATAAAGCGTTTTGGTATCCAGTTTCTTTAATTATTAATTGTACACGTTTAATTAATGGTTTTTAAGATAAAAACATTCACTACTTTCGCGCCATAGTAATTTTTAGGTTATGTGTCTCATTTTTATTTTCCATTTTTCTTAACTATTGGTGATTATAGCCTTTATATGCTTTTCGCCAAAAGCCTTAATTAAAAAAAATCTAATTTACCGAATTTTTATGCAGGTATTTTAAAAATCAGTAATTTTAACCTGTATAGGTACAAAGGAAGTTGCTTTGTTTAAGAGAAGTAATAATTTTATTTTTTTAAAACATAGTTTTAATCAACATAATTTTAATCAACATTAATTTTAATCAACTCAACTTGTTATACAATATTAACTTCCAATCAATCTGGGTTCTATACAAAACCATGTTAGGTTTGGTTAATCTAGATTTTTTTTTCTAAATTGGAAAAATTATATATTTTTATTTGTTTATATAAGTACAAGTAAGATAAGAATTGATACTGAATTGCTGAACAAAATTAACATCACAAAAGAATGACAATACACTTTGAAATGAAAAAGTTGTACAATGTTTATTTAAAAGAAAATAATGTAAAACAAAAGTTTGGTGTGCGTAATAAAAGCGTAGACATATCCAAGGAAATTTCAGAGGTTGTAACCAACCCAATTGAGTTGATTTTTTTTAACATGTTTTGATATCAGTTTAACAATATCTTGCTGTTTAGTTTAGCAAATTTTTATGTATTTTGCCAGGCAAGAAACTACTCAACAACTATGCTATATGCTTTAATTGTATAGCCTATGCTTACGTAACGATAATACCAATTTATTGATGACAAATAACAATGAATGTCGTTTTGTTTTAAAATGCTTGTACCTTAAAAGATAAATATTTAATGCAAAGCTAAAAAACATTCATAATATTTAATTTTTATTTTTAGTCTCAACTCTGAAGAGTTTGTAATATTTTTCTAGGACCTATGGTGTATGGGATTTGCTATTGTCCAATTAGAAATGAAGAAGATCTGAAAGCTCTAGAATGTGCTGACTCTAAAGCATTAACTGAAAAGAAAAGAGAAGAGATATTTGATAAGATTTGTACTGCAGATGATTATGTAGGTTGGATGGTAGATATAATATCACCAAATTCAATATGCAACAGCATGTTACAAAGGTATTATAAACTACATTTTCATTTTTAAAGTCATGTTTTTTTTAATTGTGGTTGACTTGAAAGGTGTAATTACGTTGTGAATATATATTTTATCTAACAGAATATTGATTATTTGGGGATCAATCTTATTTTTATCAGCAGTATTTTTTTTTTTTTAATTATATAAATAAAAAAACAAGTTGAACAGCTTTATTCGGAATTGCAAGTTAAGTGGAAATATAACTTTGTTTATAAAATTTGCGGTTTTGGTGAACTACCAACTCAGTTAGACATGAACATACAGGGATGGACCAGTGCCTCTAAACTTGTAACTGGTGTGGCAAACTAACTTTTTTTTATATGAAAATTCATTAAAAAAATTCTCTGGTTAAAAAGTTAAACAAAAAAGAAAAATTTCTGTAATGTAATTTTATTTTCTTCGGTAGCATCAGTGGGCTACTAGTTTTAATTAATTGTTGTTTTAATTAATTTGTATGCACTCAAATAACATTTTCACTTAAGAACTTTAAATGAAATTATTTGTATTTGGTTTATTTAGGCAGAAGTATTCATTGAATCAAGTATCTCATGATTCCGCAATTGGTCTTATACAGAGAGCTTTAGATGAAGGTGTGAACGTTACGGAAGTATATGTAGATACAGTTGGAATGCCAGAAAAATATCAAGTAAGGAGCATTATAAAAACTTCTTGCACTTATGTCTAATCTTTCAAGTGAATACTTCTTTATGGTCAATATATCAAATTTTGTGCTATAGTGAAATCGGATTAAGAGTAACAGAACAGTGAAGAACATTTAACATTTGAATATTACGTAATCATTGGATGAAAAATACCTCTTCTGGTTATTTTCTTTTTGTAGGAAAAATTATCAAGAATATTTCCTCAGCAAAAAATCACTGTTGCTAAAAAGGCTGATGCGCTTTACACTGTAGTCAGCGCTGCCAGTATATGTGCCAAAGTATCTCGAGATCTTGCTTTGGAAGATTGGAAGTTTCCAGAAGGAATTGTATTACCAAATGAGAGTTCCTGGGGTAGCGGATATCCTAATGGTGAATCAAGTTTTTATTTTTTTAAGTACAAATTAATATATTTTTGTATGATAAAAAAAGATAATTTTATTTGTTAAAATATTTATGAATACTTCCAAACAGATCCAGTAACAAAAAAGTTTCTCGAAGAAAATATTGATCCTGTGTTTGGATTCCCACAGCTTGTAAGATTTAGTTGGTCAACAGCTGAAAAAATTCTTAATGAGCATGCAGCTACAGTTGAATGGTAAGGAAAATTAGTACATCTCCTATTCCTAAAAACAAATAAAAATAAGGTCACCCACAGTTGAACTTCGTATATTAGACTTGGACGTTATGTCAGCTCAAATAAAGAATAGTTTCTTTTATTGATTTTAAAAAATACTTATTTTTAACTATAAAAAAACCTTGGCTTTATCAACACAAAATATTTTATTACTCAAGTTTTTCTTAGTATAAGTGCATAAGAAAAAAGTAAAAAAAGAGAATGGAAGTAACCAGTAGTTAGATAAAGAAATTACCAGCTGGCAGATAAGTGTTATCAAAATTATTACTGCTGATAAAGGCACAACAGCTGATTTTGATTCCTTCCCCCTTGCTGATTCCTCTTCTTCATTAACTTGAGTGATGTGGACATTAGGTGACAAAAAAAAGAAGTATGCTGTATATTTACAGGTTATGCCCAAAGACATTTGTGGAATATTGTTTCCTCTCTTTTGCTAGAGAAAGATAACTGCATTGTTACCTCCCCTAAATTGTAAAATCTGTAATGATTACTGTGTTCAATTTTAAGCATTTTTTTCTAAACTACTCGGATGTAATGCCATTTTTTAAATTAGTCCTGTCCCTTCAATGATGCAACCAACTTAACTATATATGATTACAAAAATTTAGTGTAGCTTACATTATTCTTGACCAAACTTTTCAGAAAGGTCAGGCAGGTCTAGTTAAATAGAAGTATAGTGTTAGATTCACAGGTATATTCTAGATGAACTAATATTCTCAACATAATTTTCAGGGAAGACATTGAGGAAGTGACTCCAAGTACAAATACAGCAATCACATCATTCTTTAAGTCTTCAAAGAAGCCTGTCAAAGATAAACATAAATTTTTTACTGACAGATGCTTAACTAGCACTGAAATGTTGTAAATAAAACTGAAATGTTTTTAATTTTTAATAAAACAAGAATTTTTTTAACTAGCTATTTTACCTTTGTTACTTACAGGCATAGTTTTTGAAAACAACAGGACATGTTTTGATCTTGTCTCTATGGAATTGTGATATACATAGAATGTAACCTGAACATAAATTCTGAATTTTATTGAAATATTTTTCTCCAAAAACTCCACACTACAAAATAATGCATATATACAATCAGAAGAAATTAGGTTTTTAATTAATGGAGTAAAAGACAGAAATGTTTTTCGATTATAATTAATGTTCAAAACTTCTAAAATCTTTAATGATCAAATAACATATATCTAAAGAACATTTTGTATCTACTTTTATATCTAAACAACATATATCTAATTTTATAATTATCCATATTTTAATTTATATAACACTTAATTTTTTTAAGATAAATACATAATTTAGGTACTATATAAGTTCAAATGCCACTTTTCTCTACATTTCTTCAAATACTGTACTATTTTCCCAAATTATTTCTTATCATAGTTGGGTGATTGATACTTAATTTTGACAAATTCATTATTTTTGGCTGCCCATCTTGGAATTAAGTTTTAACCCAAAACTCAGAATGTGTTATGACAATAGTAATTTAGATCAATTTTTTGTGTTAAAAGCAGTGCCTCAAACTATTTGTTTTTAAAATATTCATAGGTTTTTAATATTAAATATAGATTATATTCTAACAATGTACATGCCTTCAGTGATCAAAATTTTTTGAGAAGTTAGACTGGGAGAAGTTGATCAGTCAAATGGCATGCTAGGTTACCAACAGTCATTATGTCTATGGTTTTTCTATGCTGTCATCTAAAATTAGTTATGTTTAAATCACTGATTGGGAGGAAAAGTTTGATGGAATTCTAGAGGAGTTAGAACATATAATTAGGGACTATGTAATCTATGAATAAGATATCATTAAAGACAAACAAGATTTTGCATTATCAAGGATTTAATCACTACCACTTCCAACACTTACTCAACTAAACATAAGCTTTTATAAGTATTTGTGAATAAATGAAAAATAATAATTAGTGCCAACATTAAAAAAAAATTCAAAATCTAATATTTCAAGAACAAATATTATTTTTTAAATTAAATAAACTGTATTCAGTATAAAGAATTTGTCCAGAATATTATATTGCCTTCAACTTAAAAAAAAGTTTACTCTATCATGGAGGATCTAAAATTCCCATTTATATCACACAAACAATTAATCCTAAGGTAAGCAAAATAACATAAATTAAAATGTATAAGTAGTATTTTTGTTCTAGTATTAGTAGTATTTTGTACTATTTTAAGTTTATAGATAATAAACACAACAAATAAAGTTATAACAACTAAAATAGTAACAAAGATTAAATTAATAGCTTTAACATACATAGAAGTGTTCCATAAACTAAGAGTAGTTATAACTTTGTTCATTACACTGAAATTTAACCCTAACATAATGTATTATCTTCTAATGATTACATAAGACTGTTTGTTTTTTTAATCGAATAGCCCATTTAGAGGACACGCTTAATCAACTTCTTAGCACATGCTTCCTTCATTTTCCTTGAGTAGTTTTCTCTGTCCTCTTGCGTCCACTCTTTTCCTCTCCTGCACGTGGGTCTTTTATTCTCCCGCAACAATACAAGTTGCAGTATTGTACTTCTGAATATTGCTCTGTCTCCTATAATTTCTGAGTCTATTGCGCTGTTTGCCAGGTCCTTGTAAGTTATATATATATTTTTTTTTCAATAAACTTTGCACTCAATGCTTCAAAATAAAAATGGTGTATAACACATTTTACAAGTAAAAAGATTTTATACGCGACTTGGTTAACCTCTTTCTATAGCGGAAATATCTTTATAGCAATGAAAAATAAACATTCCCTTCAATGATGCAATAAAAATATTTTACTGTACATGAATTTTGTATTATTTGTAGCAGAAACAGTCCAAAACATAAAAATTGCAAATGTTTTTTAACAAAAAGTTTTAAATGTAGATAAAAGACAACCTTTTTTTATTTATAACTATTTCGACTGCATGCCTAATATTTGTAGGTATCACTTATGTTGTAAAGTATAATCCAGATAAAATTAAGTTTGTTATAACATGTTTAATTAAGTTTCAAGATCGTGGCTGCAAATAACTGTGATTTTGATGAAATAAAAATCATTAGAAGATTATATCATAAAAATCTATTACAATATTTGGTTTCCTTTCCCATAATATGGCGACGAATTTGATTTTGTGTCCCAAAAGTAAAATGACTTTTCGATGTGTTACACATTGTTTAGAACATTAAACAAAAAACTTAAGGTACAAAGGAAAAAAGAAAACAAATTCAAAATACTTATTTGAAAAAAAGATTTTAAAATGGCAGGTGAAATACTAATGTTGTTATTACAAACAGATATTTGTAAGAGCAATAATATCCTGGTATGTTTCTATTAATTTGTAAACAGGAATTAGTCGTTTTATTTTGCGATTTCTTCTTTCATTAATTTAAAGATACCGCACTTCATTTCCAAAGATCAATTATAATGTAATATTATAGAAAGTCTTAAAAAAATTAGCAGGACCTAAGAGTTTGTGGTCAAAACCTCAAACAAGTCTCAAATATACAGCATTTTGCAAAAATATAAATGTTTTAAAATTGTTTCTTTAAAATTATGATTCTTACCCTCAGTTTAATTACATAATTGTTTGATAACCTCAGCAGCTCACTAAACATAATGTGAACTTTTTATTGAAAATACTACAAAACCAAATTTATTTAAAATGAAGAATATAATTTTACTTGGCATATAGAGCATATTATTATTTTCATATTAATAATTAGTTAGAGATAACATAATTACTTGTGTGCTTTAATTTAAATGTTTTCCAGCATGAAATCTCAAGTTTATTGTTATACAGTTTTATTATGCAGTATGTGCATACTACAATTTTTCACGTAAATGTTGGCATGATTGTACGTGAAACACGACACAGATGTAGAAAGTTGTGGTTCTGATTCTGCAACGAAAGGTCTTTAGTCACAGATCACAAAAAACTATATTCTTCATCCGTGACCGAACTTAGGGTACTTCTCTATTAAAAGATAATGCTTAACTAGATGCTTCCGTTCCTTTCCTTTCTAAAATCTTCCGGTTTTCGTGTAAGTATTTCGCATTAATTGTGGTGAGTTACAAATTTTGTATCTTGTATCATCTTATTTGACTTTATTAATAATTGTTTTTGTTTAATTTTATTTTGGAACTATCCATTGAATTATGTAATACACATTACATTTAAACAAGAATATAATAAAATAAAATTTTCACAAACGACAATGTCAATGTTCCACGATGGTGTGGAACATTGGTGTTTATGTTATAAATCTAATACTTTTTTGATCCATGTGTTGATAAAATTATTGTTACGTTCATTATAGATTATGTTCAGTTTAATAAAAGAAAGCATCTTGGTTGATCTTGTATTAATAGAGTATTTTAGTGATATATATATACATATACATGTCTAAAGTAGGCCTAAGTTGATATTTTTTTTTAATGTAGGTTTCAAAATGAAGCTCAATCCTATGGTAACATCTTCTCGAAGGAAAAATCGTAAGCGTCATTTTACTGCTCCTTCACATGTACGCAGGCGTCTTATGTCAGCTCCTCTCTCAAAGGAACTTCGTCAAAAGTATAATGTAAAGACCATGCCTATTAGGAAAGATGATGAAGTGCAGGTATGTCTAAATGTAACATTTTACTTTCAGTAACCTTTACACCAACTTCAATGATTGTCTGAGTGTTATTACAGGGTTGAAAATGATAGCTGCCTATAAGCTAAGCTGTTAGTAAACTAGATAAAAGTGCAGTGTAGCCTGTTCTGTCTTTTTCAATATTTTTTTTTACTGAAATGCTTCAGTACATGGCCAAAAGCAATTATCCAAAATATAAAAGCGTGGAAACCGCGAGAATTATGATAAAAACCTAAAATAAAATTGATCAACAACCTCAAAATTGCTACCACTTGAAAGTCGCTAACGTGTTGTAGAACGGTAAAACAATAAAAATACATCTAAAACACGTTTTGTATGATAAAAAACTTATTAAAAAAAACCCATAACTTAATTGACACAGTTGTTAGGCCAAACAACTGATTGAAGAAAACCTTTTTTTTTTAAGAAAAAGAATACTCAATAACCTAATTGACATGGTACTTGCGTGGTGAACCTAAGTGATACAGATGATGGGTAAAAACCCTGTTAAATTAAAATAGTTATTAACCACCGTGAGATGGACAAAAAGGCAGTTGTAAGCCTTCCAACAGTCACTTATATTTACTCATCATTGGTTAGACCTAACAACCGTATTAGTTATAGGGTTTTTTTTTTATAAAGTTTTTTATCACGCAAAACCTGTTTTAGACATATTTTTATTGTTTTACCGATCTAGAACACGTTATCGACTTTCGCGTGGTAGCAATTTTGAGGTTATGTTGGTCACTTTTATTTTCGATTTTTATCGTACTTATCGTGGTTTCCGCGCTTTTGTGTTTTGGATTATTGTTTTTAGGCTTGTAATAAAGCATTTTAGTAAAAAAACTATTGAAAAAATCCATGACAGGCTACACTGCATAATTACCATAAACTAATTTGATCTACTTGATAAATTGGTAGCCTAAATGTCCAGACTAGTGTGACGCCAATATGATATAATTTATTTATGAGCCCTAAGTAGCGTAGCCTACATTTTCTAGAATAATAATGATATAAACATTTCTTGGTATAGTATTTCTCAGTTTAGGGGACTTCAACTAAAGTAATAATTTTATCTAAATTTTTGTTTTATAATATACTGTATTATTAAATTAAGGGTAATTATGTAGTGTAGCCTGTCTTATATTTTATTTTTTTTTTTACTTAAACTCTATTACATGCCCAAAGGCAATAATTCAAAATATAAAATCACCGATACCATGAGAAGTATGATAAAAATCGAAAATGAAAGTAACCAACATAACCTCAAAATTGCTACCACACGAAAGTCTGTAAGATGTTGTAGATTGGTAAAACAATAAAAATACGTCTGGGTGATAAAAAACCTTAACTTTTTTAAAAGAATACTCCATAACCTAACTGACACGGTAATTAGGCCTAACATGGGATTGGGTAAAAAAACTTTATTTTTGTAAAAGAATACTTCGTAACCTAACTGACCTAACCTATTGCGTGGTGAACCTGAGACGGATGATGGGTGAAATCCCTGTTTAACTAAAGGAGTTACTAACCTTGTGTTAAATGTTATTGTGGTGGATATAATGTAGCCGCTGCTTTGTATAACTGGTGGCTTATACAGTGATACCCCGTTGTACGATATGATCATTGTCCAGGTCAACTGTAGCCGGTTTACTACTGTATAAGCATACAGTGATACCCCGTTGTACGATATGATCATTGTCCAGGTCAACTGTAGCCGGTGTACCACTATATAAGCAAGGAATTGTTATACTGTAACAAAAACTGAACGCTTGTATTAATTATACTATTGTTAAATATGTAAGTTTCAGAGTTTTGATTTAAGTTCTTTTCATAGAATTGATAAATAAATTATAGGTTTCTTTATTTAATACCTCTCATTTTAGGTTGTACGAGGACATTACAAAGGACAACAAGTAGGCAAAATTGTTCAAGTCTACAGAAAAAAGTTTGTCATGTATATTGAAAGGATACAAAGAGAGAAAGCCAATGGTGCTAGTGTCTACGTTGGAATCCATCCTTCAAAGGTAAAGTACAGAAAATAAATTATTTATATTTATGATTTTAGATGGGCAATGATGATCCAAACCATTCGCAGATAAACAGATGTATGAAGCCAACAAGATATTTCACTCAAGGTTCTCTTGTGTTGTAAGTGGACTGTTGGCTTTTTGTCTATTGTATGAAGTATTTATGGCACTGAGCTCACATGTTCTTTTTTTTTTTTTTTCGTATGGTAGAGTTATACGAACAACTGCACCCCAATTCAGTCTACCCCCCCTTGTTTGACGAACATAAATGGCTACCATAAATTATCCATTAGTTTTTATTTGTCGTATGTTTGTAGATCCTAGAAAGTGTGGTTCAGTAAAACAATTATGTAATAAAAAATTTAAAAAATTACCAAGTTTAAAGTTGACTCAGATCTTAGACTCTGTAAAAGAATTTAGCCTATATTTTCCATTTAATTCAATTTTTTTTTAATCTGGGGAAAACAGTTAACACTATATATTTTTTTATTTCAAGTACTGTTAAAAATGATAAATTGCATTTTGAAATGATTGTGGTGAAGTTATTTTTGTCAATAGCCCATGGACAGACTTGTTACTCTGTGTAGTGGGCTTTATTAAAAAAAAATTTCTAAGACCTAACCTTGTTACTGTGATGATGAATTTGTTAACATCTATAATGAATTGTACTTTTTATGTGTATACTTGTTTTGTGAAGTGTTACGATGACAGTCGCCTTATTTCTTAGGCAACGGTTTTTTTAAGCACTAAATGTAATAACAAAACCGTCACAGCTACAACGTTTCATGAGTTTGATATTGACATTTTTGTTTGTTAGTTATGCACTATATTATAAGCCTATTATTTTTTTCATGTTTTATCTACTGTATAAAGTGATATAAAAACATGTTAATTAAAAACACAATATGGTTAGTTAAACACAACTTAACCTGTTAGTGGGGAAATTATGACAAAAGTTTTTTTTTTTTTTATGATTTGTAGTGTATGAAAATGCCAAGCCCTAGCCTGAAATCGAACCTGGATCCTTGGTGTGAAAGCCTAATACTCTTATCAACTAGGCCACCGAGGCAGCTAAATTTTACAAAAGTATAAACACACATTTAATGCGTAGTTATATTTGTATAAAAACGTAATATTCCGTCACTCCTGCAGTAATTTCAGTGTTACTCGTCACGCCCACCATAGTTCAGAGTTGTTTGTCCTGCACATTGTAATGCTGCTACAGACGAAATTTTCCGTCACGCCCACTTAAAAATCACTTTAACTCAAAGGATGAAAGAATGCATCATCTATAAATAATGGTAATTTGAAATAAATCCAAGCTATTCTCTAATTTTATTAAATTTATTTTTGATTATATACTTTTGTTTTAAATATTTCTTTTGAATCATATGAAATATAAATAAAATTAAGATTCTAGCAAAACAATATTTTATTTCAGTGAAAAATAAAGCATGTGACACATAGCTTTAAATAAAATTAAGACGCTAGCAAAATAATATTTTATTTCAGTGAAAAGTAAAGCATATGCCACATAAATATTAAATGATAATTTGCTTCATATAGTAATGAAAAATAATTAAGATATATAACTATCAATAAAATTAACTGTAAAATCTTGTCATCAAAAAAGAAACACTGTTACCCAAGAAAATTTTAATCACTTAAAACTATATTAATTTGAATACCACTGTTTGATGAAAAAGGAAATCAAAGTCATAACATTACCTTGACTTGTCTATGCATCAGAAATATTTTGATTTGTGATAGGATCTTCAACTACTTCAATGTCATTGTCACTTCCACTGTCACTTCTGTCCGAATTGATACAAAAGCCACTATCGTCATCATCACTATTCTCACTTAAAAATGCAGAAATATCACTTTCTTTTAAATTACTAGACCCCATTTAATTCAAACAAAAATAAAATTAACACAGTCAAAACGTTCTGTACAGAAAACACGTGCACGACTGAAGCATGCATTTTGATTATAGAAGGTAGAGGGATATCACAATTGGTGTTGTATTCTATTGTGGAAGTTCCTAAACTGTATACAGTATCTACCATTCAATAGCAGACGTTAAATTCCATCCCTCTCATTACAAACAATTTTTAAAACAGGATGAAATATTTCGTCAAAACCAATTTAAAATTATTTATTTGGTGACGGCTTATTATGTCACGCCCTCTTAAGATGTTAATCACTTAGTTGATCACATTACAATGATACCTCGGTTTAGGGTCAATGTGGACAATGGTCTAATTTACCAGTTGAAAAATGACCCGCACAACATTTTAGGTTTTGGATAAAGGGCTGAGTATATTATAAGAGTGTTTTCAATTTGTTAAATTATTTCTAAGCAGTTTTGTAAATATCTATATATTTACATTGTGCTGTGTTAATACAAACAAATCTTTGATTGATGTGTGTTTGGTTTTTGTAGGGCAATAACTTAACAAGATATTTCTTAGTTATTTGTTCTCAGAATGCCCACTCATTCCCTTTTGTCATCCTACCTAATTTTACTTAGTTTGTCATCAACTCTTAGTGTGTATTTAATTTGTTAGCCCATTAAAAAATTTAAACCGCTGTAATACTATCATGTTCCATACTTTTGATTTTTAAATTCAATAAACTGGTAAGTGTCTTTGTGTGCGAGTTTTAAATTGTTGTTTAAATACTGCTTTCAATATTTTGCGAATATTAATTACATGGGTCCTGAAATAAGTGCTTGTAGTAGTGAAAGTAAAAGACAAACTTTTTGACTATTGAACTAAAAAAGCTACAGTATGATCTAAAGAAATATACAGTATTGATTTGTCTTATGTGTATATATGTGACATAATTACATTTGTATGAATTTTGTTAAAATAAAAGACTTCTGTTGTGAGAATTTTTTCAATTTTCATCTTTGACTTATTAATAGTGAATACTCAGTTATTTTTGTTCTGTGTAACAAATTAAAATGTTTTTCATAAGTCTATTGTAAACACTGACACACAGCAGTATGCTCAGATAACAGTCTTAGTTCTGGAACGAATTAAAACCATTAACTGGGGTACCACTGTATTTATAGTTATACACTTAATATTCTTTGTAAACTAAGGCTATAAACATAACCTTCAATATAAACATAACCTTCAGTGTGGTGCAAAATAAGCCGATGAAGTGAATATTACTTCTATCCATGCTTCACAATAGCAAAACAACTGTCTGTTGTTTATTTGAAATACAAAGTGTCAAAATATAAGTTAATGTATTGGGTGAAAATCATAATAAACAATTTGTACATAACAGACTTTACATGGATAACTTAATAACTTAAAATGAGCAATGATGATCCAAACCATTCGCAGATGAATAGATGTATGAAGCCAACACGACACTTCACTCAAGGTTCTCTTGTGTTGTAAATGAACTGTTGGCTTTTTGTCTATTGCATGAAGTATTTATGGCACTGAGCTCATAGATAAAACAATCTATTGTTTCCTTGTACAGTGGTACCCCTGTTAACCAGCTTAATTCATTCCAGAACTAAGACTGTTATCAGAGTAGACTGCTATGCGAGTCAGCATTTATAGTAGAGATTTGCGGAAAACATTTTAATTTATTACATAGAAAAAAATAATTGAGTATTCACCATTAATATTTCAAAAGACGAAGAATGAAGATACAAATGTAATTATGTCAAGTATATACACAGGACAAATCAGTACTGTATATTTTTTTAGTTCATACTGTACTTTTTTTTAGTTCAGTAAAAGTTTGTCAATTACTTCCACTACCACAAGCAGATGCGGTACTAAAACATAACATTTGCTATTTTACAATATGTTTTCTCCCAAATGCTTGCAAATTGAGGCAAAACTGGCTGGCAGTTGCATAATTACCAATGCATGATGGCCAAAGCGTACATACTTTCTGCATTTATCACTAAAAGAGAGTTAAAGAAAAATATTAAGATTTTTATTCTCTATTGATATCAGTTTTCTTTCAAACTTGTTTATCTCTTTGTAAAAAAAAAAGTTATATGTAACTTTTAGTTGAAACTCTTTATAGTGAATTTTGTTTAACAAAAATGTAATATTTTTTAACTTAGTTATATATTTTAGTACGACATAGTACATAGTAAGACAAAAGTAACAAAACTGGGTCATTTGTGGAACATACAGAGAATTCATCTGTCTGTGTAAGCTTCTATCTGAACCATCCAATGTTTATTTGTAGGAAGGGCCCTTCACTCTTCCACAGAATATTAATAAGTCCCATGAAATGTTGGCTGTTGTATTATTAATCTGACAGCTTGTTGTTTTTTTATGTGTTCATAAAATCAGATTTTCACACTAAATGGATTAATAAAGTGTGTGTGTGTGTGTGTGTGTGTGTACACGCGTGCGTATGTGTGTGTGTATGCGTGTGCATGTGTGTGTGTGTGGTCTGTCAGTTAGCATTTCTTTGTCTGATAAGTCTGAAGTAATAAAACAAATAAGAAATAAACAACGCATTTATAATTTGAGCTATGATGATCTAAACCATTCTCAGAAAATGGGTGTACAAACGCTAACTCTGTCTTTTACTTTCAAGGTTCTCTTGTATTGTAAAGCAGAGTTAGCTTCTTGTCTGTTTGTATGAAGACATTATGGCTCTGAGCTCAACCTCCTAAAATTATGTAAAAACATAGCAACACAATCATTAAAATCATTTTGTTTTATCCTTTTCTAGACTGTCATTGTCAAACTTAAGATGGACAAGGACAGAAAGAAGATCATTGAAAGGAGATCCAAGGGACGTAATGCTGCACTTGGAAAGGATAAGGGCAAATATACTGAGGAGACCACAACTGCAATGGAAACCTCTTAATTTTAATGTTTATTTTAAAATAAAAAACCCAATTTTTTGCTGTCCGAGCTTTTATTAATTTCCCTGATAAGTAGTTTTAAGTTTTACTTTTAACCTATTGTGCTTCTAAGCGTGTTACACTAAAACTTTATCAGAGGAGTTTAATTTTTTTTTTTATATATTGTGATTATATATATATATATATATATATACATATATGAAATATATATATATCTCTTATTCATATTATATTTCTGAAAGTTTGTATGTTTGTTTGTTATTCAATCACGCTTTAACCACTGGACCAATTAAGATGAAATTTGGCACGAATATGGTTTAAGTATCTGAGATACACATACGCGTATTCCCGTTTTACAAAACGTCATTATACTACTTACCCAGCCCAAAATAATTATTAGTTTTTAGTTTTGTGGCATGTGTTAGCTGTAGTTATTTACTGGACTTGAGATTTGGGTACCTGAGATGAGCATAGATTCAATCCTATTTTAAGAATCTTAATCTGTGTTTTATTTATTGCAAAATTGTTGCTTTTAATGTAACATTTTCAATATTTTAATTGAAATTTTTTTCAAAACTAATTTGTTACTTTGTGTTGAATTTTCAATATTAAATGTAAAAAAATCCCTATGCAGAGTGCCAATTGTAATATAGTATATATATTTGTGTAATTACATTATATGAAAAAAATGGTAAATATGCAGTGTAGCATATCCTGGATTTTTCGATATTTTTGTTACTAAAGTGCTTTATTATGTGCCCAAAAGCAAGAATCCAAAATATGAAAGCACGAGAAGTACGATAAAAATCGAAAATAAAAGTGACCAACATAACCTCAAAATTGCTATCCGGCGAAAATCAGTAACATGTTGTAAATCGGTAAAACAACAAAAATACGTCTAACACGGGTTTTGGGTGATAAGAAACCCATTTTTTAAAAGAATACTGCATAACCAAACTGACACGGTTGTTAGGCCTAACACGGTGATGCGTGAAAAACCTGTATATTTTTTTTAAGAATACTACATATCCTAATGTGAAAAAAACCTTTATTTTTTAAAAAATACTACATAACCTAATTGGCACGGTTGTTAGGCCTAACACGGTGATGCGTGAAAAACCTGTATATTTTTTTAAAGAATACTACATATCCTAATGTGAAAAAAACCTTTATTTTTTAAAAAATACTACATAACCTAATTGGCACGGTTGTTAGGCCTAACACGTGATGCTTGAAAAACCTCTATATTTTTTTAAAGAATACTACATATCCTAATTGACACGGTTGTTGGGCCTATCAAGGTGATGTGTAAAAAAAACCTTTATTTTTTTTTAGAATACTACTTAACCTAATTGACACAGTTGTTAGGCCTAACACGGTGATGCATGAAAAACCTTTATATTTTTTTAAAGAATACTACATATCCTAACTGACACTGTTGTTAGGCCTAACACGGTGATGCCTGAAAAAACCAGTATATTGTTTTAAAGAATACTACATAACATAACTGACACGGATGTTGGGCCTAACAGGTGATGCGTGAAAACCCTTTATATTTTTTTAAAGAATACTATACATCCTAATTGACACGTTTGTTAGGCCTAACACGGTGATGCGTGAAAAACCTTTATATTTTTTTAAATAATAATACATATCCTAACTGACACGGTTGTTGGGCCTATCACGGTAATGTGTGAAAAAAACCTTTATTTTTTTAAAGAGTACTGAAACTTAACTGACACGGTTGTTAGGTCAAACATGGTGATGCGTGAAAAATACTTTATATTTTTTTTAAAGAATACTCCATAAGCTAACTAACATGGTTGTTAGGCTTAACACGGTGATCCATTAAAAAAACCTTTATTATTTTTTTTTTTAAGAGTACTCCATAACTTAACTAACACAGTGATAACTTGTTAGGCCTAACACAGTGATGCGTGAAAAAACCTTTATATTTTTTTAAAGAATACTACATATCCTGACACGGTTGTTGGGCCTATCATGATATGTGAAAAAACTTTTATATTTTTTTAAAGAATACTACATATCCTAACTGACACGGTTGTGAGGCCTAACACGGTGATGCATGAAAAAACCTTTATAATTTTTTAAAGAATACTAGGCTACATATCCTAACTGACACGTGGTGCATAAAAAAACCTTTATATTTTTTTTAAAGAATACTACATATCCTAACTGACATGGTTCTTGGGCTTATCATGGCGATGTGTGAAAAAACCGTTATTTTTTTTAAAGAGTACTCCAAACATCAACTGACACGGTTGTTAGGCCTAACATGGTGATGCATGAAAAATCTTTATATTTTTTTTAAAGAATACTACATAAGTTAACTAACATGGTTGTTAGACCTAACTTGGTGATGCATTACATAAACCTTTATTTTTTAAAAAAGAGTACTCTACACCTAACTGACATGGTTGTTAGGCCTAATACGGTGATGGAGGAAAAAAGGGTTAATTTTTTTTAAAGAGTACTCCATAACTAACACGGTGGTGCGTTAAAAAACCTTTATTTTAAAAAATAAATTCACCAGCATAACCTAATTGACAAGGTTGTTGGTCCTAATACAGTGATGCGTGATCTTCAATGTATATTACAATTGTGGGCAAAGCCGTGACGGGTAACAGGTAATCATATTATATTTCTGAAAGTTTGTTTTTGTTTATTTGTTTGTTATTCAATCACACTTTAACTACTGGACCAATTGAGATTAAATTTGGTATGAACACGGTTTAGGTACCTGAAACGAACACAATACTATTCCAGTTTAATTGTATAATAGTGACTTTTTAATAATACTGTATTTTATTAAAATATGACAGGACACTGTTTTAGAGTATCGAGTAGCAAAAATGTACATTTCTTGGCCGAAAATCATAAATCGTATAATATTGTAAATAGAAATATATTAAAATGAAATGACCTATTCTGATTTTGAAAATCTACTATAAATTGTATTGCCTACATTATAATTGCAGGCAAAGCCGCAACGGGTAACAGCTAGTATATATATATATATATATATATATATATATATATATATATATATATATATATATACATATATATATAATATTATTATTAATATATATATATATATATATATATATATATATATATTATTTAAAGTGTTAATGTGTGTTAGACTCGGGTACCGCGAGGAACGTCCAAATCCTCTCAATAGGTGCACCTAACATTCCCTATTGACCCCTGCGGGGTATATATATTGACAGCCACTGCCAATTTCACAAGTCCAGATTGCATTAGAAATATAAAAATGTACCACTGATTGCTGTTTTAAGATGGTGAAATCGGATTTTCAAAAATATTTAATGCAAAAAAAGATATGATTTTTTTTTTGAAGATTTGATAACTATTTTGAAACTGTTTCATGAACTCGTCCAATTTTTACAGGTGTTACCAAAATCAGTTTTAATCAAGTCTGTCTAAAATTGTATACATGAGCATGCTATCACAGACACTCATTTTTCATTGAAAATTTGGTAATGTGTATATATATATATACGAGGTTTGTCCAATAAATACGCGAACTGGTCGAATATGGTGGCCATTACGGAGAGTTAAGCCACGCATACTGGCCTCACGTGTTGTCTGGGACCCAATGAGCCGTCAATGCTTGGCAGAACGTTACGCTGTGCGGATCTTGCGAGTAGAGTTATTTTTAGTTTTGCATTATTTTTTTGTTCGTCGATATGGAAATTGACCAATTCACTGAACAACGAATTAACATCAAGTTTTTGGTAAAGCTTGGTAAAAATTACCAAGAAATTGCTGAAATGTTGAGAGTTGTTTATGGTGATAATGCTATGAAGAAAACAGCCATTTTCAAGTGGATTAAGCGCTTTAAAGAAGATCAAGAAGACGCCACGGATGATGCAAGAATTGGACGACCTTCAACCTCTTGTGTGCATGAAAACATTGATTGTGTGCGGCGTCTTGTCCTTACTGATCGCCGAAAAACTGTCCGAATGATAGCTGAAGAACTAAATTTAGGAAAATCAACAGTGCACACAATCTTAACCGAGCATTTGGGCTTAAGAAAGGTTTGTGCGAAAATCGTGCCAAAACTGCTGACTCCGCATCAAAAGTTGAGAAGAGTCGAATGTGTTACTGACTGGAAAAATTCCATGGAAAATGATGTTGGATTCTTAAATAGGGTTATCACTGATGATGAATTGTGGTTTTTCGAGTATGACCCCGAATCGAAATCGCAAAGCATGAAGTGGAAAGCAACAGGTGAAGCTCGAACAAAAAAATCAAGGAAAAGCCGATCAAAAATCAAAGTCATGCTCCTGGTTTTCTTTGATATCAAAGGTGTTGTTGTTCATCATGAATTCCTTCCTGAGGAAAAAACGGTAAATTGTGAGTTCTACCTTAACGTTCTCAAGCGTTTGAGAGATCGAGTGCGTCGTGTGCGACCACATTTGACTCAAAACGATGGATGGATTCTTCATCAAGACAATGCACCCGCACATTCGGCTTTGATTGTTCGCCAGTTTCTGGCTAAAAATTCAAACACTATCCTTGATCATCCTCCTTATTCACCGGACCTCGCCCCTGCGACTTTTTTCTATTCCCTAAATGCAAAAATGTGATGAGGGGACAGAATTTGGAAGATTTGGACACAATAAAACAAGAAACGACGAGGAGACTGAAAAGCCTGACTTCCGAGGACTTCCAAGGGTGCTTTGAAGAGTGGAAAAGAAGATGGGATAAGTGCATAGCAGTGAATGGACAGTATTTTGAAGGGGACAAAATCAATGTAGATGAAATTTTGTAAAATAAAGTTTTTATGACCTTAGTTTGCGTATTTATTGGACAAACCTCGTATATATAATTTTTTTTTTTTTAACGTCTGACTATTATGCATACGGGCTAATGCAGACGATGGGGTGATTTATAGCGTATGAAAATGCCAAGCCCTGGCCGGGAATCGAACCTGGGTCCTCGGGGTGAAAGCCCAGTACGCTATCAACTAGGCCACCAAGGTGGCTGGGTAATGTATAAGGCATGCAGCTGTCTCACTGATGTTATCGAAAGAAGCAAATTCCCAAAAGTATTTGTCTAAAACTTACCCTTATCGAAATATTGATTTTACCAATATAATCAACAAAAAAAAAACTATTATAATTAGCATTTTAAACTTTCAAATTACATTGACAATTAACTTTGACAGCAATGAAAATATTTTGTAATTTTAACAGATTTTGAAAATTCAAAATGCTAATTTATACAGCAGTGCATGCTGGCAACGATGTTGAAATTGGATTTATAATATTTTTTGTAATGGACAAATTTTGTTGGGTTATAAACTTCTTCAGCTATTGTCATGGTCGATATTTGTTAAGTTTGAATCAATTCTGACCAAAATTGCAAACACAAGCATGCTAAACATATATGTAAATTTTAACCTCAACAAGTGATCAGGATTGGAGCTTAGTTGAAGGTTGTTACTATGTTGGCCATTAGCTAGCTCATTTTCTAGTGGAATTTCATTAAAAGAAGACTGACAAATCTAATACAATACACCCATATAAGTATGACAAATTTTTATTTGTGATATGGTTCAAAGTGTATTTGCCAGTTAGCTGGTAAATGGGTTGTTTTTTATTAATGCTCATCATAGACTACATGATATTTAAGACTATATTTTTAATAAAATTAAACCCAATTTTTTTTACCAATAAAAGACTCAAAAACTATTAAAATGGTTGTATATATTGTACATTTCAAATTTTATCACAATCTTTCAATTCGTGTAGATATATATTCAGTAATTTTTTTTCTGAAAAATGTGATCGAATTTTTCACTCTTAACGTACTTTTTGTATAGGTTATTTTGCCGTGTAAATAAGAAATAAAAAAAATGTTACAACAGGCACTGAATATATACTGACTGCAAGTGTAGCACCATTCAAAAGTGTGCTAAATATCAAAGAGGGGAACGTTTGAGGAAATATACAGTACTATTGTCTATTTAATAGTATGTAGTTGAAGACTCTGCCGCGAGATGCCATCAGCAGCGAAATGGTCCGCCTTACACAACATGTAATATACAGTACAGCCACAGTTCATAATAATCGAATACTCGCGGCGTTGTTTGGTTCCGCCTTTGCCTGTTTCTGATTGGCTCTAGGCACTACTTGCACGTTGCAATTAAGAACAAGATTTTATTGTAAATACGTTGAAATATATCGATAGTTTAATTTTATTATAGTATAAACTATAGATTAATATTACTTGTGATTGGACATAGATAAATTATTAAGTCGTCCTTGAACAAACAACGCGACGATTGAATTCTCTGGTCCAATCATATCTTCTCAAGGTCGTGCAAATCTATGGCCTAAATTCCCCTCCTCTCTTCTCATGTTGTCATTCGTATTCATAAGTTATCGCTGTTGACATCCTCCGCACGTCCTTTGAAATTTTGACATATTTTTATTGTTTAATTACTTGGAAGTCAGATTTAAACATGAGTTTTACCAGAGGGAGTCGGATTTTTTCTAAGGTAAACCAGTTTATTTTTAAGCTAAAGTAATATTTTAAAAATTAAAGTGAACATTTGTTTGAACAATATTTGAGATGTTGACATTTTACTGCATTTGAAACTTGTGTATTGTGCAGACTATATTTTCCCCAGTATTGTTAAAATTTTTATTTGGATTATTTTTAGTGTGTGTTAAACTTTAATAAAATAAATTAATTTAAATGTAACATATATTTTTTTGGGTTTTGGTACATGTAAAAAAAATAGGAAAATTAATTGTAATAAATTTATTATATTAATTCAGTTTTCAAGTGTTAAATTTGAAGTCTTTATTCTGTATATTATTATATAATGATAATTTTAAATTGTTTTTATGATCCAGAACATAAGGAAATGAGTTTATTCAGAGAGTGGTTACATGCACTTAGAAACATGTAAAGTTCTATGTGACTTTTAACTGTCATTTTTAAAGTAAAACTCATTATGATTGATTCTAAATAATAGGTCAGTAAAAGCATCAAATTTCAAAATAGTTGCCTGGTTAGGAACTTTGATTTTATTGCTATTATTTTTAAAGAGTATAAAATTGTTATGTTTTTAAGTATAAGTAAGTTTACTGTTTTATTTACTGATATGTTTTATCACACTTACTCTTTTTCAATGAATACATGAATTGTTACCTTGAAAACAGACTTTTGGATTTTGCAATAGTTATTGCAATGTCTTCATCGGTTCTTTAAATTGAAATTTTCCTGAGACTTTCAAGATTATACATGATTTTTTAATTGTTAGAAGTTAGTAGAGCCAGTAAAAAAACATGTCAAGACATTATTTTTTTTCAAATTTGGTAAAGAAAATGATTTGAACCATAAAATATTTTTTTATTCTATAGTTGAAACATGTTTTGTGTAAAAAATGCCATGATAATTATTCAATGATGATTTTTTTAATGGTAATGGATAGCATTGTTGGTGTTAGCACTTATTTATTTTTTTATATGTGTTTAAACAATTTATAATCTTAAGAAATCAAAAATTGTATTTACTTATAATTGAGATTTTTTGAAAATCAACAAAGTTTTACGTAAGTTAATACACAGTATTTTCATTTCTAAAAAGATGCTTTTTACAATCCCCAGTGGTTGAATATTAAAAAAAAAAAATCATACATCTCACGATGTATCATTGTATGGTAGCTCAAACTAAATTCAATGTAGGTCTATAGTTGATGATTAACAATTTTTTGACTCACTTATTTTTTTTAAAGTAATAACTTGTGGTAAACCTTTCATTAAAGTCCCTTGCCTATCTACTAATATTGTTTATAAAAAATCTGCCTAGTTTCTCTAAATCAGTTCCTCAGATTTTGTTCAAATATTAGTAAAGGAAGATTCATAACTCAAAGCATTGTACTGGATTTCAAATAAAATAAATGTATGGTTCAAGAGTAGATAGAAAAAAACCCAGATGATGGGACAAGATTTATTTTTGTTTTTTCCCATTTATTTATGATCTGTTGTCAAATTTTATACTCTAATTTAAGTTATGAATATTCATATGCATGATAATTAACTGTCTATAGGATATATAGCAAGTGATCAGTGCATTTTATCTGAATACTTATGGACTAAATTTCAGCAGATTTGTTAATTTTTAACGGTTTTTGAACAATAAGTGCTTGAGAACAAACATTTTTTAATAATTAAAAAATGGTCTGAAGATGTAAATGGCATCATGCCGTCAATTATTTAGTCTCCAATTTTGTGCACAAACACATAATCAAAAAGAATTCAAATAAAAACCACTTTTTTATCTTGGGTAACTGAAAACAAATACAGTTGATAAAACAAATCAAAGCCTCAAGATTCACATTTTAATAAGAAAAAAAGTATTTCATTTAGATAATATTAAAAGTGAATTTACAAGAAAGTAAAAATTATGTCTCACCGACGTCATAAGAACTAATCACTTTTTTTGAAATTCTGATTTCACAGTCCATAATCTGCATATTTTAGCATTCTAAAATTTTAAACTAAATTGCAAATACGAAAATGAACCTTCACCGCCAACAAGTTCATTAATTCAGTGAATTTTGAAAATTCAAAATATTTATTTAAACAAATTTTGTTGCAGATTAGTTTGGTAAAATCAGATTTAAAAAAAAAAAATTAAGATGAATATTTTATTAATTTTTAAGAGTTTAAAAGGGCTATAATTTCAGAACTGTTGAATGGATTTTGCTGTGTAACAAACTTGTCCGAACTATTATCAAAGTCTTGTGTCAAGTTTGAATCAAATCAGACCGAAATTACTAATGGAAGTGCAAACACACACACACACACACACACACACACTTATACACACACATACACATACACAAGTTTTAATGGTTCCTCCAAAATCAAGAAATCAGGATCAGCACTCATTTCAAGCTCTGAGTCTGGAGTTTATCACAATAGAGGCTCCAATAGCTCATTTCCCAATGGAAATTCGCTGATTGTGATGACCTTGCCAAGTACCCCACGTTGTGATTGTTTAAACAGTGATAACCTTTTTATCAGAAACAAACCTCAAAATGTTGCACAATAATATATTATCTGTTTGGAAAGCAAGACCACAGATAATTATTATTTTTAAAGTAGGTCTTGCATAATAAAGAAGTTAAAAAAAGGTTGCTATTTTTTTTTTTTTTATATATATATTTACTATATGCAGAACGAGAAACGAGAAGATAGGATAATTGCTTCACATTTCATTAAAAGAAAAAAGGAAATTTTACCCCGCTAAAAATAACTTAATAGAGATATTTATTTTTTTTTTTAATAAATAAAATCGATACGTTCACTTGGATTTACTGTCTCGAGGAATATTCAGGTTATAAAATATGAGAAATCTGGAATTGCTTCTCTGTTTATTATTAAAATAGTTCGGCATAAAGGACTTGCTGAAATGATGGAAATTCATTTCCAAAATGTTATATACAAAATTAATAATATCACATTAACTACGTTTTTTTGTATTGTACTATAAAAATATGAAAATGAACCTTCGTCCCCATAATAAATTTCATTGCATACTTTTTGAAATTGTAATTAGATTTTCTTCGATGTTGATTTTAATACTTATTACGATTTTTAAGTCGTTTCTACATATAAACAACTCCTCAAAACCTCTTTTAGAAGTCAGTATCCTTACTCTTTCAGCAGACCTGGGTTTGGTTGTTACCAAGATTTATGATCCAATAGCTAATAATCGTTCCCCAATAAATGTAAACACATCATAAAAATGAATTACCGTTATAACATTGTTTTCATGCTTGTTGAAAAGAGCATTATTTCATTATTTATAGGTTATCAGGTATAAAGAAATATTGGCCACCAGGGTTAACTTTCATATCGTCAATTTAATTTGAAATTTTAAAAGGCAATTTATGGGCATTTTAAAATTTTTCATCTAGTGAAATCGGATTTAAAAAAAGTATAAGATAAAATAAGTTTATTATTATTACTTTTTGGAAATTCGCTTCCATGATATAAAGTATGTAAAATTATTTTAAGTTCTTCAAAAGTCCTGAGGCATTATCTCACCTAGATCTCTTATTATCTCACCATTATCTCTATATCTAAAAACAAATTAATGATATAGCTTAATTAATGTAACAAGTTGTTTCTTCAAAATATAGTACTTCTTTTTTTCATACATCAAATTTCATTTTGTCGTGATTAAAAAAGAGTTGACAAATTAAAATTTTTGAAAAATTGTATAAGTTTAGGGAATGTAATACAGTAATGATTTACAGCGTACTTAATGTATTTAATCTAAACAGAACATTATTAACTGAATACATACAATAATTTTTATAGGTTAAAAAAATAATTTGAACTGTTAAGGAATTATTTTTTAAAGGATTGATAAGTTTAACATTTTGACCTCCACTTGTTTTGAACACTGTCATTCTTATTTATTAGATTAAATAACCAACAAATTTTAACAAAACATCCTATTTCGAAACTACTATGTTGTTTGGAACAGTTGTGTAATTGAGAGTAAAAAGTGCCAAGGTCACAAAGCTGTGTAGGGCCTACACTCTTTGATGTTGGAGTGTTTGGAATAGGTACAACTAGCTTAACCTAGAGTGAGTTTAGTAAACACATACAAGCAATGAAAAGATAAACATTTAGGCCTATGAGATAGCAAGTTGTAAAAAATAACAAACGTGGGCTAACATAAACTTAATTATTAGCTTGATTTAGACTTAGGAAATATATAAAATGATGCAAAAATGTTTAATGTTATTCTCTAAAGTTTGGTTTGGAAATTTTTGCGAAAAAAGGAAATCAATTCATCAGATTTTTAGTTATATAAATAAAGACTTAAAAACTTCAGTCTGTTTACCAATAAAAGAAATTTAATATAATATGGCCTATGGTTCAAGAGTAAATTGGAAAAACATTCTTGACAGCATTTGATTTTATTATTATTATTTTTAAAGTATTCCCAAACTGTAAATGTTTTTAGTATACAAACTAGAATTATTAATCTCCATTAAATAACCAAAATTTGAAGAATCAATTTCAAGAAATCAAGCTGAAAATTTTATCAAATTTGTTTGAGTTGATTTAAAAAAAATATAATTTGATAAAAAGTTACAAAGTATGGGAAAAACATACTGACATGTAAAATATCATCGAAATTGGACAATTTGTTTAGCTTCCAGTGATGTGTACAGGCATTTCAGTATAAACCACTTTTTTAGAGTCAAGGGACATCAAAGCGTTTCTATTTCATAGCATTTTATGTTAGCAGTGTTTATAAACTTGATTCCATTCACAAGTAAAATGATAAGCTTTAAATTTAGTACATTAAGAACTTGGATCGTTCAGAAAAATCAACATTAAACAGTTTTTTTTGGTCCAAGTATTTCTAATAAGTCATAGGCTACTGTGTATGATAAGTGTAAGGATTTCAGCTGCCATTCTCTGTTTCCCTCTTCTAATAAAATAGTCATAAATTATTGTACAGAATTAATTATTTTAACAAAAAATAAATAAAAAAGTTTAACCATAATCAAATTGTCTACTTAAACCAGAAGACTTTTAATTGGGAGAAATACATTTAGTAAGCTGTTTGGTATCTAAATGAAAGGTAAATACAACTTTATATTTTGAATTTTGGGTCAGTTTGAGCTAATCTTTCATTGGAGAATAGTATAGATAAATGCTGGTGGAACTGACCACCAGCAGAAATTTTAAAATTCTGTTACATTTTCATTTTTTTGTAAATTTATAAAGTGCAAATAATTTATCTTTGAAACGGATTGAAATACCTATATGCAGTTTTCACCATCGTTTTTCTCTTGAAATTTCACATTTAACTCATATATCACCTTCCAATTTTTTAAAAGTTATGTTCAAGATGGCGGACCAAATTTTTTAACTCTTCCTAAAGTAGTTTCATAATCGAGAAAGTTCCACACATGCACCTCTCTTCAAATTGCACTTGCATTTAAAAAATGTCATTTTCAGACTTTTTACCTAGCCTGTATAGTTAAAAAATAATTAATTTGTATATGTATTTATTTTTTTTAGACTTTAATTGATAATAATTTTAATAACATATGCGGATTACAAATAATTTTACTAATATATTGCTGTTTTACATTAAAGTTATCTTCATATTGGTACAAATAATTAAAACTGATTTTTGTATGGTTTAGCAGTTCAGTCAACATTGTTAGTTTCTTGTTTGTAGGTGAACTATCAGGGTCCGTATTTCTTTCGCCCAATTAATATGGAGTTCCTCTAATTGCAAGATGTTGTTACTTTAGGGTGTCTTATTTCATTATTTAAATACCAAAATGAAGTAATTAGTACTTATATTAAAATATCCTTTGTTAAGGAATTATCAAAATACTGAAGCGAATTTAAACTATAATTAAATTACTTGTCTATTCGCTTGTGGCACTCCACCCCTGAACTAGAACTCATGGAAACATAGTTCACCTACAACAAGAAACTAACAATGTTGACTGAACTGCTAAACCATACAAAAATCTGTTTTAATTATTTGTACCAATATGAAGATAACTTTAATGTAAACCAGCAATATATATTAGTAAAATTATTTGTAATCCGCATATGTTATTAAAATTATTATCAATTAAAGTCTAAAAAAAATAAATACATATACAAATTAATTATTTTTTAACTATACAGGCTAGGTAAAAAGTCTGAAAATGACATTTTTTAAACGCAAGTGCAATTTGAAGAGAGGTGTATGCGTGGAACTTTCTCGATTATGAAACTACTTTAGGAAGAGTTAAAAAATTTGGTCCGCCATCTTGAACATAACTTTTAAAAAATTGAAAGGTGATATATGAGTTAAATGTGAAATTTCAAGAGAAAAACGATGGTGAAAACATCATATAGGTATCTCAATCCGTTTCAAAGATAAATTATTTGCACTTTATAAATTTACAAAAAAAAAATGAAAATGTAACAGAATTTTAAAATTTCTGCTGGTGGTCAGTTCCACCAGCATTTATCTATACTATTCTCCAATGAAAGATTAGCTCAAACTGACTCAAAATTCAAAATATAAAGTTTTATTTATATTTTACACAGTATTATAATAGGCTAACAATAATAAGTAATAGCTGCAATATCCCTTCAGTGTTAATTCTATTGTAAATGTGTATGTTACATGATGGACTTTGTAAACTCTATATTTTGTAAAACACCTGTGACCCACAAATTTACTGTCAGATTAAAAAAAAAAAACGGTATAGCTGAAGAATGAAGAGCAAATCACTAAGCCCTTTTATTATCTAAGTGACTGACTGTACTCACTGGGTGAGGGACAAAATGCAAGATTTCTCTATGTCATTACTACAGAGAAAAACGAGAGGTTAGACAAGCTATACTTTTAAATGAAATTGTTGTTAAGTCATGGACTGAAACACATAGACATCAGTCTATGGCTATTGAGGAAAATTCTTGGGATATTGGCAGAAATACTGCATGAGATTCTGAGATATTAACAAAATGAAGATGCAGTTTGTTGCGCAAAATACGGGTGTGCATTACGGGCTAGGTAATTATTCATGTAATGAAACTGTTTTTGGTGTGTGCTTGGAACAAGCCCAGAAACCAGTAAATAGGCGACCATAGCAACAAATAGGAAAGAGCTTGAGCAGAAAAAAGCTGCACCAGAGGACAGGCGTTGGAATTTGAATGAACACCAAATTTGGACAGAATATTTAATTTAGGTAATTTATTCTATTTTTCTATAACCTTAATTTCTATACTATTATAGTAAAGTTAAAGAAATAGTATATTTTAAAATAGAATGAAACTTCTGTTCATTAGAAATTTTGTTGATTCAATAACTTCAGAAAGTTTTTAAGGAAAGGTTTTGTTACAATTTTTTTAGATATGCAGGGATGTGCTGTCCTCATACAAATTACAAAAACAGAGTCCTCAAATTAGGCTCTTTGGGACTTCAAAACCTGTGGCAAGTGCTGTGCAACCTCTAACTGTCTTAACTGATGAGGAGCTCATGATGAAAGAATCTGGTGAGTGTCCATTTTTTTCATTATAAATCAAGTTATCTGAACCATTTGTATTTATTTCTAATTTTTCAATTGCTTATATAAAGTCAAAATAATACTATCTTGTATTATCCAGAGAAAAAAAGGGTTGAATAAAAGATTTATAACCACTATAAAATTTGAAGATTGTCATTATCTCATTAATTTCATTTAGTAGTCATTTGTATATTGTAGACTCATATAAACTCTCTTGATATCTGGAAGCTACAAGGGTCATTCGGAATGTAAAGAAAGTTTTGATAAGCCGCTCAGTGCCCCCACTGCCGCCTCCATCATTAAACTTCCCATTCCTTCGCACAAGTATGATGTTTATTTGTGCGAATTTAAAAATGTGTGACAAAACTTAACGATCTCACCAAGTGTAAGGTTCGTAGTGTAATACTCTTTTTTAATTCAAAAAAAGGTCGCCATAACAAAATTTACAGATAGGTAACTGACATTTATGGTAGAGTAACACATAGTCAGTAGAGTGGCATTATTTCTAATCCCCGTAAGAACAAAAAAAGAGCCAAAAAAATTTTGAGTACCAAAATGGTCATGGCTACAGTGTTTTGTGATCGAAAGGGTGTCCTACTCATTGACTACATGCTTAAAGGGGAGACCATAAATGCAGCAGCCTTATGTCAGACCTTTCACCAACTATACTGGCACCATTCAAACCAAACAACATGGATTGTTGTTGAACGGCATTGTGCTTCTTCACGAATACGCACATCCGCTTGCTGGTGTGTTGATAACAAACTTGCTTCAGCAGTTTTTGAACATCTGCCTTATAGTCCAGCCTTGGCCCTGAATTACTACCATCTTTCCCCAATTGAAGGATGTTTT
Source organism: Callitettix versicolor (assembly GCA_022606455.1). Lineage (NCBI taxonomy): Eukaryota > Metazoa > Arthropoda > Insecta > Hemiptera > Cercopidae > Callitettix > Callitettix versicolor. The sequence continues at coordinate 7,219,576 of CM040188.1, read as the reverse complement.
TAGTGGAAACCACTACAGAAGTGACAGCTAACTGAAAGAGAGCAAATGGTTTAACAACCTGGCTGCAACTGAGTATACTGAAAAGCTGGTGAAATGCTACAGCAAATGTTTAAAATTGAATAGGGACTACGTAAAAAAATAGCTAAGGTATCAGACATGTAAAATAAATTTTGTTTCATTCTCTTAATAATACGTGTGTATAGAAAAACAAAATGTTCTTCACTTTCTGAATGAACCTCGTATATCAAGTCCCAGTCTTTGGTACTCTGTACGAAACTTCCAGTCAATAATTTTAGGATGAAAAACAATGACAAGTTTTTACCAAAAGATAAAGAGTATTCATTGTGAGTAAAATAGTGTGCTTTCAGTGGTAAGCCTACAATGAAGAAAATAAATGTTTTATCAAAAGATATGTTTAGAAAACTATTTTGTGTTGATTAGTTGACAGGTTTTTTCTTTCCACGATAATCAGTACTTTAAAACGGATGTGTTAATTTCCAGAAATAAGTTCTTGCCAAAAAGTTTTTTTTTTGTCATTGACATTAATTTATGTACATACCAAAAATTAAAAAAGGTAATTTAAGTTCAGACTTTGTTAACAAAATAGTATAGTGTGTTTTTGTGTGTTGCTTTCAATGTTATACCTACCATAAATAAATTTTAATTTTTAACAATCTATTTTTGTTCTTTAATTAATTAATATTGGTTATTATTTACATCCTCGCAGGGGGATGCAGACTAGCTACACCTTTTGAGAGGATTTAGACGTTCCTCGCGGTACCCGAGTCTAACATTCACTCACACTTACATTTAGGGAGGCAATAATAGCCTCTCAATGTGCTTTTTGCCTTAAAAAAAATATTTACATGGTAATTAAGTTAAAAAAACAGAAGAGTATTAAATTTGCTTTATTTATCTAATCTCAAAAATAACTTCCTAGCCTAAAGAATTTTGTTTAAAGTTCAAGGCCATTTTTATTTTAGAAAATAATTTCAATGGATTTTGACTGAACGTGTTTATCATTTTGGTAGTGGTTTCAAGGTTCTCAATATTGTTAGTAATAATATTTTCATTTTTGAATTCCTTAACTTTAGGCATAATAATTATTGTTTGTCATTCTTTAATATTATCTCTTGAGTATTCAGGAAATTGTTGTATTAAGGAAAAATTAAAGTTTGTTGTTAATTCAATATATATAAATACATACAAAAATAAAAACTGAATAAAAAAAGTTGGTGTATATAACAAAATCCATTATTAATTGAAAATGCTAAAGTGTAAAATGCTAATGATGCAATTGTAGTTAAAGTCAATTAAATATTGCAGCTGTATTCAAACAGTACTCTAATTAGTGAAATTCCAATTGAAAAAAAATCAAGCATGTTAAAACCTGTAAAATTCAAACCAAGAACTTGGAAATATAAGTTTGAATTGATTTAAACTTGGACCAAAAGTCAATTATTTGTAATACTACATCACGTAAGTTTGTCTTACAGAAAAATCCGTTTTCAAAAATGCCATTTCAAATTTAGAAAATCCTAATCTTTTATTTGAAAATCTGATTTTCCATCATATTCAGCTTTAAAAACTGCCTAAATTAGCATTTTGAATGTTAAAAATCAGTTCAAATTATGAAATTTAAAGAAATAAGTTTAAGGAATGTGATGGAGGTCAGGGTTCATTTTTGTATTTCCGGTGTAATTTAAAAGTTTAAAATGTTAATATTATGTGCAGATTATAATCAATTTCTTGTGTTTTTTTATTTATTTATTTTATCTAAAAACTTTATTTCTGTTATGTTTATTATGCATACTTTTACGAATTGTTATTAAATTTTATTCATTATTTATTGTTATTTAGTTCTTAAGTGTAATATATCCATACCTGTTATCTAAATTTTTAATTTATTTTTACTGTTATAGTTTGTTGTTGTTTTCTTCTTAAGTAAAATTTTGTTTAATTTTTTTTTATATACTTTCATTTTTCGTGACGGCGATGATATCCTGAACGGTTTTTCGCCGGGGAAAAAAAATATAATGATGATTATGGTGAAGTCAGAATTTTAAAAAAAGGTAAAATAAAAAAAATAATAACTTTTAGAAATTTGTATTCATCAAATATGTCAGTGGCATGCACAATTATTTTTTTAAAATTTTGGTACGTTAATCATAAAATTATTTTAAGAATACTAGCAGAGTGTGTCTGTTACTATGAAGGCCACACAAGTGTACCTCACTACTTTGTAACAACTAATGTAACAGACCTTGTAAACACAACCTGAAAACCATATATACAAACAAACACACTACAGACACATTTAAGTCTATTGCATGTTACAAAATACAGTAATCAATAAAGGAATAAGGTGTAATTACGGTCCAAGGTCAAATTATTTGGCTTTTGTCCTTGTTACGTACAGCATTAATCTTTTTCCAGTTCGTGATTCCTAGATCCCTGTTAAGTATGAACTCCCAGGCAATAATCCACAAGCTGCTATTAGGAAAAATATTGATTAAGATGAAATGCCAATTTGATTATAATAATAACTATCACTATTAATTAACTACTTTGTAAAGTTTAAACAAATATTTTGAAAAATAAAATAAATCTGGTTTTTTTGCAGTTGCCAAAATATCACATGAAGTAATATTACCTTTGGTGAAAAAGATGGATGACGAACACCAGTTTGATCAGACTGTGATTGACACATTATTTGAAAATGGTGTAAGTTTATATATTTTGAAAATATTAGCTTATTTCCAAATGGAAATAAGATTTTGAAGTGGTTTTCATAACTTCTGTTATATACAGTATGTCCCACAAAGAGGTTTATGCATTTGATCATCCATTATTTTCTCATTCCTCCATTTGATCATTTTGTAACTATGCATACTTTTTAAAGAAGGTACCAGAAATAATATGTGAGAATTGCATCTGGCTTATGTTTGTAGAAACAAAATGGCGGCTAAAATAAATAAATTCTATCTGTTTATTGTTGTCAGTGTGTAGCTGTGGATGGTTTCCAGTTTGAATAGTTATGATTTATGAAATGTTAATTGATATTTAGTTTTCTTTTAACTAGTTTGTATGTAATTAAATTTAAAAAAATGAATAATTAAAAAATAAAATTTTGTTTGAAAAAAATAACAAAATCAGTTCTATATGTTATTTAAACTTTATTGTGGCCACCATTTTGTTTCTACAAACATCATCCAGATTTAATTCTCACGTGCTATTTCTTTAAAAAGTGTGTAAAGTTTCAAAATGATCAGTGGAAGAATGAGAAAGTAATGGAGGATCAAATGCGTAAAACTCTTATTAATGTAGCAAATTTTTGGAATCTGATTCCAGTCACATAATCGGTGTTAAAATATGCATTAATCATCATTATTAATATTTCATTGAAAGTTGAAAATGATAATTTATGAATAAATTATCAGCACAAAGATCACAGGCATAGATTACAACAAAATGGTGGAATCAGATTTTCAAAAAGTTGCAATATAAAACCAGTTATGACTTTTATGGCGACAGAGTATATTTTCCTTTGTTTATTCTGAAGTACAAAATTGTTTGTTTAGTTTTTGGAAAGTAACTTCTATTACAGCAGTGAGACAGCTGCATGTCACAGTTATAATTATGCTTTACAGTGTTTATTTTTGAAAATTTTAACTTCAAAAAAATAGTTTGAAGGAAGTGATATTAAATGTGTACTATAGTCCAGCCAAGTGGCGTACTAAGTAAAAGATGGCATGAATGAGAATTCCTTGCACATGTAGAATTCCTCTCCAGCTCCCACCAACAGTCAATGACACATCATCTGCCAATCTGAGTCTAGAAACTTTTACTACTCAGCGATAGTGATGGAAAAGGAGGGAACTATGCTGAGAGAGTGGGGACTAGACCTCTCACTAGTAAAATTTTTTCTCTCTGTCGCACTGGTGTTCTTAGTGGGTTGTTTTCTAAGCAGCTGACTTATAGTTTGTAAAATTTATTGCATTTTGAATCGATTTAGGTTCTCAGCAGGTTCTATAGAAAAATTAATGCATGATTAGAAATTAAATTAAAATGTTTCCTCCTTTCCAAGAAAGTATTAATACTTCCTTCCCTAGAAAGTCGGCATTAATTACTAGCATACATAATTGTTATAAAATATAAGTAGCGACTGTTCATTGTTTGTTAGAGGAGCAGTTTGTTTAAATCTTAATATTTAATTCCTGAATCTAATCGGTATGCAGTATCAGTTCTGTTAAATGGAAAAAATTAATATAACGTAGTTGGAAAGTTTATAAAAAACATAAACTTAATTTCTTTTCCCTTTTAAACACAAATTTGAATTGTAACAGTAATTTTAACAATTTTACTTCCTAAGTATTGGAAGAATGTATAATAATTTGAAAATATGACCCATGGGCAATTAAATTATTTGTATTGTCTGAAAATAAAAAGCATTATTTGGTGGTTTCACTAGGGCTCATGTAGTGTCGAAAATTAATTAAATTTTGTACTGATAATTTTTTTAAAGTATCAAACAGTATACAATATGTTATTTAAAAACATAATAATACAACATAACCGAATGTTGTTCGCGTAACCGAACAATAATAATACAATAACTAATGCTTATAAGACTTGCTAAAGTGTGTCATTGATCAAACAGCGAAGCTACAAGATACAGTACTAAGATCTAACTATCAGTATAGTTTGTTAAACATGAGTGGGTTTAAACCCCGCATCAGGCCGTTGATTTTTCTTTGCAACTCACTTGCAGTTAGCCTGTCTGTGGTAGAGAGGGAAGGGAGAGTTCTTTGCAAATTGCATGCATGGCCAAGAGTTTTGTAACTTTTTTCTTACTTTATATTACGTAACACCTAAAAATATACAACATAAAAATTTACATTTAGCTTAAAATGTGTTAAAAAAAAGTTACATTTGATCCATGTAAAAAAGTTCCATGGGGCTGAAAGAGTTAAATTTTTTACAAAATTTAATAATTATAACTATTTATTATTTAATTGTAGGAAACATACTTTTTTCAGAATATTCTGAAAATACAGTACAATAAAATTAAAGTAAAATACAGTAAAATAAAGTTAGTATTCTTGAATTCATCAAAAAACATAAAACAGTATACACTATGTATATTACTATACATATTACTAAACAAAGCAAGAGATAGAGAGATAAAAAAACAATAAACAATATTTTATACACTGATCCGAATTACGGAATCAATTTTAAGATCAGGCAGATCTGTTTTATTTATATTTTTTTTTGTAGTTGGCTTTTTAAATTGGCTTTTTGGTAAGATTTGGCTTTTTGTGAGAAGTTTGTGCATTGTTTTCTTCATTATTTTTACATTAATGCTATTGAAGACACAAAGTTGCCTATTTGAACAAACATGACATATTTACAGAAAAACATTTACGTCACAGTGCAACTACTGTAATCAACCTTAACTCAGTTTTCATGTAAACAACTTTTGGGAAGATAGTATTTATCTATGTGGCCTACATACTAAGGTCTAACTACAAAATTTTAACGTTATAGAAAAGTATGACACAAGTTACTTGTGATAAAGACATTATATCAGTAATCATATTTACTAAACTAAATAAATTTGATAATTCAGCTGTTGTTTTTTTCCAGTTGTTTTGTTGCTGTTAATTATATCTCATTAAGCTAAATTTCTAACTGGATTTTTAACTACTTTATAATAACTTATCAGAAGTTAAAATTTGTAAGTTGGTCAAGGAAATTATATACAATTTCGACCCAGATTTGTTATTCATTTTGTCCTCATTTCAAAATAGTCTGTTTTAAAATCAATAATATTTAATGTTTTTACAGTTGATGGGATTAGAAGTACCTGAGGAGTATGAAGGTACTGGAACTGGTTTCCTGTCATCGATGGTTGTCGTAGAAGAATTGGCCAAAGTAGATGGTTCAGTCAGCGCACTTGTAGATATTCATAACACATTGGTTGTAGCTCTTCTTTTGAAAGTTGCCTCCGAGGAACAGAAGAAAAAATACTTACCGATGCTGTCTAAGAAATGTGTATGTGAGATCTATATAATTACTATCTGAGTATTGCTTTGCTCATTATCTTTACCCTTAGGCTAAAAGTGGAATACCATAGCATTAACATTTACAGAGAAAAATGAGGGAAAAGAAAAATTAACCCAAACAGATGTCTTTTTCAGTTTTTTTTTGTAAACTATGATCCTTTTTATTTAAAATTTTGTTTTCTAATTTAAAATTATTTTTGATTTTAAAAAATTTTCAAAATTAATTTTTAAAATTACTTTGATTCATAATATAATTTATTTATGAATCATTGAAATTTGAAAAAATCAGCCTATCCAGTTTTGAGAAGAAGATTTTAATTTTTTTAAGCAAATTAAAATTTTGTTTTACTTTTACTATAAATCTCTACAAGTTGGCAATGAATTTCAGCAGGCTTCATATTCCTGACATTCAAAAACCATATTACAGAACACATTTTACAGTTAGCAGGATCAGAAATTGTCTTAAACATTTTGAACCAACACTAACAAATGTAAACAAAACACATACTAGCCATAATTGTGTCAACTGTTAGACAATGAACCAGAGACGAGCATGCATGCCTGGAATCCTGTAGCTAGTGATGTGGCAGCAGTAAAACGAAACGGTACTTACTTTTCGGACATGCCTAGTACATTAACATGGAATTACTAAGATGTAGGCCTTTATAATTAAAATTACTAAGATGTGAGGCCTATATAATTAGAATTACTAATTAGAATTACTAAGACGTAGGCCTATATATAATTAGGAATTTACTAAGACGAGGCCTATATAATTAGAATTACTAAGACGTGAGCCTCATATAATTAGAATTACTAAGACGTAGGCCTATATAATTAGAATTACTAAGACGAGGCCTATATAATTAGAATTACTAAGACGAGGCCTATATAATTAGAATTATCAAGACGTAGGCCTATATAATTAGAATTACTAAGACGTAGGCCTATATAATTAGAATTACTAAGACGTAGGCCTATATAATTAGAATTACTAAGACGTAGGCCTATATAATTAGAATTACTAAGACGTAGGCCCAGAATGCAACCACTTGTTTCGATAGACTCAGCTATGGGCTCCGACACCCATAACTCAACGTTCATGTGCTTGCCAGACGCCTATAGGCTGCTCGGTCCCAGAACTTATCCCATCAGAGGTCCTCGGCAGTGCTAGGCACACATCAGGTTCCACATACTTGGTCCCGCCAAAGGAAACCAAGAAGCATCGCCACTCCCAGACGTAACGGAACAAGTACAGCAAATCCTAAATGTATGTGTGTGTGTAAAGTGTTTAAATCGTAAGTGTAGTTCTGTAAGTGTAAGTGTGTGTTACACTCGGGTGCCGCGAGGTTCGTCTAGGTCCTCTCATTAGGTGCAGCTAGTCTGCACCCCCCTGCGGGTGTGGATGTGTTTGTGTGAGGGAGTGTGTTTGTGGATGTTGTGTGTTGTGTGTATGTGGAGTAAATGAGTGAGAGTATAATGAGCTAGAGGTATGGTGGGGTCGCTAAGCCCATCAGCTGCTCACGTCAGCTGCCTCCGCCGGCGCTAACTGAAAGAGAGCAAATGGTTTAACAACCTGGCTGCAACTGAATATACTGAAAAGCTGGTGAAATGCTACAGCAAATGTTTAAAATTGAATAGGGACTATGTAAAAAAATAACTAAGGTATCAGACATGTTGTAAAATAAATTTTGTTTCATTCTCTTAATGAAACGTGTGTATAGAAAAACAAAATGTTCTTCACTTTCTGAATGAACCTCGTATATCAAGTCCCAGTCTTTGGTACTCTGTACGAAACTTCCAGTCAATAATTTTAGGATGAAGAACAATGACAAGTTTTTACCAAAAAATAAAGAGTATTCATTGTGAGTAAAATAGTGTGCTTTCAGTGGTGAGCCTGCAATGAAGAAAACAAATGTGATATCAAAAGATATGTTTAGAAAACTATTTTGTGTTGGATTTGTTGACAGGTTTTTTCTTTCCACGATAATCAGTACTTTAAAACGGATGTGTTAATTTCCAGAAATAAGTTCTTGCCAAAAAGTTTTTTTTGTTATTGACATTAATTTATGTACATACCAAAAATTAAAAAAGGTAATTTAATTTAACAAAGTTCAGACTTTGTTAACAAAATAGTGTAGTGTGTTTTTGTGTGTTACTTTCAATGTTATACCTACTATAAATAAATTTTAATTTTTAACAATCTATTTTTGTTCTTTAATTAATTAATAATGGTTATTATTTAAATCCTCGCAGGGGGATGCAGACTAGCTACACCTTTTGAGAGGATTTAGACGTTCCTCGCGGTACCCGAGTCTAACACTCACTCACACTTACATTTAGGGAGGCAATAATAGCCTCTCAATGTGCTTTTTGCCTTAAAAAAAATATTTACATGGTAATTAAGTTAAAAAAACAGAAGAGTATTAAATTTGCTTTATTTATCTAATCTCAAAAATAACTTCCTAGCCTAAAGAATTTTGTTTAAAGTTCAAGGCCATTTTTATTTTAGAAAATAATTTCAATGGATTTTGACTGAACGTATTTATCATTTTGGTAGTGGTTTCAAGGTTCTCAATATTGTTAGTAATAATATTTTCATTTTTGAATTCCTTAACTTTAGGCATAATAATTATTGTTTGTCATTCTTTAATATTATCTCTTGAGTATTCAGGAAATTGTTGTATTAAGGAAAAATTAAAGTTTGTTGTTAATTCAATATATATAAATACATACAAAAATAAAAACTGAATAAAAAAAGTTGGTGTATATAACAAAATCCATTATTAATTGAAAATTCTAAAGTGTAAAATACTAATGATGCAATTTTAGTTAAAGTCAATTAAACATTGCAGCTATATTCAAACAGTACTCTAATTAGTGAAATTCCAATTGAAAAAAAATCAAGCATGTTAAAACCTGTAAAATTCAAACCAAGAACTTGGAAATATAAGTTTGAATTGATTTAAACTTGACCCAAAAGTCAATTTTTTGTAATACTACCTCATGTAAGTTTGTCTTACAGAAAGATCCGTTTGTTTTTTTAAAAAATGCCATTTCAAATTTAGAAAATCCTAATCTTTTTTTTGAAAATCTGATTTTCCATCATATTCAGCTTTAAAACTGCCTAAATTAGCATTTTGAATGTTAAAAATCAGTTCAAATTATGAAATTTAAAGAAATAAGTTTAAGGAATGTGATGGAGGTCAGGGTTCATTTTTGTATTTTTGTATTTAAAAGTTTGTAATATTAAAAGATTTAAAATTTCTTGTTTTTTTATTTATTTATAAAAACTTTATTTCTGTTATGTTTATTATAATGATGTTATTAAATTTTATTCATTATTTATTGTTATTTAGTTCTTAAGTGTAAATATCATACCTGTTATCTAAATTTTAATTTAACTGTTATAGTTTGTTGTTGTTTTCTTAAAATAAAAAAATAATAACTTTTATGAAATCCTTGTATTCAAAAAATATGATGATTATGGTGAAGTCAGAATTTGCAATAACTTTTAGAAATTTGTTTCATCAAATATGTTGGCATGCACAATTATTTTTTAAAATTTTGGTACGTTAATCATAAAATTATTTTAAGAATACTAGCAGAGTGTGTCTGTTACTATGAAGGCCACACAAGTGTACCTCACTACTTTGTAACAACTAATGTAACAGACCTTGTAAACACAACCTGAAATACAAACAAACACACTACAGACACATTTAAGTCTATTGCATGTTACAAAATACAGTAATCAATAAAGGAATAAGGTGTAATTACGGTCCAAGGTCAAATTATTTGACTTTTGTCCTTGTTACGTACAGCATTAATCTTTTTCCAGTTCGTGATCCCTGTTAAGTATGAACTCCCAGGCAATAATCCACAAGCTCTTATTAGGAAAAATAGCTATTTGATTAAGATGAAATGCCAATTTGATTATAATAATAACTATCACTATTAACTACTTTGTAAAGTTTAAACAAATATTTTGAAAAATAATAAAATAAATCTGGTTTTTTGCAGTTGCCAAAATATCACACGAGGTAATATTACCTTTGGTGAAAAAGATGGATGACGAACACCAGTTTGATCAGACTGTGATTGACACATTATTTGAAAATGGTGTAAGTTTATATATTTTGAAAATATTAGCTTATTTCCAAATGGAAATACGATTTTGAAGTGGTTTTCATAACTTCTGGTATATACAATGTGTCCCACAAAGAGGTTTATGCATTTGATCATCCATTATTTTCTCATTTCTCCATTTGATCATTTTGTAACTATGATATTATGGTACCTTTTTAAAGAAGGTACCAGAAATAATATGTGAGAATTGCATCTGGCTTATGTTTGTAGAAACAAAATGGTGGCAAAAATAAATAAATTCTATCTATTTATTGGTATCAGTGTGTAGCTGTGGATGGTTTCCAGTTTGAATAGGTTTGATGTATGAAATGTTAATTGATATTCAGTTTTCTTTTAATTGGTTTGTATGTAAGGTAATGTTGTTTGAAAAAAATAACAAAATTAGTTCTATGTGTTATTTAGACTTTATTTTGCCCACCATTTCGTTTCTACAAACATCAACCAGATTTAATTCTCACATGCTATTTCTTTAAAAAGTGTGTACAGTTTCAAAATGATCAGTGGAAGAATGAGAAAGTAATGGAGGATCAAATGCGTAAACCTCTTATTAATGTAGCAAATTTTTGGAATCTGATTCCAGTAACATAATCAGTGTTAAAATATGCATTAATCATCATTATTAATATTTCATTGAAAGTTGAAAATGATAATTTATGAATAAATTATCAGCGCAAAGATCGCATGCATAGATTACAACAAAATGGAGGAATCAGATTTTCAAAAAGTTGCAATATAAAACCAGTTATGACTTTTACGGCGACAGAGTATATTTTCCTTTGTTTATTCTGAAGTACAAAATTGTTTGTTTAGTTTTTGGAAAGTAACTTCTATTACAGCAGTGAGACAGCTGCATGTCACAATTATAATTATGCTTTACAGTGTTTATTTTTGAAAATTTTAACTAAAAAAAAATAGTTTGAAGGAAGTGATATTAAATGTGTACTATAGTCCAGCCAAGTGGCATACTAATTATTAGATGGCCTGAATGAGAATTCCTTGCGCATGTAGAATTCCTCTCCAGCTCCCACCAACAGTCAATGACACATCATCTGCCAATCTGAGTCTAGAAACTTTTACTACTCAGCGATAGTGATGGAAAAGGAGGGAACTATGCTGAGAGAGTGGGGACTAGACCTCTCACTAGCAAAATTTTTTCTCTGTCGCACTGGTGTTCTTAGTGGGTTGTTTTCTAAGCGACTGACTTATAGTTTTAAAATTTATTGCATTTTGAATCGATTTAGGTTCTCAGCAGGTTCTATAGAAAAATTAATGCATGATTAGAAATTAAATTAAAATGTTTCCTCCTTTCCAAGAAAGTATTAATGCTTCCTTCCCTAGAAAGTCGGCATTAATAACTAGCATACATAATTGTTATAAAATATAAGTAGCGACTGTTCATTGTTTGTTAGAAGAGCAGTCTGTTTAAATCTTAATATTTAATTCCTGAATCTAATCGGTATGCAGTATCAGTTCTGTTAAATGGAAAAAATTAATAAATGTAGTTGAAAAGTTTATAAAAAACATAAACTTAATTTCTTTTCCCTTTTAAACACAAGTTTGAATTGTAACAGTAATTTTAACAATTTTACTTCCTAAGTATTGGAAGAATGTATAATAATTTTTCTTTTAATTTGAAAATATGACCTATGGGCAATTAAATTATTTGTATTGTCTGAAAATAAAAAGCATTATTTGGTGGTTTCACTAGGGCTCATGTAGTGTCGAAAATTAATTAAATTTTGTACTGATAATTTTTTTAAAGTATCAAACAGTATACAATAAGTTATTTAAAAACATAATAATAATAATACAACATAACCGAATGTTGTTCGCGTAACCGAACAATAATAATACAATAACTAATGCTTATAAGACTTGCTAAAGTGTGTCATTGATCAAACAGCCAAGCGTTCTACAGTACTAAGATCTAACTATCAGTATAGTTTGTTAAACATGAGTGGGTTTAAACCCCGCATCAGGCCGTTGATTTTTCTTTGCAACTCACTTGCAGTTAGCCTGTCTGTGGTAGAGAGGAAAGGGAGAGTTCTTTGGGAATTGCATGCATGGCCAAGAGTTTTGTAACTTTTTTCTTACTTTATATTATGTAACACCTAAAAATATACAACATAAAAATTTACATTTAGCTTAAAATGTGTTAAAAAAAAGTTACATTTGATCCATGTAAAAATGTTCCATGGGGCTGAAAGAGTTAAATTTTTTACAAAATTTAATAATTATAACTATTTATTATTTAATTGTAGGAAACATACTTTTTTCAGAATATTCTGAAAATACAGTACAATAAAATTAAAGTAAAATACAGTAAAATAAAGTTAGTATTCTTGAATTCATCAAAAAACACAAAACAGTATACACTATGTATATTACTATACATATTATACATATTACTAAACAAAGCAAGAGATAGAGAGATAGAAAAACAATAAACAATATTTTATACACTGATCCGAATTACGGAATCAATTTTAAGATCAGGCAGATCTGTTTTATTTATATTTTTTTGTAGTTGGCTTTTAAATTGGCTTTTGGTAAGATTTGGCTTTTTGTGAGAAGTTTGTGCATTGTTTTCTTCATTATTTTTACATTAATGCTATTGAAGACACAAAGTTGCCTATTTGAACAAACATGACATATTTACAGAAAAACATTTACGTCACAGTGCAACTACTGTAATCAACCTTAACTCAGTTTTCATGTAAACAACTTTTGGGAAGATAGTATTTATCTATGTGGCCTACATACTAAGGTCTAACTACAAAATTTTAACGTTATAGAAAAGTATGACACAAGTTACTTGTGATAAAGACATATCAGTAATCATATTTACTAAACTAAATAAATTTGATAATTCAGCTGTTGTTTTTTTCCAGTTGTTTTGTTGCTGTTAATTATTTTATCTCATTAAGCTAAATTTCTAACTGGATTTTTAACTACTGTATAATAACTTATCAGAAGTTAAAATTTGTAAGTTGGTCAAGGAAATTATATACAATTTCGACCCAGATTTGTTATTCATTTTGTCCTCATTTCAAAATAGTCTGTTTTAAAATCAATAATATTTAATGTTTTTACAGTTGATGGGATTAGAAGTACCTGAGGAGTATGAAGGTACTGGAACTGGTTTCCTGTCATCGATGGTTGTCGTAGAAGAATTGGCCAAAGTAGATGGTTCAGTCAGCGCACTTGTAGATATTCATAACACATTGGTTGTAGCTCTTCTTTTGAAAGTTGCCTCCGAGGAACAGAAGAAAAAATACTTACCGATGCTGTCTAAGAAATGTGTATGTGAGATCTATATAATTACTATCTGAGTATTGCTTTGCTCATTATCTTTACCCTTAGGCTAAAAGTGGAATACCATAGCATTAACATTTACAGAGAAAAATGAGGGAAAAGAAAAATTAACCCAAACAGATGTCTTTTTCAGTTTTTTTTTGTAAACTATGATCCTTTTTATTTAAAATTTTGTTTTCTAATTTAAAATTATTTTTGATTTTAAAAAATTTTCAAAATTAATTTTTAAAATTACTTTGATTCATAATATAATTTATTTATGAATCATTGAAATTTGAAAAAAATCAGCCTATCCAGTTTTGAGAAGAAGATTTTAATTTTTTTAAGCAAATTAAAATTTTGTTTTACTTTTTTACTATAAATCTCTACAAGTTGGCAATGAATTTCAGCAGGCTTCATATTCCTGACATTCAAAAACCATATTACAGAACACATTTTACAGTTGGCAGGATCAGAAATTGTCTTAAACATTTTGAACCAACACTAACAAATGTAAACAAAACACAAACTAGCCATAATTGTGTCAACTGTTAGACAATGAACCAGAGACGAGCATGCATGCCTGGAATCCTGTAGCTAGTGATGTGGCAGCAGTAAAACGAAACGGTACTTACTTTTCGGACATGCCTAGTACATTAACATGGAATTACTAAGATGTAGGCCTTTATAATTAAAATTACTAAGATGTAGGCCTATATAATTAGAATTACTAAGACGTAGGCCTATATAATTAGAATTACTAAGACGTAGGCCTATATAATTAGAATTACTAAGACGTAGGCCTATATAATTAGAATTACTAAGACGTAGGCCTATATAATTAGAATTACTAAGACGTAGGCCTATATAATTAGAATTACTAAGACGTAGGCCTATATAATTAGAATTACTAAGGCGTGAGGCCTATATAATTAGAATTACTAAGACGTGAGGCCTATATAATTAGAATTACTAAGGCGTGAGCCTATATAATTAGAATTACTAAGACGTGAGGCCTATATAAATAGAATTACTAAGACGTAGGCCTATATAATTAGAATTACTAAGGCGTAGGCCTATATAATTAGAATTACTAAGACGTAGGCCTATATAATTAGAATTACTAAGACATAGGCCTATATAATTAGAATTACTAAGGCGTGAGGCCTATATAATTAGAATTACTAAGACGTGAGCCTATATAATTAGAATTACTAAGGCGTGAGGCCTATATAATTAGAATTACTAAGACGTGAGGCCTATATAATTAGAATTACTAAGACGTGAGGCCTATATAATTAGAATTACTAAGACGTAGGCCTATATAATTAGAATTACTAAGACGTAGGCCTATATAATTAGAATTACTAAGGCGTAGGCCTATATAATTAGAATTACTAAGACGTGAGGCCTATATAATTAGAATTACTAAGACGTAGGCCTATATAATTAGAATTACTAAGACGTAGGCCTATATAATTAGAATTACTAAGACGTAGGCCTATATAATTAGAATTACTAAGACGTAGGCCTATATAAATAGAATTACTAAGACGTAGGCCTATATAATTAGAATTACTAAGACGTAGGCCTATATAATTAGAATTACTAAGACGTAGGCCTATATAATTAGAATTACTAAGACGTAGGCCTATATAATTAGAATTACTAAGACGTAGGCCTATATAAATAGAATTACTAAGACGTAGGCCTATATAAGGAAAATAGTCAAAAGTAATCCGATAAATATTATTACTTGCAATATCATATTTTGATATGCAATATACTTAATAATGCAGAAAATGGTGAAAATATATTGACATTAGAATACAGGCAGGTTTGTACAATGTGATAGGACTTTAAATCTTTCCTAACCAGGTTTCTTTAAGGAATCAGCTGTCAGTGGTTCAAAAATGTCTTTTGATTAATTTTTACAATCTTTTTATCTGTTTGTCAACTCCTACACTTGATAAGAACCTGAGAATGAACACTGTTGTTAATATCTACCCAATTCTAAAGGTTTCCTCGAAATAATGTTTCAAAATCCTTTCCAGAAATTTGTTTCCCAATTTATTTAAAAAAAAAAAAAAAAAAAAAAAAAAAAAAAAAAGGATATTGACTGACCGCAACCTACTTCTTCCCAAGCTTTTTTAAATTACATACCTTGTTGTTTTTTGTTAAACAGGCAGTATATCAGCAGTTTCATCATTTTTCTGCATATTTGTCAATAGTGTTTACACCTTGTCTGTGCCCTCTTTACAATCTTTAAAACTAATAATTAAAATTTTAATTTTAATTTCTAACAATTGTCATAATACACGGATTGCCATCAGGGTGAAACGGCAATTGTGCAGTGTCAAACTTAACGTAGGATTGGAAAGGGTTAAACGTAATGAGATAAACCATGTTTTAATCCACAGAAGGTTTAAAATTAATACTAGCTATTATGTTAAAAACAATTTTATTTTAAAGTAAAGCTTATTTTGTTTATTTACACATAAAAGCCTTAAATTGCACAAACACATATATTTCATTTAATAAAATTTTATATTTTTATAGGCTGGAAGTTTTTGTTTATCTGAGCCTACTTCTGGATCAGATGCGTTCTCTTTGAAAACAACTGCAAAGAAAGACGGCGATCATTACATTATCAACGGCTCTAAAATGTGGATTTCAAACTCAGATATGGCCGGTGTGTTTCTAGTCATGGCTAATGCAGATCCATCTAAAGTGAGTGAAAGTTACTTATTAAACTCTAATCTGATGTACATGAGGAATCTCATCGCCAGTTGTAAGTGCCCTTTCTCCTACACTCAAGAAATCTTGTTTTCTGACTAATATTATTTTCATTATTGTAACATAGCCACCGGACCACATATTCAAATGATTAGGATTATGACCTGTCAGTGGTCTATCAACTCACCTCATAAAGGCTACCGCGATTTCGAAACTCTATAGTTTCATCTTCAGGCCATACAAAATGTTAAATCCTTCTGTTGAGGTTGTCACAAAGTCAAACAAAACATTAAAACATACATCATAAACACTTAGCACAATTACACATTTAAAATATTCATTATGAAATTCGACTTGGCCAAGCTACACACTAAAGTGTCCGGAATGTAACGACATACTAGTCGCGTGTGTAGCTTGGCCAAGCCGAATTTCATGATGAATATTTTAAATGTGTAATTGTGTTTAGTGTTTGTGATGTATGTTTTAATTTTTTGTTTGACTTTGTGACAACCTCGACAGAGGGATTTAACATTTTGTATGACCTGAAGTTGAAACTATGAGTTTCAAAAGAGCGGTTGCCTTTATGAGGTGAGTTGATAGACCACTGACGGGAAGAATAGGTCATAATCATAATAATTTTAATAATATTTATTTATTGATGAATAATTAAATGGATATTGATATTTAGATCCAGTGCTGCACTCTAGTACACATTCAGAGTGATTCTAAACCTTTCTTTGTTAGCTTCTGTTATCTGTGACCTTCTAGATGGAACTATAATAGTTGCAGGTGGCTGGCTATTTATATTATCTCACTAACAGTAGTAAATGGCATGTGTTATTTTGCCGGTGTGAGTGAGTTTGTTATGTAAATACCTAGAATTTTGTTTTTTTTTACTGGGTGGGCAGTTGTTACATAAATGCTTAATATGGTTTATTAAAATACTACTTTATTACTATTTAATTATTAAAAAAAAATCATACTAGATATCCTCAAATGTAAAAGGTACAGTATTTTTCATAAAAAAAGGTACAGTAAATATTTTGATGTTAATAATTTTTTTTTAGTTGATTTTATATAATTTTGTTCAGAATTAAATTTTCTTCAAGTTTTATTTAAAAATTTTGTTTGTTTATTGGGAAAATAACAGGGTTATTGAAGGCCAAATGTAAAAGATATGTTGTTTTGGATTTGTTTTTTACACCAGTTCTCTCAAAAATTACTTGACTTACAGCTCTGTGATAAGTTTTATTCAATTTTTCAGGTTACCTCTTAATTTAGGTTCCTAGAATTTCAGTAAGGCTTAATTTCCCTCTTTCCAGGAATCATGACAAAATTTTTCACCAGCTAACAAAGCGTTTCTGGACTCATATATATTTTCATCATTTTCACTGGCAGAACTCACCCTGCAGTTTCTTTCTAAAACTTCCTGTTTATATATATATATATATATATATATATATATATATATATATATATATTATTTGCATCTAGACCCTGTTGGATCACGCAAAGCACTCCGACTCATGTCTTGTTCCTTCTAATCCTCCAGACCTCCCTCATCCTGTCCCCATGGAGCCTCTTTCGCTCCTCCGCGTCCATTTTACCCCTGCTCTCTTTGGGGTTTCATTCTCTGGGACCTTCCAACCGAGCATCTTTCTCCTGTATGTGTTCCTGTCTTCAACGTCTGTTTAGTCTATATATATATGTATATAATCAAAACGTATAGAACTTCCACAATTTTTATTGAGTCTTGCCAACCAAGACAGTTTACATCATTGTCAAAGCATCTTAAGACCAGTCTGTTAAGATGCTTGACAATAACGAGTGAAACATCGGTTGGGAAGATTTATTAAAAATTGTGGAAGTACTATATATGTTTAATTATTTCATTAAGCATTTTGCGTAATGGCGATGATAACCTTAATGGTTTTTCTTCGAAAAAAAAGTATTTCATTAAGTTAAATGAATTCTACCAATAACCAACAGTCTTTTATATGAATAATTATAAACTTTGTGTTTATTATCAACATTTGATTACTTGACTTAACATATTTGTTTAAACTGTTCAACAGGGTTACAAAGGCATCACATGTTTTTTGGTGGAGAGAGGAACACCTGGTTTTGAAGTCGGTAAAAAAGAAAAGAAATTAGGGATTCGAGCGTCTGGAACATGTTTGTTACATTTTGACAATGTCAGAGTAAGTGGACAACTGTTTATTATGAAAAAGGTTGTTATTAACTCTATTTTTTGTAAGGTGTTTTTTTTTATTACTTCAGTTAAATTAAACATTAAAAAAATACTAAATTTACTTTGGTATATACCGATTACTCTTTATATTAATAACGGTAAGTAGAAAGATTTTTTTTATCATATGAGACAAAATTTATTTGTGCTAGAGTGCTAATTCACACACACACACACACACACACACACACGCACGCACGCACGCACACACACGCACACACGCACGCACACACACACATACATACATACAAAAATATTTTAAAGACACCTAAAAATATGATGTGAAAATCAGGATTGGCAGTCATAGATCCTAAATATGGAGCATACTACGATAACCACTCCAATAGCTTTTTTCCCTTGGATATTCACTAATAAAGCCCTAATTAGGTAGTAATTTATTAAATCAGCCTAATTTGTGGTCAAGTAATTACTAGGGATGAAACAATACAATTATTGTATCGATACTTTTCTTTTGATTCCTGATATTTCTACTTACATATGTACTGCTTCATAAGGTATTGGTAAATTATTTTTTTCTTAAACAGCACTACCGCCAACCCTTGGCAGTTTCAAAGATGAAATCTGTTACTCAAAAGGTACCATTAAACCAAACTAAGTTAACCAAATTATTATTGTTGCTGTAAACATGTGTGTGCCTTTGTCCAGTCAACCTACGGGACCTATTTATATCTCACAAAGCCTTATAGGTAACATATTAGATTATGTCCATTTATATTATTAGTACTGGGATTAGTTTTCATTTATTGTTTTTAGTCTTGTAATATAATTACAATTTACAAATATTTGTTTCACTTATTGTTTTTAGTTTGTGCATACTATATGCTGTATTTGTATGAATTTTCATTTACTGTATTTTTTTCATTCTACAAATTACATTTATTGCCTTGTGAGTATAAGAACTGGATTTATATATTTTTATTTAATGCTTTCAGTGTACATAGTACTATTATACATATTTATTTATTTATTATTAGCTTTATACATACATATATCTCTATAAGGAGTTACAAATATATACCCGAAGAGAGAGGAAGTGCCTCTCTGTACTCAGGAGCCATAGCCTAATAACAAAACAACAAAAACTTAATAAAAAAAAAAACAAAAAACTTATATACATTTACACTAAAGTAAACGCCCAGTTCACAATTTAAATGCGTTCATGGTTTGGTTATAAATTATACTTAAAGTATTTCAGAATTATTTTCTTTTTTGTCTTGTCAGACGTTTTTAGGTCTTTTTAGATCATTCGGTAATAAATTAAAATATTTTACTGCAGCATACATACAATTTGTTTTATATGGTTTTTTTAATGTTTACGATATGCAATGTCCCCATTTCTTGATCTGCTGGTAGAGTCACAAAAAGTAGCACTTAAGTATTTATAGTGGAACATAAATATGACCACACTTGGCTGCATACAGCTCTTCGAAAGTTGGACTATTACTGTCATTCAACAACTTAATAAATTTATTGTGTAGATTTACAAGCCGTTTAAGTTCCGATATATACGCACAACCTCAAATAATTAAACAATAGTTAATAAGACTGTACACATATGCATAATAAATAGTTTCTAAAATTCTAGTAGGTATATTTTTTTATTTTATTGTTTTGCTTCTAAGTAATATGAAGTAATAAAACAATTTATTGTTTTGCACATATTTCTTTTGATACTTCTATTTAATACTGTTCGATAATATCAGAAAATTCTTTTCGATTTTCTTGCAGTACCAATACTTTGTTTTGATGTCAGTATGTAGCAAAAGTATTGATATTTTCTTTTTTGATATTTCATCCCTACATGGTAATTTTGATTAACATACTTTTTTTAAATAGGTACCAGAGAGCAATATTGTGGGAGAATATGGCCATGGTTACAAATACGCTGCCGGGTTCCTTAACGAAGGAAGGATTGGCATTGGGGCTCAAATGGTAGGAATAGCCCAAGGAACTTTAGATGCTACAATACCTTACACACTGGAGAGAAAGCAGTTTGGAAGTGATATATTTTCATTTCAGGTAAAGTTTAAATGTACTTGCTTTTTATATTGTAAGGTTTATGTTTAATATACAACAAAATCTCATCATGATGAGACTATTTATTACCTCTACATACATACATAGAGGACCTTCCGTTTAATCTGACCTAGCCTCAAAGAACAATATTTCAAGCAATTTAAAAGATTTGTAGCAAAATCAAATGTACACTGCCTGCGCGCCACTTTCGTGTCAGGCCTTTACACCGCCTATAAGTGCTCAGAAATGACCTATATTCCCTTCAAAAGAAAGAGGAGTTTGACCACCCTTATACCTGCTCTGTTTGTTCATTTCCGTCTTTAGTATCAACACAGATTCATGGAAGAGTTGACGTTAAGAGTGCTTTCTGCTTCTATGTGTTTCGTAACCATTGTACATATTTTTTTTATTCTCTGTTTCCTAAAAGGTAAAAGATATTTTACTTCTCATGAGATTGTGAGATGTAATGGCAAGAAAACGTTAAACAGTTGGTAAACAAAAAACAATTACAAACTTTTCCCGTCAAGTTTGATGATTTGATGTACTGCTTGATTACTGTAGTGAGATTCTGTGTGCTGTTTTATTTTTTAGTACAATATATTTAGTAATAATACATGTAATTTAAAGTTTTTTAATGTAATAAATTCAATTCAATACTTTTAAACGTTTTTTAATGGTTCTCTGTGTAATCTGACTTTCCCATTAATTCGATCCGGCTATGCTTGACTCATGTTGGATTAGCGTGACTTTATTGTATGCAAGTTCTGTTTATTTCCTCGAACAGTGAAGATTCCAGTTGTACAGGTGGTGCTCGAAATGATCCAAATGATAAACAATGGTTTATTTGAATCGCAATACAGAAAAGTAAAACACATTAACTATATATCTGGTGATTTTTTTCTGTTATGACATATACAATATGACCACCATCACATATAACAGTTTCTTTAACACGAATTCCTATGTTTTGGGCCACAACATATTTACTTCATTATCTCGATGATCAGCACATGCATTTCCATCACTGAAGAGGATGTTTGACGGTTAGTTCTGTACATACGCAAAGCGATTGCTAAATCAATTTGAAAAGACATTTGGGTTGAAAATTTCATGCAGTAAATCTGAACCAACATTAGCTTTTATAGTTTCGCTCCATTCTATGTGAACCATTCATTGAAAACCTTTTGCAAGAAGCTGAGGAATAAAATTATTATACAGCATGTTTAGATAATGTTGACTGTCCAATTGTCTGTTCAAAAAGGATTGGCCCTCTTGCTTGTGACGATTTAGCGACCCGTACCATAATTCCTGTAGTGTGATACACCTTTTCATGAAGCACGTGTATTCTCAGAAGTCCAAAAATGCAAATTTTGTTTATTAACAACCCAATCTAGGTGAAAATGTGCTTCATACAAAAACAAAACATTGTTCAACAATACGTCTTCCAACAAAAGTGTTCAACAAAAGTGAATTCCATTTGATGTTTGTTGTAAACTATTAATTTAGGCAACACTGTTATTTTGTGTTATACAAATGCAAATAAGTTTTTAAAATTCACTGCACTGATCACTTAGAAATCAAAAATTATGCTGATGATTTTCTTGTTTATTTGTGGGGCTCTTCAGCAATGTTGCTGTGACAGCTTCAATATTCTATGGAGTATGAACATTTACACTTTTTACACTTACTTTCAAATATTGAACAATCACTGTTAATTTTTTCGTAAAGTCTAAGTGTACCAACTAGTTTGAAAGTGTATATGAAACCATCTTTGTATAGGCACTATACTTTTAATTAAAAACCCCTCAGGGGGTGTAGGATTTAGATGTCCCTCGCGATACCCGAGTCTAACACACACACTTAAAATACTACACTTGCGACTTTAACACTGACTTTACACGATGTTTAGCTGTCAGTCTGCCTTTGACAGCCATCTTGAAACGATACACAACTGTTCATTCATGATCTGCTGTCGCTTCTGCCAACACAAAAACACATTAATAATTATGTCAAAACAAGTATTGGATTATTTGTCCCTCTAACTACAGAACTTCATGTATAGTCAGTAATTATTATTTTTTATTTATATAAATTATCCGATTAGGCCATGTTTCATGAAGACCTAATCCACATTTGAGGTTTTCGAAATATCCAAACATTTGTGTTACTTAGTCTATTTGAAATATTAAAATTTTTAAACCTTCTACATTTTAAATATTTTTGCTGTGTTATACACAACTACTTATAAGAACAATCAGAACTCATATTATTTAAGTTGGTAACCATTTAGTAATTCATTTATGAATAATATTCCAGGCAATGCAACACCAAATAGCACAAGCAGTAACCCAAGTCGAGGCAGCCAGGCTTCTGGTATACAATGCAGCTAGGTTGAGAGAAGCAGGTTTACCTTTCATTAAAGAAGCAGCCATGGCTAAATATTACGCATCAGGTTTGTTGGAAATGTGTTTTTAATTACGATACATGTTGCTTAATTTAATCATATAATTCGTAAGACCAAATGCAGTACAAAAAGTAAAGATGTTCTGGAACATCGTTGATAATACGTATCGTAAAGAGTTGTGATGTTTTGGAATGTCTTCCACGGTTTTTCTACAAGAATTTATATTCATTTACGCATTAATCTTCGACACGAATTCAAGTGCTATTTACTTTGTAGGCATGTGGAAAACATAGGAGCTAACAAAGTCAGCTCATTATTCATTTAGGAAAATGGAAGGGGTTTTGAGGAAATATTTACGAATCCTGTCTTTCCGTAAATGACATGTCTTTATTATCAGTTACATGCCGGTGCTTAAAAGTCATCATCTAGTAAGTGGTGCCAAACTTTAGCATTTTTTTGCTGATAAGGCAAGCTTTCTTTGCTATATAATGCAGACATGAACATAGTTGTGATTGATTAGAAACTCTTTGCCCTGTATGCTTAAAACACGCACAGACGAGAGAAAATATGCAAACATAACCTGCAAATCCTCGAACTGTGAAGTGCTGAATATATATATATATATATATATATATATATATATATATATATATATATATATATATATATAATTCTGCTTTGAGTATTTTCACAAAGACAAATATTAGTTCAAGATTTTTGGAACTTATTCAAATCTTTGCAAGATGCACACAAGGAAATAATGTTATTTATAGAATTTTAAACTGTATTCTTATAATTTTCTGCGTGATCCCCACACCCATTGAGAAATTTACAATATATGTATGCAAGTTGTTTTATCCACCTGAGGTTTCAGTTACTCATTAAAAGCTCCTTAACAATGTTGAAGAGTTAGGTTGCCAAACAATTCTTCTTGTATGAAGAAAACAAAATGATGGAAGATCCAGTCTGGATTTAAGCTAATCAAAACATCTTATCCTAACTGCTGACATTTTCTTAACTTTTGGGGTAAGTATGTATCCATTATATGGACTGTTTTGTTTCTGCATTATTGTATTTAACCCAACTTTCGTCACACGTTATGATCTGGTCAATCAGTTACCCGTCTTTCCTGTATGTCTCAAGGAAATACAAATTCTGTGTTGTATGTCACAAAAACTCTGTATTTTTTAACAAAATTTTGGAATCCAACGGCCAAAAAAATATTAGGACCTAACTTTTACGTCATGATTTCGTACACCAGGCTGCGAAAAATTTTAAAGAATCTCAAGTTTGCAATAATTCTGTTATCTTTTTCTTGTTTTTACTTCTTCCTCAGTTCTTTCTGTCAGACTCATCTCTTCTGTTGTTCTAACTCATTTTATAGGTTGTATTTAACCCAACTTTCATCACACATTATGATCTGGTCAATCAGTTACTCATCTTTCCTGTATGTCTCAAGGAAATACGAATTCTGTGTTGTATGTCACAAAAACTTTGTATTTTTCAACAAAATTTTGGAATCCAACGGCCATTTTGGAACTTAATTTCCTGCCATTCTAAGCACATGCTAATTACAAATTAATCATTTTATCTTAATGTTATTCACATGTTACTACCTGCAGACTTTCACACAGACTGATGTAAAGGAAACCATAGTTGGTTTTGAAGTTTTTTTTTTAATATAAGAAAATTTACACTCATTTTTCTGTTTTAAAAATTGTTTAAATAGATTCAAAAGTTTGAATTGACTTTTTCAATTGTTTACAAATTTTTGTTTTTTGGCTTTACTCAATAAGTATACAGTAAATTATTGTATTCCATTACGACTTTTTGATAATTAAAAATACACAATCATATTTTTGTGTTTAGATTTGATATTGTCAAGAAAATATTTCTTATTTATACGAAATCAAAACATTAATAAATTTATCCCAGATTAACACCTAACCCATAATATACGAAGTACGTCCAGAAAGTAAGTTCCGTTTCAATTTCCCTACGCTGCAGCGCTGTGATCGTAGTTCCGCACATGCGCGGTAGACGCTCTGTATCAAGGAGAAGAAACGTGCGCCATTTTGAGATCGCTATCAGCCACGTACGCTTTGTTGTGCTTGTTTATAATGTCGGTGTTGATTGAAAATCCTGCCGCTTGTGAAATCAGATCTGTGATTCGTTTTCTGAATGCTAGGAAAGTGAAACCAATTGAAATTTATTGGCAAATTTGCGAAGTTTACGGACAAAATGCGATGAGTGATTCAATGGTACGTGATTCAATGTGATGAGTCCGACAGTTCAATGAAGGACGTAGTGAAGTGCACAATGAAGAATGAAGTGGGCGTACATCTTTGGTTACAGAAGAACTGGTTCACACGATTGATGACAAGATCCAGGAAAACCACAAGTTTACAATTAGTGCTCTCGCTATGGAATTTCCCCAAATCTCACTATCACTAATTCATGAAATTGTTACCGAAAAACTGAAATTTCGTAAACTTTGCTCACGTTGGGTACCAAAGATTCTTACTGAGCAACACAAAACAAACCGGATGGGTAGTGCACTTCAGTTTTTGACCCGTTATTATGAAGGCGGCGAAGAATTTCTGACATAGATAGTCACAGGAGATGAAACTTGGGTTTCTTATGACACCCCTGAAAGTAAGCGGTAATTAATGGAATGGAGGCACACTTCATCCCCAGCAAAGGTTAAGCTGAAACAAATCTTAACACCTTGAAAAATGATGTGCACAGTGTTCTGGGACTGGAAAGGCATCTTACTCATTGATTTCTTACCGCGTGGTCAAACAATCAAAGCAGATGTTTATTGCGAGACACTTAGGAAATTGCGCCGCGCAATACAGAATAAGCGCCGAGGATTGCTGTCAAAAGGTGTTGTTTTTCTTCACGACAACGCACGACCACACACTGCAAATGTGACGAAAAACCTCCTACAGGATTTGGCTGGGACGTGTTTGACCATCCTCCGTACAGCCCTGACCTCGCTCCTAGCGACTTACATCTGTTCTTATATCTCAAGTCTTTCCTTGGCGGTCAACACTTCAACAATGACGAAGAGCTGAAAGAAAATGTTTCCAACTGGTTGAAGACACAGGTGGCAAACTTCTATGAAGAAGGTATACAAAAACTTGTGCCACGCTATGACAAATGCCTGCAAAATTTCGGCAGTTATATGGAAAAGTAGTTTAAGAGTTGTAGAATTTTGTGTAATAAATAATTTTTCTGTATCTGTATACAATTTAATTTTATTACCAAACGGAACTTACTTTCTGGACGTACCTCGTATTTTTAATTGATACCAAAGCAGATATTGTCGCCAAAATGTCTGAGTAAATTTAATTTTAATGCAATCCAGAAATCGCTCAAACCGTTGCTACAAAATGTATCGACTGGATGGGAGGAGTTGGATTCACGCAAGACTTTCCGCAAGAAAAATTTTACCGAGACGTCAAGATTGGAGCGATATACGAAGGCACGAATAATATGCAACTCAGTACCATTGCAAAAGAAATCAGAAAAGCGTACAGCTAATGTGGGTAATAATGATTTTATATAAAATCAAATTTTATGGGATGTTACTGTCGAGTTGTAAGGAAATAAAAAAATATTATAAACTCAGTTAACACCAAAAGTCCATCCAAAATATTTATAATTAAGCTTACCTGATAAATCTGTTAATGTTTCGTATAGTCTGTTTAAAACGTCAAATATATTTTTAAAATGTTTTAGATTCATAAGAAATTGTAAACTCAAAACTTTAATAATTACTTTATTATTATTACTTTAATTATTGTTTAGAGATTGTAGTACTTTAACAAGAAAATGGAATAACTTTGTATACAATATTTTTTAATATGCTTCTATACAATATTTTCTATTTCTTTTTTCTTTTAAAATGGCACTACACTCTACAAACCAAAATGGTCCCTGGTCCTTCCTAATATGTGGGCCCACTGCATCGCGTCTTTCCTGAAGTGGACACCCAATTTCCTTATATTCCTACTATTACATTCATCACATCCTTTGCCTACATCTCATTATTCCAACAAAGTGTTGTTATGATCTTTTTTGTCAACATATATATATTTCATAATGTTTTAATAGATAAAATGGCATAACTTTGAATACAATATTTTTAATGCGCTTATATGATATTTGCTACTATATATTTGTTTATTTTTAAATAATATTGTTTTTTTATGTATTAATAAGTGAAGTATTCAAATAAAATACTGTAGGCTTTAAAAGTGTACAAATTAAGTCAGTTCAAAAAATATTTTTTTAATGAAATATTGACTTTTATAATTTGATATGCTTGTAGTACAAACTACAAATTGTTCCAGTGCAGTAGAGTACTGTTTTCGTTTTTGATTTAATTAAGCCGGTTTAGCTAATTAATGTTAATTAAATATAATTATGTGATAATTAAATTGATACTGTATGGATTAACATCAACCAATTTGTGTTTGTATTGATTGTTGCATTTGAACTTCATGATTACTGTCAATAATTGTTAAAATAAAAATAATCAAAAGAATTATATTTTTGTAAATTTATAAATATTATATAAAGTTTAAGCAATGGAAACTGTTAAATATAATAATGAAACAATTTTATTGTTGTTTTTTTTTATAACATTGATCATTTCGTTTTTGAAATAAAATCATTTCAGTCCTTTTCCGTTAACCAGACTCAACAAAATAAACATCAAACAGTTTTCAGTCTACTTTCTTTCATCTTTAGAAATGGTGAAAATATAATAATCGCAGCTATCTTGCTGACGTAATGGAAGCAAATTTTTAACAAAAGTAATAAAAATTTAAACATTAGAAAAACGAACATTTTAATTCATATGTGGATACTTTTTGTATTTTACAATAAAAGTATCAAAATAAAACCTTGACCGCAATAAATTCATCACTTTTTTATTTTTAAAGCAGTAAGCTTTTATCATCATAATCAGTATTGAAATCAGCATAAATTAGTATTATTAGTATTAGTACTAATAAATTGAACAAACATTGTCCACTACCAAATAGACAATTTTTTTAAATACAAATTTTTAAAGAGTGTAACGTAGGTTGTGATAATGTGACTTTTGAAAAGATAAAATATTGATGAATTTTTTAAAAGTGCTGAAAAACTGTGTTTTGAATCCGTTGAAAATATAAAATACTGATTTATACAGATTTCAATGATTGTAATGTTGAAAACTGATTTTTAAATACGTATGAGTAAAAATGGTATAGACTTCTGACTTATTCATCTTAGTATTTTCATTGTGGAATTTAAAAAAAGTGCAAATGTTTGTTTAAGAGGCTGTGGACTTTGTCATCAGTGTTGAATCCACTTTTTATAAGACCAATGTTAATTTACAATACAAATTACTCTGCTATGTGTTAAGATAAAATTATGTTTAATGTCTCATTTTAAAGGTCTTTTATATGCATGTGTGGATACCATTTTACATTTCACACACACACACACACACACACATATATATATATATATATATATATATATATATATATATATATATATATATATATATATTGCTTTTAAGGATAAAGAATTAAATTTAATAAAAACCTTTATTCAAAATTTAAAAAGCGTAGCACATATCCACATAGAAGATATTTAAAAAACAAATAGTGTGGTACCATTAATTAACATTAGTGCTGGAGAATTTGACTATGGCCAGCAGGGTCCATAGTCTTTTAAAAAAGGTTTTTTTGGAAATGTCTTGTCAGTGAAACAGCTGTCACAATTAGTTTAAATTTTATTTTGACCAATAATTCGCCTAATAAATTACACAAATTATTCTTGATACAACTAATTTTTCTACATAGTCTGGAAGTTTTTTAATTCCATCTTCGTAAAAAGTTCTCGGGCGTTCATTGAGCCATTGGAGCACGAAGGTCTCCACCGCAGAATCGTCTTCGAAACGCTGGCCTCCAAGCGCCTCTTTGAGTGGCCCAAACAGGTGATAGTCGCAGGGTGATAAGTCTGGACTGTATGGGGATGTTCCATTGGTTCCCAGCCAATTTGATCGAGTTTAAGCCTCGTAGCGTTCGCCGAATGTGGTCGGGCATTATCGTGAAGAAGAATGACGTTTCTCGCCGGTTTAGATTTCCTTTTCCTACGAAAAGACTGTTTTGCGGCCTCTAAAACATCGCAATAATATTGTGCATTTATTGTGCGTCGTTGATGGAGGAAATCGACGTGAAAGGCGCCTTGATTGTCGAAAAATACAGTGGCCATTACCTTCCCGGCCGACGATCGTGATTTGGCCTTCAGAGGCGCCCTCTCTCCCCTCTTCCGCCACTCCATACTTGCCTGTTTCGACTCGGGAGTGTAATGGTGAACCCATGTTTCGTCACAGGTGACAATCCGGTTTAATAATGCCTCACCATCTCGTTCAAATTGGGTCAATAGTCGCTGGCAAATCTCCAAACGATTCCGTTTGTGAACGTCGGTCAAAATTCGTGGAACCCACCTTGCAGATACTTTGCTGAGTTCCAGGTTTGATGTAACGATTTTTTGAACGCTACCATAGCTCAACTGGAGTTCATCTGCAATAAATCGCAGCGATATACGTCTGTCTTCCTCCAGGAGCTTCCGAACAGCATCAATGTTTTCGTCCGTGACGGAAGTGGTCGGGCGACGATCATGGCTGAGGTTTTCTACTGCTTCCCGTCCTTCGGCGAATTCCTTGTGCCAAGCAAAACGCGAGCTCTTGACAGGGTCCTGTCCCCGTATTGAGCCGTCAATCTACGAAATATTTCAGTCGGATTGACCCCTCCTTGGCCAAAAACTTATCAACCTCGTACATCTCTTACAATAAATCGTATATTATACAACAGCTATTTTTTTCAACTTCCAAATCTATTGTTAAGTGAAATGTTGAGTAATAGAAGGCTGAACTGTGCACTGGGTGATAGCTCATCTCTCACACTATAAACCTGTGCACTTCCAAGTTCATAACACCATTTTGAGCTGAGTTGCATTCATAAACATTAAAATCCTAGTGATTCCCTGCGAATTGCGAAGTGTAATTTGTTTTCATCTGTCAAAAGGAAATAACTCAGTGATAACTTCATAACTGACGGTGTCGTGTGAGATTTGCTGCATATGAACTCTCTAAACAAACATAAAAAATTCAAACAGATTCAATAACAGAAAGTTTACAGCTACTATTTTTTGAGTCCATAAAGGCGTGTTGCTGCTTGATTTCATGGCACAAGTGATTGCAATCCATGTGGATGCGTATTGTTAGACATTTTTTCGATTATAGGAAGTCATTTAGAACAAAAGAAGAGGCTTGCTGGGGTTGTTTAGATTTGTGACAATACAACTACATATTGCTGACCTAATCCAACAACTTCTTACATAACTTTTAGATCACCCATCGTGTGCAGCCCAGATCTTGCTGTGAGAGATTTTTATATTGTGCGATTAATTTCTGCTGCATTATTCCCTTCTACCTGAAGAAAACTAGTGTCATTTCGCACTTTGCGGGATAATCAACAGACGTGACTATGTTTCTAAGTCTGCAACTCAGCTCAAAATGGCATTATAAAGTTAAAGTGGCAGATGATATATTGTTAAAAGTGTACTGTCATCTAATGAGCAGTTCAACATCATACGGTTCGACAGGCGACTTTAAAGTTAATTCGGAGATTGAAAAAAGTCCTTGTAATAATTGATTTATGTTTTATATTTACTTTATAGGGTTTGCTTCATTTTA
Source organism: Callitettix versicolor (assembly GCA_022606455.1). NCBI lineage: Eukaryota > Metazoa > Arthropoda > Insecta > Hemiptera > Cercopidae > Callitettix > Callitettix versicolor. The sequence goes on along the minus strand of CM040188.1, from coordinate 7,188,878 downwards.
GTTCATGTTCTTAATTAACTACCTTTAGCACATTTCCTAAAATCCAACACATTCTTGAATTACTAAATAGTCTTACCTAATAATGTTGTGAAATTAAATACCTTATTTCCTTTAAAGAAATACCTTATTTCCACTAGCTGGTAAAAAAATAAGGTAACAACAATGTTGGTATCATGTGTTAAATTTTTTATCTATTTTTACTTACAGTAAAATTTTTCTTTTATTTTACTAAATTTTTATTTACAGTTTGTTATTTCTTCTACAAAATACTTTATGTAATAGTTTTTAGTTTTGGATAATTTTTACTTTGTTGTAAACAAGCAAGTTCAGAAATTTTGAAAAAATCGATCTTGAGATTTTGATAGGTCTTTACATTTTCAGATCCCTTCAGTCCAAGAAAGTGGTTTGTAATTTGATGTCTATCTGTGCATATGTATTATAGATTATACCAATTGATGATTTTCATGAAATTTAACATGTATATCTGTTTTATTATAATCTTGTGTCAATTTATTAATTAAGGAAAGTATTTTGAAGTCCTATTTTAGACGCTGTTAAAAATATAATTTCTCAAAATTAGCTCTAACGATTTTGATCAAATTTAATCTATAAGTACTCAAACAAACCTATGTGCTTTTATTTATTTGTAAAATTGCTTTTGACAGTTATTAAAAATAAAAAATCAGCCATTTTTTAAAAATCAGTTCTTCAGTTTTGGTCAGATAAATTAGTGCAGTTAATTTAATACAATTTAAGGTTCAGGAGTAAACAACTAAAAATAAACTGACCACAATTGAATTTTTTTATTTACCCATGAAACATGTGTTACTTTAATTTTGAATTCGTTATATTGACTTGAGATATGATTATCAAAATCTGAAAAACTGATTTTGCTGTTTTTTGCCAGTATTCTGTGCAAACAACAAATCAGATTTTTGGTGAAAATAATTACATGTGAGAAAATTTGTGCAATAAGAGTTCGAGTTTTTCTCCACTATTTATTTTTTAAGACTGGCTAATCTTATATTTTGTAGATATATTTAACTTTTATATTGTCCTAATAGTGAACTATTTAAAAAAAAATTATTAAAATAAAACATTTTTTTATCTCAAGTTAGTACAAGGTAAAAATATGATAGTTTTATTCTGTCAAGAAACAACAAAATTATGTAAATTCGTAGTTACAGAATTTCATAAACTGTAAGCAGGAAACACATTGTCATTTTTAATGCATTTAACCCCAAACAAAAGTTAATGCAGTGTATTTTTTAACTTAGAAATATCAGAGCGTATAATCAGTGCAGTCAAGTTAATATTATAAATTCAATTCTCTAATGTATTCGGAATAATTATAAACAGCCTTCAGTCTCTACACAACTTTAACACATTCACTCATATCCTGTTTATCAGTATTGTTGTTTACACTTGTGTAAGAATTAAAAAAAAATATAGTTTGTGATTTATTCCTTACAAAATGAGTGTGAAAATAGGAAGTCAGCTCATAATAAAGGTAAACTTAACTAGAAATTAGTAGTTAGAATATGATAATTCTTGACATTATTATTGTGTTTGTAGATTTATTTTTAAGGCAAAAAATATAGCTTACATATATTTATCCACACTAAAAATAAAAATATAGCAGTTTCAAATACATTAAAAAAATTTTGAAAGGTAGGTAGATGCATTTAAAAATTAATTACTCCAAAGTATATTGTGTTTGAAATATGATTAAAAGGGTTAGTAGTTCAAAAAACAATAGATTAATTAATTGCCTAGCCAGTGCTCTGATGAGCTTGCAACTTTTTCACCAATATAACCAGTAAACGTAATACAAAATTGTTACCAGACCAATTTTATTGGAAATTTTACGCTCTTTCTCCATGAAGCAGTTGAAATTGCAATAAGATGAGCCATTCAGCCAATATTAGAGTAAATAACCAGCAACTACACACTCGTTAAATCACATTTCTCATCTCGAAACAGACGTGAATGAAAAAAATCTTACACATACATCGTTCAAGCTTTACGAGGTTTGTCCAATAAATACGCGAAACTAAGGTCATAAAAACTTTATTTTACAAAATTTCATCTACACTGATTTTGTCCCCTTCAAAATACTCTCCATTCACTGCTATGCACTTATCCCATCTTCTTTTCCACTCTTCAAAGCACCCTTGGAAGTCCTCGGAAGTCAGGCTTTTCAGTCTCCTCGTTGTTTCTTGTTTTATTGTGTCCACATCTTCCCAATGCTGTCCCCTCATCACATTTTTGCATTTAGGGAATAGAAAAAAGTTGCAGGGGGCGAGGTCCGGTGAATAAGGGGGATGATCAAGGATAGTGATTGAATTTTTAGCCAGAAACTGGCGAACAATCAAAGCCGAATGTGCGGGTGCATTGTCTTGATGAAGAATCCATCCATCGTTTTGAGTCAAATATGGTCGCACTCGATCTCTCAAACGCTTGAAAACGTTAAGGTAGAACTCAGAATTTACCGTTTTTTCCTCAGGAAGGAATTCATGATGAACAACACCTTTGATATCAAAGAAAACAAGGAGCATGACTTTGATTTTTGATCGGCTTTTCCTTGATTTTTTTGTTCGAGCTTCACCTGTTGCTTTCCACTCCATGCTTTGCGATTTCGATTCGGGGTCATACTCGAAAAACCACGATTCATCACCAGTGATAACCCTATTTAAGAATCCAACATCATTTTTCATGGAATTTTTCCAGTCAGTAACACATTCGACTCTTCTCAACTTTTGATGCGGAGTCAGCAGTTTTGGCACGATTTCGCACAAACCTTTCTTAAGCCCAAATGCTCGGTTAAGATTGTATGCACTGTTGATTTTCCTAAATTTAGTTCTTCAGCTATCATTCGGACAGTTTTTCGGCGATCAGTAAGGACAAGACGCCGCACACGATCAATGTTTTCATGCACACAAGAGGTTGAAGGTCGTCCAATTCTTGCATCATCCGTGGCGTCTTCTCGACCTTCTTTAAAGCGCTTAATCCACTTGAAAATGGCTGTTTTCTTCATAGCATTATCACCATAAACAACTCTCAACATTTCAGCAATTTCTTGGTAATTTTTACCAAGCTTTACCAAAAACTTGATGTTAATTCGTTGTTCAGTGAATTGGTCAATTTCCTTATCGACGAACAAAAAAATAATGCAAAACTAAAAATAACTCTACTCGCAAGATCCGCACAGCGTAACGTTCTGCCAAGCACTGACGGCTCATTGGGTTCCAGACAACACGTGAGGCCAGTGGACGTGGCTTAACTCTCCGTAATGGCCACCATATTCGACCAGTTCGCGTATTTATTGGACAAACCTCGTATACAAGGTACCTTAGTACAAAATTTTAAAACTCAGGCATTTTCTTTAGCCCTGCATAACAAAACACAAAAACCAAGTGTTGAGTTGAAACAGAACTCGTTTTGCTCGTTTAATTCCTACTATGTATATTTTGAAGTAAAATATTCAATATGGTGGCAACAGAGTACTGGTGCTAGAAAGTTGGCAAAATGTTTGTTCTTCCATTCAGATTAAGTTACAAAGTGATGATAATTTTTTGTTTAAAATCTCATGTTTAATTAAAACAAAATTATTGAAATATGGTTTTGAAGCAATTTGACTTTTTCAGTAAACAAAATATAAAAAAAGTATAGTAATCTTGTTAATCAGTCTTGAAATTTTAGTGAACCCATTTTCAGGTTTGCTGTCCAGAAAAAATGGTTTATACTTGAATATCTGCCCTGTGTATATTGCTGGAGACTAAACTAATTGACCAATTTTGATGAAATTTGTGAAGTTGCCCATATTATGTAAAAAAATTGTTAAAATCAGATCTTCTCAACATTTGTTTTAACAGTTTTTATCACATTTGCTTAATGAAGTTCATAATAAAACCTTAGTTTCACCATATCCGCCCCCCATTATCCAGTTCAGGAGGATATCTAACCTAACCTTAATTTGTATTTACAAGAGCTAATTGCAAATTCTTCTACAAATATGTAGTAACTTTTCTTAATGTGCAATTTTCATAGTGTAACAATATTGTGAAAAATTAAATATTGAATGCTGTATGCATGTAGGGCCTAAATAAAAAGCTTCTACAAAATTAGGCAGTCTGTATATATTTAATCATGAAGCAGGAAAGAGATTAGTCAAACTAAAAAAACATGGTTTTCTAGTCCTAGCTTTAGTTTTTCTTTTTCCATGACTCCGCCACTGCTGTAGGTAGACTATCATTGTAAGTACAGTATGATCTTTAAAGTAAAAAAAACTCAAATTTTAAAAGACTTCAAATATAAGTAAAGGGTGTAAAATGTTAGTAAAGTAACAGTGTACATTTTAAATAGAAAGTCATTCAGACTCTGTTAAACATTCTGAAAAAAACATCACAATAAGTTTTACGAAAAACCATTCTCAACAACTTAGATAAACAGCTGCATACTGCAGTTACAGTAGAGTTTCAATTAACCAGGTCCATTGGGGTGATGGATGCTAGAAATAAACTACTTATTCTTTTGGCAATTGATAAAAATGCTATGCTATACTCTTTTTATAGCACGTTTTATTATTTTTTGGAAAATGTGGTAAACTTTTAAATTTTCTATTTAACTCTAATTTGTACTATACAAATTTTACATACATAAGTACTGTATTAAAAAATACAGTAAATTATTCATATAGTAGTAAATTATCCGAATAAAATGATCATGTAACAGAAAACTCACATGAGTTTATGTGATCGACTTATACGCTGAATGGTATTATCATAAATAGTGTGAGAGTGTTTATCTTTAAATAAAAACATTCATACACTTTTTCTAAATTTCTTGACACTGCTTTAAGTATTTCTAATTCAATTAACTAGATGATAGGGCAGTTTAATTTTCTATTACGAATATTTGCTTTGGGTAGCAATTAGTGTCAGCTGCCTGCCCATGCTATAAATAAGTCATGTCCAGTTACAGTGTTTTATGTTATCTTTTTATTATTTACTACACATTATTTATTATGACTATGAAGAATGTTTTAAAATGTCAGATAATAGAATTAACCTGATGGCTAATTGAGACTACCGTATGTTTCTTTAATAGTTATAATCTAAAATTTTTTTTACAGTTATACACCACTGCATTTTAATCATTGTTTTAAATTAAGAAGTATTAATTTTATCAGTTCTGAATGTGTTTCAGACATGCAGAAAGTTGTTGTCCTGCAAAATACAGAAGGTAATACCTCAATGTAAATTATTTAGCACCTCAAAACCTGTAGCGAGTGCTGTGCAACCACTCACAGTCTTGACTGACGAGGAGCAAATGATGAAAGAGTCTGGTGAGTACAGTGTGAAAATTATTTACAGTTCATGATTTTTACAAGTTTTATAAGGTTTTTGCTTAATATTCATACTTTATGCCAGTTAGATTAATGTTGACGAGAAATCAGCTTATGGAGGAAACACACCTCCAACAGCTCACAGCGGAATCTAAATCTCGAACCTACAAACATCAGGTAGGCAGTTAAGAGATGCAGCAAACTGACCAGTGCCTTAGCTAGGTTTTCTAAACTTTCAGATTACTTAAACAAGGAAGAAGTACCTGATTTAACTACAGAAAAATAAAATGATTTCATCTTGAAAATCACATTAAGTCATTAGAGCCACTGCCTGTTGAGGGTCTTGACTCCTAGACAAATAACTGTATTAAGATATATTTGCTTATCTTATAATCAGGGCTGCCACTTGACTTGACAGTGCCTGAAATGGCGTTCTACAAGTTGCCCCTAACACTTTTTAAAAATAATGTAAATTATCTTTAATGTTTTGCACTTAATTTTAAGGAGAATTAAAATTACAAAATGGAACATTTTTTAAAACAATAATCTCCACTAATATATTGTATTATTGTAACATAGCCACCGGACCACATATTTAAATAATTAAGATTATGACCTATTCTTCCCGTCAGTGGTCTATCCACTCACCTAGTAAAGGTGAGTTTCGAACTCTATCGTTTCATCTTCAGGCCGTGATACAAAATGTTAAATCTCTCTGTCAAGGTCATCACAAAGTCAAACAAAACATAAAACATACATCACAAACACTGAACACAATTACACGATTGAAATATGTACAATGAAATTCAGCTTGGCCAAGCAACATGTGTAACTCGTATGTCGTTACATTCCAGACTCGACAGAAGGATTTAACATTTTGTATCATGGCCTGAATATAAAACAATAAGAATTTTGAAACTGTGATAGCCTTTACGAGGTGAGTGGATAGACCACTGACGGGTAGAATAGGTCATAATCCTAAATACTTAATATATTGTAAGCTATTGTTAAGACAGTCTGTTTTTTTTAATAATAATATCAGTATCAACACCATGGCATCTGACTCCTACTGGCTGTCCTGTAATCATGTACAAAGTATTTTGCTTTTTCTTTTTTTTTAAAAATCTGTTGCTGTTCTGGGCCTGGACTTCTGCCTGTACTACAACTAATAAACTGACTCATTTTTTCAGTTGCCAAAATATGTCAAGAGAAAATTATGCCTTTAGTGAAGAAGATGGATGATGAAAATCAATTTGATCCATCTGTAGTTGATGCTTTATTTGAAAATGGAGTAAGTAATGATACAAATATGTGAAAAAATATTAGAGCCAAGAGGGTCGTATATTTTTAAAAGAAACAGTTACTTTAATTTCTTATTTTAGAGGTTTGCACTACAGTATCTGTCCATTACAAAGCTTCTTTTATATTTACATCTTCTGTTGTTGGACTGTTGTGTAATAGATGTTACTTAAGGATTGATCCACCTAACTAAGTCTCGTCATTCAATCTAGCTGCCTATAATGGTATATCTGACAAGTACGTGGTGTGTTCAGAAAGTAACGAGAATTATAATTTTTTGAACAAAATATTTATTTATTCATCTACATTGATGTTGTCGCCAACAAAATAGTCCCCATTAGAAATTATGCACTTGTGCCAGCGCTTCTTCCAATCCTCGAAACACTTTTCAAACTCGATCTTTGAGATAGCCTTTAGTTCTTTCAGCGATGCGCTTTTAATGTCATCTATGGCTGTAAAACAACGGCCCTTTAAGGTTCTCTTTATTTTTGAAAATAGAAAAAGTCACACGGAGCCATGTCTAGCAAATATGGAGGCTGGGGCATCGTTACAGTATTGTTTTTGGACAAAAATTCACGAACAAGCAATGAAGTGTGAGCTGGTGCATTATCGTGGTGCAAAAGCCATTAATTGTTTTTCCACAGATCCAGGCGTTTTTTTGGATTGCTTTATGCAAATGGCGTTGAACTTGTAGGTAGTTCTCCTTATTGACCGTTTCACCTGGTGGCAGGAATTCATGATGCACTGTGCCATTAATATCGAAGAACACAGTGAGCATAACCTTCATGTTCGACCACACTTGTCGAGTCTTTTTCGGTCTTGGCGAGCCAGAATTCCTCCACTGGAATGATTGAGCCTTATTTTCAACGTCATATCCGTAAGCCCATGTTATAATACGTTTCAGTAATTCTGCATCGTCGTTGACTTCATTTAGTGACTCCTGAGCAACTTCCATTCGCCACTGTTTTTGTTCAAAATTCAACAATTTTGGAACAAATTTTGCTGCCATGCGTTTCATATACAAAACATTGGAAACAATGTCATGACATGATCCAATCGATATGCCAACATCATCAGCGGCCTCTCTAATTGTGATTTGGCGATTGTTCATAACCATTTCTTTCACTTTTTCCACGTTTTCATTGGTTATTGATGATGTGCTGGGGCGTCCGTCATCTTCAACGTCTTTATGGCCTTCTTGGAAACGCTTACACCACTCATAAACTCTTGCTTTACTCATAGCAGACTCACCATAGGCCTTTGTTAACATTTCACACACTTTAATCCATTTTTTAAGCAAAATTTGATACAAATTCTTTGATCCATTTCTTTTAACAAACGAAAGTCGCCGAGCTCATAAAAATACGTCTAACCTTAGTGGCTATCACAGACTAAGTCAACAATTGAAAACAGCTGAAAGTTTTATCATACTTCAAGGGCATGTATACCAACATAATAAAAATTTTTTTTGACAATCGGACTCTTCAAGCCCACAAAATTTAAAAATTCTCGTTACTTTCTGAACACACCTCGTGTTCAGGAGTGTACAACTAGAAATTAAAAGAAACGGTAGAATTACTTTTATAACCAAAGTAAAGAAAAGTAAAATTAACGTTAAAAATATTATTTTCTAAAAATTGTTTAGTAGAAGAGAAGAAACAATGGTTTGAAAATAGTATTTTCTATCTTTCTCTTCTTACACATTGATGTAGCGACAACCTTGACTACTGAATAGATTTTCACAAATAAATGCTCATTTTCTTAGTTACTGTTGCAAGTAGTGCTTTTTGCTTAAAAATATTAGTTTTATTGGAAAAAAAATAGAGGACATTAAATTTTAAGAACAACTAGACCATTTTAAACCGAAAGAGATCATTTTATTGTAGTAGTAGGTAGTGCTTTTTGTATGGATATCATATAAAGGTTAGTTCTAATGAATAAAAAAACAAAATACTTATTCAAAACCACAACCTTTTTGTTCCCATTTTCAGCTTATGGGTGTAGAAGTACCTGAAGAATACAATGGAACAGCATCAGGATTTCTTTCGTGTATGCTTGTCATTGAAGAATTGGCTAAAGTAGATGCTTCAGTCAGCGTATGTGTGGACATTCACAACACTTTGGTCGAAGCTCTTCTTATGAAAGTTGGAACGATTGAACAGAAAAATAAATACTTACCCATGTTGACAAAGAACACAGTGAGTATGACACGGAATCAGATACCGACTTTCATTTTGGTCGAAACAATCTACTTAAATACTAAAATATTTTTTAAAATTGTGTGTAAACATTACCGTAATTATTCATTTTCAGCTAAATTTAATGAAATGCTTAAGCACACAAATAAAATTTATGTTTTAAATATTTTGCCCCAAAAAACTGGCTCAGACGTTATCAACAAAAATCTAAAAAAACGCATAATCGAGTTTTGGTCAAATGTGACCAAATTTCATTGTACCAAATTTATATGATCCAATTTCGAGAAGTTATGCTAATTTTGTTGATAGTTCTTTTAATTAAATTTTTCAAGGACACACATCTTGTTTGCGTTCTTAAATATTCAGCAAAATTTAATAAAACTTTTTACAAACAATTTTGATAAAATTTGATTTTCGGTAATTTTTACAGTTTATTTTTAAAAATATGTTTTTTAATCCCTTCTTAGGTCAAAAAGATAGCATTGACAATTTTTTTTAATACAGTATTGTTCAAAAGAATTCATCAAAATATGTGTGCTATTGCATCCTCGTAAATCTGGTGAGTGTTGATAAAAACTGAATAATTGGTCTTATTCTCGAAATGTCCTTAAATTTTAGTAATTAAGGAACATTTATAACTTGAATAATTAATTTTGAATATTTTTTTCAATATACAGATATATGTGTGTGTGTGTGAGAGAGAGAGAGGGGGGAAGTGGGAGAGAGAGAGAGAGAGTATTCAAAAAGTGATACAACCTTATTGGGAAATAAGAAAGTTACTTTATTCCATAAATTACATAAACTGTTGAAAATGGGCTCCATTGTGCGATTCTCACAACTGAATATGACACTATGAAAAGTATGTGTGGATGCACCAACCAGGTTAACCATATTGCAGCTGTACAACTTTCAAGAGACAGGTAATCGAAGAATATGTTGCAATATATTGTAAATCAAACGATGTGTTCCTGCAGTTTTTCAACAAATTGTACAACATATATTTAAGAACATGCAACACCAAATTAAGATGTGTGAATCACATTTTGGAGCCCACTTTCAATAGTTTTTTTAATTAACTCAGAATAAAATAACTTTCTTATATCCCCAAACGGTTGTGTCACTTTTTGAATACAATATACTCCATGAAAATAATGTCTCCAATTAAATTTTGTACATCAATAAAAGTAATGAATCTTCATATGTGACTAAAATCTGATGACTGGTTTTGAGAAATTAGACTCACTTTCCAGGGCTGTTTTGTCAGTACCTGCTAAACGGTGTTCTTTGGATAAATAATTGAATGTTAAGAAATTTATGTTTATTTTTGCTGCTACGTATACATTTTTGTTTATATTTTTTAAATAATGTACAAATTGTACTGTTAATTGGGTAATTATTATTGTTACAGTAACTTTACTTTTACTTTTCAGATTGGAAGCTTTTGTTTATCTGAGGCTACTTCAGGGTCAGATGCATTCTCCTTAAAAACAACAGCAAAAAAGGATGGTGACCACTATATCATTAATGGTTCCAAAATGTGGATTTCAAGTTCGGATCTGGCGGGTATATTTCTAGTCATGGCTAATGCAGATCCATCTAAAGTGAGTCTTTAAAAAGTTTTTTGTTTCAAAGAAACATTTTTTGTAAATTTTTCTCAAATATTCTTCTGTATAACAAATGTTTAAGAATTTGTATACAATAATTTTGGCAACAAAATTTGTATAGTGAGGCTTGATAAATGTTTACTTATTTGTCAATCAAGTTAAACAACTTACAAGAGACGTCACTGATGTACAGTAATATTAAAAATAAACAGAACTTATTAGTCATTCTTTCAAATTATAAAAAGGATTACGTTTATGCAAGTAGTAGTTTTTTTTTATATTCCTTACATGGCTTGCTGTAATTTTCCAAGTATTAGATACAATAAATTTACGTTATTTTTTTTATTTTACTGTTATATTACAACTAAGTTAAATACAACTTAACAAGTATCATTTCCTTATACAGTAAGTAGTTAATAATGATAAGGTTGTCCTAACTCTAATCCTGTTGACCAGAGTATTTTTATCACACCAAATCAGTGGGCTTTGTCTTCTTCAGCCTTCAGAAAACCCCAAAGGCGTTAGAGGAGTGGCAGCATTTCTACAAAATCGTGTGCTTCCAATCTCTTGCTCTGTTGTAAGGAAGTACCTTAATTTCCTCAGCCATGGTTTGATTTTTAAATCACAGTGGATGTTGTCATTTCTCACATACCGCGGTGCTTTGCAGATTTGCTGCAATACTTTGTTTTGGAATGTTTGTATGTGCTTGATGGTAGTCTTCTTGGTACAATCCCGCAACTGAATACCATAGATCCATACTGGCTTTAGAATTTGCTTATATAGTAGCAATTTGTTATGCAGTGATAGTTGTGTTGACCTAACAAACCAATACATCTTCTTGAGTTTTAAATTCCTCTTTTTTTAACATGTTCCTTCAGGTGAATTTAGCATCATGTCATGCCAAGGTACTTTACTGAATTTGCATATGATATTATCTGCAGTTGATGGAAACTTGAACTGGTAATATTTTACAGTTTGTAAAATTTAAAATGACTGATTTCATTTAGTTTTATTCTCCATTTCTTTGGCATCAAGAGAGCGCTGTAGCATATTAATGGCATCTTCCACACTCTCAGCAACTGACATTACAGCTGTGTCACCTGCAAAGTTGGCTGTTGTGGTAATATCTCGTGTGTAAAGTAAGTATAATACAAGGTCTAAAATACTTTCCCGCCACACTCCAGCATGGATTTCCTTCATTTCAGAGTACTCATAGAATATTGATACACATTATTAATATTTATTTATTATCAATCTGCTTAAAATTGTATTTGTATTACAGGGTTATAAAGGAATAACATGTTTTTTAGTTGAAAGAGGAACACCAGGATTTGAAATAGGGAAAAAAGAAAAGAAATTAGGACTTCGAGCATCTGGAACATGTGCCTTACATTTTGATAATGTTAAAGTAAGTACTTATGTTTAAACATTTAAACTGTGTTTTTACAAATTAAAAGTTTACTTTACATCTGTTAGAGTTACAAAGACAGAAGATCAATGTAACACATAGAAAAAGCCAATGGTAGTAAATAGATTCGAACCTGCATACAGCTCAGAGTTCTAGTGAAATAGCTGCTATTGTACCAACTGAGCTACGAGTGCTCCCCTATTTAGCAATATTAAAGATTTTTAGAAATGTTTTTCCTGTTTATTACAAAAATTAAGATAACTATGGCATGCAGATTCTGGAAGCAAATTTCTAAAAGAATTGTATTTTTTTTATCTTACCCTTTTTTTAAAACCGATTTGTTCATCATAAACACCATTAAAGTCTGAATACATTAGCGCATTTTAAACTTTCAAATTGCACTGAAAATACAAAAATGAACTCTGACTGCCATCAAATTAAATTATTAATTCAAAATGCTAATTTATATAGTTTTTAACACTGATTGTGATGTTGAAATCATATTTTCAAAAGTATTATGGATTTTTAAAGATTTGAAATGGCCACAATTTTGAGCCACAAATTATTTGTGCTCCAACAAATAATTTTCCAATTGAAATTTACTAATAATCCACAACTTTTTTTCTATGCGCAATCTTTAAAATATGGGAAAAGAGCCTTTCAGAAGTTCAGTTACAAGCATTATCACCTCATAAACGAGAAGTTCGAAATAGACCTTCAAAGAATTCATTCAGAACTATGATACCAATCTAAAATTCGACTATAGCGAACCAGATTAAAGAGGCTAAAATTAAATACAGTTAGGCGATAGTGTAGACAGATAAAATTATTCAGTTGGTAGAATAACAGGCAGTCTGTTACAACCTATAGGCCTACTCATGTCGGAATCGTTGCTTCTGTTAGATTGTTCTGCGCATAATATCAATCTTCAATATTTATTAGTCTAACTGACATAAAGTAAAGATGTTAAATCAGAAACCAAACTGCATTCTTACAGACCAAAAGGTTGGGCTATAGTTCCAGACTATTTTTTTTTAGAAATTAAATATTAGAATTTGTACAGTTGACTGTCAATAGACACGCTGCAATACTTTCATGATGTTAATGAGTCTAAAACTTAAACTTTTAAGAAAAAAATATAAGTATTTTTTTAATAATTTGTAAAAAAACAATATTCGTAGGTTTGCCACATGGGTCATTGTTTGTTCCAAGGTAGTCCATACTGATTTTCTACATATTGTCTATTTTTAGTAATGTTGTAGAAAAGGTAAGCTATTCCTTGAATTTAAGTCTTCTGTTTGGATCAAAGTTACATTTTATATTTACATTAACCCTCTAATGCCTAAGCAGGCTATAGCCCACTTGAAAAGTGCTCTAATCATACCAATAGGGCTATATCCCGCTTGAAAACACTGGGCCCTTAACACACTATTTCAACACATTTATCCTGTTCCAATCTTTCATCAAAAGTGGACATTTTCTTTTAGTGAAGTGGAATGCGATGGGAATTTTTTGTTTCTTTCTTGTTAATAAACTATTCGTCTCATAAAATTGTTCCCAGACAATCTTGTCCCAGATAATATGCATACCAAAATAATACCCATCCCTTGTTCATTTGGTCCCATGGTACATTCTGCCAAGTAGGTAACATGTTTTCATCACAAAAACAACTAAATGTTTGTAATTAATAATAATAAAGACAATAGAAAGAAGAGGCTGAAACGCTAGTCTCTCAATAGCGATGTAGGACTTGGAAGTGTATGGACTGATTGAAGTGCTCCAATGAGGGTGTAAACTAAGAAAAAAAGACAGTAGAAACTCTTAAAAAAATACCTTAAGAACCAAACTAACACGGTTTTGTATAAAATTAGATTGTGAAAAACCTAACACAATTTGAATGAAAGTTATATTGCTTGAAAAACTTAACACGGTTTTTGTATGAAAATAGTATTGTGTGAAAGTTACTAACTATAAGAAGTATGCTTGTAAAACTACTTAAGTTATACATTTTGTGGAGGGACTCAGTAGTAGATGGGGCTAAAGCATTGAACTGCAGTTACTTCCATAACTTTATCCTTACCATTAATGCTGATCTCATCCTCATGAATCTAACTGGCATAAAGTACAGGCATTAGGCAAAAAAAAAGTTTCATGAATAATACAGGGCCAATTGTCACGAGACTAATTTATAAAATGGAACTAATCGTTACAGGACTAACTGACAGTGACCAGGACAAATGATCGTGATATGTAATAAATGCCCTCTTGTCTGTTTTAATTTATAATAATTTGCTTTATCAACCTTATAGAAAAAGCTTTTTGTGTCAATGAAGTTGCAAGAATTTCATTTGTACTAATTGAAACATGACTGTATTAAATAGGTATCAGAAAACAATATCATTGGACAATTAGGCCATGGTTATAAGTATACAGCACAACTACTTAATGAAAGCAGAATTGGTATTGGAGCACAGATGTTAGGAATAGCCCAAGGAGTTTTGGATGTAACAATACCATACACATTGGAAAGACAACAATTTGGAAATTCAATATTTTCATTTCAGGTAGCTATTTAATGGTAAAACACAAATCCATCGTGATTTTTACAATTCAGGATAGAAAGTATCTATGTAATTAATTGCTTACATGCACAAGCACCCTTCATCTCTCAACTACTATTGCATTTGCCAGTTTTGCAGATCTGTATCATATGTTTGTACTCACAATCAGCTAGGAATATTTAACACATTGACAAGTCCTTAGAGGTTGGATGACCAGCCTGACTGGCTACTTATGTTTATCAGCTTGGGTGCTACAGCGATCCAACAGTTTGGAAAATTTTTTCACTAGAATCTGAGATATCGGCATAGGGTCTTTAATTAAAAAAAATTAAGAGCTTTCAGAAAATTTTTTAAAAATGAAAAAGGACAGAGAATATATTTTTAAGTGATTTGGTTTAACCATAAGGATATTGTTATAATATTATTACAATATATTTACAGCCTAACTAAAATATTCGTAAATGCAGTAAAATAAATTTTTAACAGAATAATGTAACATTATATATTACATACTTTTTACTAGTATATTTAATATTGAACACTGAGAAAACATATGTGACTAGATTGACGCTAGAAAGTTGAATACAGCAAACACAATACAGTGAAATTTGCTTTGTGATGGCAATATAAAGAATGAAGATAAGGCAGAAATCACTTAGCTTAAGAGTTTTCTGATAGGTTACAGCACAATCTAAACAACTAAATTAATAAAATATTATAGCATTTTGTTTTGATCAGTCCTGCTGGTCATCAGCACATTCGAGGGATTTTAATTTGGCCAATACTGCTAGCAATTTGATCTGAGGTGAACATATGGGCAAATATTTCGGTCTCTCAGGGAAATAGCTGCGGCTAGTACCATTGTCCATCCGATCCCAGAGGACATATTTTAAAAACCATACATGAATGTAAAGGATTAAGCCTATTACATGGATTGTGTCTATTTTTACAATGTTTATTTCAAA
The DNA here is from genome assembly GCA_022606455.1 of Callitettix versicolor. Classification (NCBI taxonomy): domain Eukaryota; kingdom Metazoa; phylum Arthropoda; class Insecta; order Hemiptera; family Cercopidae; genus Callitettix; species Callitettix versicolor. The sequence goes on along the minus strand of CM040188.1, from coordinate 7,173,496 downwards.
ATTTACTTAAATATAAAGATTAATAACTCAATACAGTATTGAAGCATACAGATTGTTAACCCTTTTGAGACCAATCAGTTTGTTGGTAATATTTCAGACCACTGTGTTCCTTGGAATGTTTGGTAATACTTTTATTATGTTTTTTAGACCATGATTACAAAGTGGATTTTGTTGAGGTTTACAACAAAAAATCATTAACCTTTTTAAAGTAAGATAGAAAAGTGCTATATCATTTTTTTGGCCATACATAAAATATATATTTTACTGTAAAAAATTGTTCAATTACAAAGTAATTTTAAGGACAGTTTTTATTATTTTACTAAAATTTAAAAAAAAATTTTTGAACATTTTTTTAGCCTAACATAATAACTAACTTATGCAAGAAGCCTGTGGCAATGTCAACGAATACAAAGGGAACCCCTGAATCACAAAACTTTAAGTAAACTAATTTTATAATTACAAAATAAATATGAAACTAGTTTACTTACTTAATCCTGATGTACATTTTGGTAGCACAGATACCATCTTCAGAGGGAAATTAAAGAAAAAAATGACATCGATCATAACTAAATAGGTAATAAAGCTAAACCCCTTCCTTTCCCCGTTCAGTCTAACAAAACACCTGTTACCTGACAATGCTCTGGACAGTGATTTAACTAAAAATTTTTCAATGAAAGTACTAGAAATAATTTGTACAGGAAAACTTATTATTTCTTTTTAGTACATAATGGACTATAATCTGTACAAATTTTCATACAAATCAGATGGAAATGTTATCATTTTAAAGGTAAAATACTTTTGTATCACCAAACCTGTAAAGTTATATACCATCCGAATTTGTTGTTTTCATTTATTTTATTGTTTCATTCAAATATTTAGTAATGTTGATGTTAAAGGATGATCACAGTAATATATTGGGTCACTGAGAAATATCTTTCAATAAAATGGATAAATTTTGGATACAGTTGTATGACAAAGCAAGTTCACTAGTTCTAAAGACATTTGTCACTCAAAATTTTAAAAATACAAGCAATAAAAAACTGTTATAAGTGGGTGATATAGTGTTTTCCGCACTTATAATTGCAGGCGATGGATCATCCCCCTGGTCCTAAAAGGGTTAAATAAAAAAAAATTAACAGTTTAACACTAAATAGAAACCCAAACAATACCAAACAAAATATTCAGTTAGGACTACAGTCTTATTTGCATAAGATTATATTTTTTATCCTAAAATAATTTATAATGAAGCAGGCTTTGGTTGTCATATTAGTCACATAGGTTGTCGTAGTTTAAATTCTTGAGGATTGAAATAGGTATCTACTTACAAACAGAAAAATTACCTTAATTAAATGTTTTAATGGACACTTTGTTAACAGTATGAGTGTTTTGTCTTTTATTAATGTACCAGTCAATGCAACACCAAATAGCTCAAGCAGCTACTCAAGTCGAAGCAGCCAGACTCCTGGTGTACAATGCAGCTAGACTGAAAGAAGCAGGGTTGCCTTTTGTCAAGGAATCGGCAATGGCTAAATATTATGCATCAGGTTTGTTCAGTAGTATATACTACAGCTTTGGTAATATATATTGGAGAGCTGAGATGGGAAACTACTCATATTTAGCCACGATTGGTCATAGCTGCTCGTTTGACACACTGTAACACTGTCAGTGGCTTATCAACTGTTGCTTAGTCAATTTTTTTTTTTTTTAAACGTTGACTTGAAAATGAGAAAAATATTTAGTTGTTTCAATCACACAACAGAGTATGTAATAAAATATAATTGAAAAAGTAAAAAACAAAACAAACTTACACTAAACTTTGCAGGAATATACATATTAATTAGTTATTACTTAATTGCGCTTGAACAGCTAACATCATCAACATTGCCGGAACACTGGCCACTTTTCATTTCCTCATACCCTTTCTTACACACACTGGTCATTTCAGCTCTCCAACCGTAAAAGTGATCTGAGAAATTTATATTTTTAATTAGGCAAAAAATATTTTTAATATTTCTGCACAAAACCCATCCATTTCTTCAAAATAGCAGCTACTCAAAAACATTAAAATTCATCATACACATTTATTTTTGAAATCTGATTTCACTTTTTAACCATAATTAAATTTAAAATTTTATTGAAAATACTATCTGACAGAGTGAATGACTTATTTTGGTATTTTTTTAAAATATACTCAAGATAGCCTATACTCAAACAGTAATTGTTCTGCGAAACTGAATTTATCATGAAATTCCACTTCCATCTCATCATTGTGTTGGTAATTTAACAACATGCCTCGGCCGTTGACCAGGTTCTAGACTCCCTTCATCGTCTGAATGTTTTAAATAGAATTTAATTTATATATTTGTTATTTCTTGTGTTATTTTATTTATTTATTTATTTTATCTAAATAACTTTATTTCTGTTATGTTTATATATATATATATATATATATATATATATATATATATATATATATATATACTTTTACAAATTGTTATTAAATTTTATTCATTGATATTTTGTTCTTAAGTATTTGATATTGTAATATAGTTATACCTGTTTTTTTGTTTAATTTGTTTTTACTATTATAGTTTGTTGTAGTTTTATTTTCTTATTCAAGTAAATTTTGTTAATTTTTTTTTATACTTTCATTTTGCGTGACAGCGATGATAACCTTAACGGTTTTTTGCCGGAAAAAAAATTAACAACACCATAAATAATTTAATAAAGTGATATTCTTGTTCTTCATTCAGTTTTTACTGTTATTCAGAAGTTGCGCAAATGGTTGCCACAAAGTGTATCGATTGGATGGGAGGAGTTGGATTCACGCAAGACTATCCTCATGAAAAGTTTTACAGAGATGTCAAAATTGGATCAATTTATGAAGGCACTACTAACATGCAACTTAGCACAATTGCAAAAGAAATAAGAAAAGTGTACAGCTAATACTGTTTTATTGTAATTAGATCTTTGATTTTTACTGTTTGTTGTTATTTGAATTTTTTCTTGTTTTTACGTTTAATTATAAAATATAAATATTTAAAACTGTTTTAAATACAATTTTTACACCTAACTTCATTTATCAGGTTTTTTTTTAATCCGCATGAGTCACAATAGTGTGTTGGATTATTATTTTGCTTGCACGTTATTTTTAAAATTGCTGATTTTGCTAAATTAACACCCTTAGGCCTGAAGGCCACTGTATGTGGCATGACCTTCAGTGATCAACTTATCAGAACATAAATATTTAGGTACATTTATGCTTGTAGCCTTGCTGCTAGCACACAGGTGTTCGCTGCTCTGCTCGCTTTAGCACGATCCTGCAGCTGTGCACAGCGCTATTATTCAGTCTAGAATGAGAGTGAAGTATACAATACCATATAGTGTAATAAAAGTAAAACAATGTTCTCGTCAACGTTTGGTAGTTATTCGGTGACTAGAATGTGGATTTTGACTCGAAGGAACAGAAAATACGGTTTATAACTACGAAATCTTCCATCTTTCCACCACAATTACTTTCAGAAATTCTACCAGCAGCTCAGAAATAATCCAGATTGCTTTTCAGACATTTAAGGATGTGACACTCAAATTTTAATTATATTTTAAATATTAAGAAGAAGTTAAATACATGACCAAACATAGTCAACATCTGTCAAAAAGTGACATGTACTTATCATGATATAGAAAATGTGTTTAGAAGTAAAAAATGTTTATACGGATTTATTTTCTGGAGTTTTTAATTGTAAAAACTGTACATTTTAACTGACCGAATTCTCATAATGAATTAGAATTTGTGTTAAAGTAGTTATAACAGCTTAGTGAGTGTCGGGTGACCTTGCAAGAACCAATCACACAGCAAGTATGAAGATGCTAGGCAATAACTGAGTAACTGAGGCTTGAAAATCAAACCAGTTTATCATCGTTGCGGCGAGTCACTATAAATGCTCCAATTGAAAGACAGGTTTATTTTACCATTGCTAAACATTCCTGAAGAAGCGTGGCAATATGCAAGGAATGAGGCTGAAGCATAAACATACCCTTACTGCAGCTTATTCAAAGGTCAGGTAAGCCACTAGTTAATGTTTTACAGCTCGTTCTGCATCATCAAGATCTTGTTTACATCTAGCTCTTGGAAATTAGTAATATATTGTGCATGATCATTTCTTACAAAGTAATAAGCTTGCAAGAATGTTTTTGAAATGAAAATATAAAAAAACAACTCATTCCATTCTAGCAAAGTCGTCAATATTATATGGAATAAATATTAATACCATTTCAAAACATTTCTACTTTATTTCTCCAATATGAAATAACATTATAGGTATGTATTATCAAGTAAAACATATTTACATTTCAAGAATTTAAACCATTAAATATTTACAATTAACATGTGGTATTTAACTTTGAATTTGGGTAAGCTTAAAAAAACACTTCATAATTCTTCATGATGTTCTTTAAGATCTTGGATTACTCTACTATATTCTGTAACCAAATCCATAGCAGTTGGCCGTTCAGATGGCTGCCGGTTACGACACTGCTTGTGTATATCAAACAACCTATACAAAGCAACTTCATTACCTTCCACACCCTTGAGAAAGTAATTGCATACCGCTGCTGCCTTCCAGATATCAGTTTTTTCGTTATAACCGTTCATCATGCTCTCGTTGAATGGTACGTTATGGTTCCACAACTGTTCGGGCGCAACAAATAAACCTTTCAGTTCTCGATGACCACACACAATACCAACATCTGTTACTTCTGGTAAAGCATCGACATCGTTTAAAACAAGTGAAAAATCTTCTGTTATCAACAGTTGGCTTAAAAGTTTAGTTAAATCATTGGAATCACAAAACACTCTAGTTCCGCCAGGGCCTTTGTGGATATAATTCAAAATCATAACGTAGTTTAAACACAGATTCAACCTTTTAACGATGTTATCATCAGGTATTTCTTTAAAAATATCAGTTATATTAACTGCATTTCCTTTTGGATAATATTGAGTAACGATAACATGTTTTTCATTACAAAATCCTAACAATTGAACTACATATTTACTGGGGTTAAGAAGCTTTAGCATGTTTAAACCATGATGAAAATCATCTGCGAACTGTAGATTTTTAAGTTTCGACAGAGCTACAAAGTGTGTTTGCCAAGTAGCAAGATATACATCTTTAACTGCTCCTGACCCTAACAATTCAAGAGTATCAATTTTTGATATATCTGAACACAACAACCATGGATGGCAATTTTTCATTCCTTCTAGTTTAAAATACTTTTGTGGACAATGCAAATGGCTTGATTGGTTTTCACTAGCTAATCCTTTATTACCTAAAAATACAGAAAGAATAATACAGAAGACTAAAGATATGAGCATTATTTGGCTCAACTAACTTCTCTTCTTGGGATCATGAGGAAGATTAAACCCGACTATGCTGGCAGTTTCCTCAACCGTTCTTTCTCCTTTAGCCTGATACTGATCATAAAGTTCTTTGTATTTCCTTTGGCTTTGTAAGTAACACAAATAACACTCTGACAAATACTTCATTTCTTGCTGTGCCTTGCACAATTGCTGATCAGTAACTTTGTATTTTTTATATTGCTGCAGAATATATTTCATCAACAGAGAATTTTTCAAATTTCCTTCAGAACCGTAGCTCCTTAGTTCTGAACTGAGTTGTTTTAAAGTCCTGGCAATACTTTGTAACATTTCAAACAGACAAAGTTTTTTCAAACTGCTGAATAACCAACTCAGATCTTCTGTTTTGTAAACTGGCTCTAATTTCGATTTCCAAATTTTCTCACTTATTTTATTTAAATTCTCTTTGGGAAAGATATGAAGTGATAAATCATTAAAAATATCACTGTACTTAAAAGTATTTTTAAGTTCAATTTCAACTATCGATGGGAAAATGTTAAATATATACTTTATATTTTGTTCTAAAAATCTGTCAGAGTGAGATTCGATTATTCTTGTAAAACTGTTTGAAAACAAAATACAATTGTTTAAATTCTTACCCCAATTACACCACAAAAAATTATTCGTTAGTTGTTTCGGACAATGTGGAAGATAAACTAATATTGTACCATTAATTTTACGTTTACCTTCTTCGTTGACTTCAATTATATTACACTGTAGTTTATTAATTAATTTAACTTCAGTTTCGTTAAATATAGGATCGTAAACATAAACTCGTGCAGAAAGGTGATCTTTAAGAGCTAAAAGTAGTCCAAACTGATATCTTGCAGACACACACTGGGAAAACTGTCCTAGACCATAGCACAGAATTTCACTGATGTTAATATGGCCTAAAGATTCCAGTAACCTTTGCAGATCTTCTAACAAATGTGAATAGTAAGTTGAAGAAGTGATATCAGACTTAGCAGACACAATTTTCCTTAAAAATCACAAAACAAATATTTTAAAATTTGAAAAATATCAAATTTAAATATTTTACAAATAAAGCTGATTTAATAAAAGTCCTTTTACTTGAAATCGAGCAATTGTTCAAAAATGTATACCCTAATTACAAAAAAAAATTAAACAGTATAGCGATACCTACAATGTAGATGATATTAAGTGAGTTCATACCTCATTTAAAATTACAAAACTTTCTTCTTTTAAATGATTCAAAATTGAACCAATCAACAATAAAATTGATCAACTGTCTTTGATTAGTGTTATTAAACTTGGAAATAATTGAATTAAAATACAAATGATCAACTTTAAAAAGAAAATTAATTGACTACTAAATAATCCAGAATTGACAAGTTTTAATCAAATATCAGCAAAAACTCAAGCTATCAGTTTTTATATATTACTGTGTCAAAATCAGACAGGAGGACTATATTTGTTAATAGTTCAACATAGGGAATTCCTTTTTTTGTAGGCCAACTCACTTACACTGACAACTTAAACCTCAACCTTATCAATATACATAATGTTTTAAAAGTTCCTTATTTTACTTGTTTTTACATGTCATCCCCGCAGGGGGGTGTAGACTAGCTGCACCTATTGAGAGGATTTAGACGTCCCTCGCGGTACCCGAGTCTAACACACACACACTTACAACACTACATTTGCGACTTTCACACTTTACACTCACACTTACATTTAGGGAAGCAATAATACCCTCAATGTGCTTTTTGCCTTAAAAAAAAAATTACATGTCATATCAAATGTTTGTTGCCATTCATTTAAGCATGTAGAAAAAAAATTATGGCATCCAAAAAGTTTGAGAAGCACTGAGATGAAAGATGCACGAGCCAACTTCGAAATTCTTAATGAGAAAATGATCAAGCAACGTATTGTTTAATATAGTCTGCTTATTTTTATATATGTTCTTAATATTTTTTGAAAACAGTAGTGCAACCAAAACTCAAGTGTTATACTATTTTTGAGAAATTGGTAGGTTACGAATTATAAGTCAACTTAAAAGTTTTGATAAGGCAGTTATACAAAATCATTTAATATTAGGCCCTATTTTTTTTTCTGAAAACAGTGGTGTAACTAACATTCAGAAGGGTTGTTATTTGTTATAATTTTTATTTATTTAAAATTAAGGTTGATAATACGGTTTAAAATAGGTTTCTTACTTTCCAGTCGATTTGTAATTCCTAAACCTAATGATTTCTTAAAAATGCTACCATTTTGTGTTTTGATTTCACCACTGTTTTCAGAAAAAAGACTATTTTAGTGCTTAATCTGTAGAAATTATAACTCATTTGTTTTAACCCACAAGGTTAGGTAAGATTTGTAATATAAACAAATAGCTACCAAAAAGTATTGTATATAAATTATTGAATTGGTAAGTTGTTTTATAAGCAGCAACAGTACACATGGGGAGCGGTTATACATGAACAGTTTTCATAATAAATAGTTGATCTTAAAATTCAAAGTTCTAAAATAATATTCCTAAAACTATTTTAAGTTGTTCATAGGAGTTTAAATATTCTCAGTGAGCTATTCTATGTTAAACAAACCTGTTCACACACCACATGATATAAATCCAGTATTCAATAACACTAATGTACCCAAAACATAGTTTTAATTTTAATTGAGGTATACAAAATCACATATAAGCCCTAGCTATTAATAATTTTTATGTTTTGCAAAAACACTTGTATAAACTACATATTACTGGCAAAAACTTAAAAGAAAAAATATTATTACAAGATTTAGTGAAAATGCACTTCAGGCACTTTTAACAATTTTGGCTATTTCTTCACCAGAACGCTTTATTATATGTTCATTAATAATCCAAAATGTAAAAGTGCAGACACAACAGAAAGTTAGAAAAAAATATAAAAATAAAAATGACAACTTATAACCTCAAAATGATTACACAAAAGTAGATAACATGTTTTTGATTGTGAAAACAATAAATTTTAAAAAAGGATTAAGAACCTAAATAACACGAAAAATGTAACTGACAAGGTTGTGCTTCTATACATAAATGCATCCACTGAGTTATTCATAAAAAAGAATATACTTTTTAAAAAAATACTAAGAACCTAACATGATTTTTTATACAACTAATACTACATAAAGTATCCAACCTAGTAGTGATGTGTTATTGCATACTAAGCATGGCTTAGTGATTGGTTAATAGTTTAGAATTATAACATCATAATAAATTTAATTTTCTGCTGCTAAATATCTCTTACTTCAGTATTTAAGTACATAATTAAAATACACTGCAAAAATCATAACTTTAGTAAAACTGCATAAACTACCTAAAATGCATAAATACCTACAGGTTTTCTAATATTTTTTTTTTTAAATATTGGTTGTAATAGGCCTCTAGAATAAAATGTGGTAAATAGAATTTTCTCTCATAAACTAACAGGAATAAATTGATATCTATCACAAATACTTTAGCGTATGTATAACAAAAAACAACATGAGATACCTATTTAAAATAGGCCCAGAAGAGTAAAAGTTAATACAAATTATAACCTAACCTAAATTTAATTAAACAACTGCATTTGTACACAATTTTATGAACTAATTGAATAACTTATCACAAACTTACGTATAAACTGTTTCTTGTGACACGAAACCTAAGTTGTCAGAATTACTGAGATCTGTTTTACGATGTTTCAATTGTTTTCGAGAATACTTGCTCTTTTTTGAACGAACCAAAACAAATTCAGCCTCCTCCTTGAAATTTGACATTTGAACTTGAACTATTGCCAACTGCCAACATAAAACATAAATACGAACCTCTCGAATATCACAAGTGTTGCCACCATTCAAGCCTACAGATTAAAGCTTAAAATTTAACTTTGTGAAAATACAGTGCGGGGTTTTTAAAATCAACGAGATAATGTACTGTTTACAATTTTACAAGAATATTTTGTTTATTGATGAGTTAATTAATCAGAAGCAAGAATGATATATTGATATGCTGCAACCCAGGCTTATAGGCAACACATTTCAAGGTACTTTTTCACAATTTAAATATTTTAAAACAGTTGTTTTAAATATTAGATTAACTATTATATTTTTTTAATAATAAAGCAAAAAGTATTTTTTTATCAACAAGTAGAACTTTAGAAATACTAAAAGTAGAGTTAAAAAAGAAAAGTTAACCAAAACTATATATGGCATCCAATAATTAAAGATTTTATTACTTAAGGTTAGATTGGGGTAAAATTGAGCCTGAAAAGCATTATGTTCATAATTTCTTTATCACTTCAAAGGAATATTATAACCATAAATGATTTGAGATTTTATGAAATCATATTCACAAACATCAGATCACCTTTTTGTAGCTAAGAAGTAAACACAAGTTAAAAATCTTAAGAAATAATATATTCTTAGAACTTAAGTTTTTGAAAAATATTTCAAAGAAAAAAACAGTTAAAACTCACTTGTAATATTATCCACAAGAACAAATAATAAGGTTAAGAAGTGCCCCCAAAACACTCCCTATATATTTTGCTAAAGCCACCTCGGTGGCCTAGTTGGTAGCGTACTAGGCTTTCACCCCAAGAACCCAGGTTCGATTTCTGGTCTGGGCTTGGCATTTTCATACGCTATAAATCATCCCATCGTCTGCATTAGCCCAAGTGTGCACAATAGTCGGACGTACGTTAAAAAAAAAAAAAAAATATTTTGTTAAAACTACGTTGAAATAAACTGTTACAGAATATTCCTAATAATGGAATTAAATAGGACAACAGGAGACATTTTTTAGTACTTCCATTTAATAGTACTTAATTTAGCCCGAATTTGTCTGTAATGAAAAATAAGAACACACCAATAATCTTGGTCTAATTCTGAAAAAAAAATTTTAAACTCCACCTTTAAACTGTACCTCCAGTAAGTAACCAGCTGATTAAACAAAATTTTTGGTCAAGAAATATTGAAAATTATGTGTACAACAATGTTGTTTTACAAGGGTTCCAGATTACCTTAAAAAATATTAAAATGTACAATGTAAAGTAGCAGAAAAAGAAATGACTGGACATTTTAATGGTATGAAGCTAATTGTATGGTATGGTACTTACCTGTAATTTTTTAAAAAAGAATGTATGTGTAAAGCAACTTTAATAATTAATGTAGTATGTCCACAACTACCTTATTAAAGTAATGGAAATAAATTCAAAACAAAATTAATAGCATACACTTACAACTGTCAATGTTTTTTTTTATATTTTGAAAATTTAAATTAATAAATATAATCTCCATAATGTAGTGTGTATTAATTTTTTTAAAAAAATTGTTCTATAATGGATGTTACTAAAAATTAAAAAAATATTTGTTTGACATTAAAAAGTAATTCACTTAAATGTTTTATAGTTGTAATTTCTTTTTTATATGAGTTAATGCCAGTGATAAAAATGATCAGATAGTTAAAATTTTTATTAGTTTACACAATATGTGAAAAAAGTATTCAAGCACATAGTTAACCCTTGAGCAACACTGTGTTACTCAAAAATTCAACAAAAAGTTGGAATACAATTTTCACTTTGCAAGTGCAGACGAAAAACTGAGTATGTGTAGGACAAGAACGGTTAGGAAATGGCGTTAATAAAGACACAAAAATAATTATAAATTATTTAATATCTTGTGTAAAAGTAAAAATAGAATATTCTTAAATACATAGATCTCATATGTAAACTATTTTTATAATTAAACATTTAACAAAAAGCACATTACGTACAAATAACAAAATAAAAAATCTTTTAAATTGCACAAATAGGTTTAAACTTTAGTCCCTAACTCCAAATAAGGAATTTGAAACATGCTCATTATTTTTACTAAGTTAAAATGAAGGAATGTGTAGAATATTCATAATCCTTATTTAATTTAAATATACCTTTACATAAACATGATGATGTCTTAAATTAGGTGTTTATTTCCATCTTTGACTATATACTAACACTCTGTACGATCTACAAGAACGAATAAGTTATATCAAAAAGACAATTTTGGTACACGTGATATAACATAACATACACCTAACATAACATCCATTTGTTTATACACTTCGCAACATAATTCTGTAAAAATTTTTTTTCTTAATAGTTCGTAATTAAGTGATTGAAATTTTCTGTAAATTAGTTTGCCTGCACTACGCCACCATAACCTAACCTGTCATTTGCAGTATCCAAGAATTTTGAATTGAACTACAGTGGCGCCTCAATCTACAAAGAATCTTACTAATGAAATTTTCAACTTACGAAACATGCCTCAACTAACGAAATGACGCAAAAAAAAAACACCCCAAAAAAGTCTTTACAAACATAGCAGCCGCACATTTTGGTGACACTTGCCTAACGCATTTCAGAGGCATTCTTAATCATCAGCAAAATAATAGCTGATGGACCATTATTTCATCAAACGTACGTCGAACAAACTGGGGAAAGTGAAAGTAAACCCACAAAGGCAAAAGAAAATGATGCAAATAAAAAAATAAGTTCTAAATAGTATAAAAAAATCATTAAAAATTCTTTTCAATTCTTTAAAATTTTATTTTGTAATACACTGTGTATGCATGCATGCATGTACGCTCTCCACATTCATCTACTTCTCCATATCCACAACTTTTGCCACCGCCCACGAACTTCGCTACGTATCTGAATCTTTAGACATAAGAAACTTTATTACATACATTGTTTCATATTAGTATTATGTATATATAATGTAGTACATATAATGTGTAATTAATACATTTTATTTCAGGTTTTAACCGTCTGCATTAGCCCAAGTGTGCACAATAGTCGGACGTTAAACACCAAAAAAAAAAAAAAATATTTCAGGTTTTATTAATGCATATTTCTTCCATATTTGACATAAATGTATATTTTTTTTCATTGTATGAGGGAAGTTTGGGGGTGGTGGAACAAATTAAATTCGTAAGTTGAGGCTCCACTGTATCACTACTGCTAATCCACAGTGACAAGCAAATCTTTGCAATTTTGTGACTAAATAATATTTTTAACGTAACCACTGTGAATTTTCAATACAGGTGCATAGTTTAACATTACACTGATAATTTAAAAACCATAATCAGAAAACATTGTCATTGTAATAGAAAAATCAATACTAGCTGTATGGTGATATAGCCTATTTTGGCTTTCGGATGATCTGGAAACTCAAAAAGATGGTGTATAACAATTTATTTGTGCCTTTTATTTTATTATTGTAAGCAAATTTAATCCCTATAAAAAAACCTACCAGCCAATCATTTCAGCCCGTTGATTGGTCAAGCCTATGGCCAACCTACCAGCCCGTTTTTCAAACATCATCACTCATTTTCCATTTTTAGATGAAATGTCTGTCACTCAGATAGAAAAACAAAAAATCACCGATCTGCTTTCATATGATTACCTGTTTTAAGCATTAGCAGTGTTCTCTTATTAAACACGACACTGTAAGAGAATCGGGCATGTTCTTATTTTAAAAAATTAAAAGAAAATTGCAAAACTATACATGATTAAGTGTACTGCAGTTATATTACTATCTTTTGAAAGGGGGTTCTCTTTGAAAAACATAATTTTGCCAAATATATTATGCACTGTATTTTTGCAAATTAAATCTTTTGACTCGAATTCATAACAATCTCAAAATAGTGAAACTGTACTTTATTTCACAAAATTGTACGTCATTAAATAATGTATTTATGTTGTTTTCTGGTAAAATTTCGTTATTAAATACTGTGTTTTATACTAAGGACAATCGGGAGATGAAAGCCAGACCCCATGAACATACTGGACTAATATTTTTTAGAACTAAGAAAACCATTGTAAACAGTCTTTAAATATGCTTACAAATGTTAATAAGACAGGCTTTATTTCTATAACATGTTATCTGTATTATTTTGTGCAATTTTCATATAATCAAAGGTTTAAAACAAATTTTTTCCCGTTTCTCTGTAATTATTACAAATAACAAAAACACTAATTTACGTTAAAAAAAAAAAATTAAAATAATTTATCTGAATCCAGAAAAACTAAAACCAACAAAAAAATTAACTTCAATAAACAATAAGATTAATTTTTTTTTACCTAAATAAAATGTAAACTAGGAAGGCACAGAACATTAAAAAGTGATTAATTTAGTGTACCTTGACTAAAGTTGGGTGAAACAAATAAAGAAAATGTAAACTAATATAATAACACTTACAAAATCAACACATTGTACAGTAAACATTAAAAATAATACAACACTGTAAGGTATCCTATGTAAGTACAAATTTTGGGTTTTTCAAACATTTAAATTGACTTGTTTTCTGTGTGATCTCAGCGGGGATGAACATAAAAATGAGTTTATAACTATGGTAATAAACAAAAATTTGTCAAATTTAATTTTGACATTGGTAGTTGATATTTAGGATTATTATACCAGCTGTTTACACATAAACAACAGTTAAGCATCAGCTGCTTGAACAGTATTCATTCGCATTGGTGTTATCATTAGGTAAGCAGTTATATGGCCCATGTTAAACATATTTTCTAATCAAATTAATTAATTAATTTTCTTACAGATAAGAACAACCTATATCGAATTTTTAAGATCAATAATGGCACATTCAAATATCATATAAAAAGTGTTGAGCCGTTTCCGAGAAAAAAGAATATCCATTAATACACACAAATTTCTTGAATAATTAAAAATTTGTCTTTTAGGAGAACATATACATCGAGAACATAAAATGCGCTAATTTTTCTACAACATATTTAAAGGCACTTGATTATAAGACGAGAAAATTCATAAAAAATTAGAAAGAAGAAAACGAATTTTCTCAAAAATAAGAATTTAACAAGTAAATTTCTTGTTTTGGAAAAAAACTGATGTCATAAAAGTCTTAAAAAAAATCTAACGATTTTTTTTGTCCCACCATAGAAATGAACACAAAACTTCCTTTCCCAGTTTAGGTACTCAGAAAGAAAAGTACTGCATATTTAAAAGAAAAATATTTGGCTAAAATTGAATTAAAATTAATTGATAGTTTAACAGATATACTCAAAAATATATCAGATAACATCTTATTATGGAATATGTGTGAAACAGTTTTTGGTTAATTTTTGTAAGGTACGACTGACTAAACAACATACAGCATTACTAACTGTAACAAGAATTTTCTACTTATACTAACTTGGTACACAAATTTTGGAAGCCAGAAACCCATATTTTGAAACAGAAGGGTGCTATATATTTTGAAATAAGAGGGGTATATAATTTTGAAAGTTTATTTAAAAAAGAACAAATGCTGGAAACAGGCTATTAAAAATTCTACTTGATTTAGAAATAATAAAAAAAAAATTTAAACAGGTTAACCTTAAGTTAATCCTATTTTTGTTTTAAAAATATAAAATATCAAGTCTAAATACTAAACAAAAGTCTAATACTAAGCAAATGTGTTTACTGTTATAATTCTAAAAAAACAGGTTTCATATACATTTTTTCGATTAAAGATTTTTATCGAAACTTTGATAAGTTTCGATTAAAGCCCAAAAACTTTAGATAAAAACACTAACTTTGTACTGGACTGTTTAGAATACAATTATTGTTGAACTCAAAATAATTCAGAAATTCAGTTTTGGCCAAATATTTTCTTTTCAAGTACTTAAAATGTGGTATCATAAAATCAAATTTTAAAATACAATTTAAAATTATAGAAAGGTTAACTATCTTCCTACCCTAATCCCTAAAACAATATTTAATCAAGTCCTAAATTTAGGTGAATCTTTGTGCAGCAAATATTTTTTTTAAAAGTAGGTTATATTTAACTATTTATGTTAAAGAATACTGGTACTTTGTGATATTCCATTTTTATGAATAAAGCACAAATATTTTAGTATATGTACATTAATCACAAATTTAATTAACAGAAAGCGTAAAATGTGATATGACAATTACTGTATTTTGCCTATTTTTCAAACATCAGATAATTTAACACAAACATGTTATAAAAAATAGCACATATGGGTGATTCTCTAAAACATCATGTGAACACCCCCCCCCCCAAAAAGTTAAACTTTGATAGTAGCTAACTTTTTATGATCTGGCATATACATTTTTTACGATAGCCATTAAATATTTCAAATGAAAAATCTCAAAAACAAACAGACAAATTTTGTAACATTTTAAAAATAAAATATCTTTATTAACTTGTATTGCAAATCAAAAGGATAACAGAGTTATTGTCAAAAACAATAAGTAGTGGGTTACTGCCACAAAATATTTTACCATAGCCAATTGTTTTTCGCCAATAAGTCGATTTCCGTATGACCTACAATAAAAATAATGGCATAATTTTGTTAAGCATTAAAAGTGCAAGCCTTCAAAACACTTGACTTTAAGGTTTTAAAATGCAGCCATTTTGAAAATATACATAATAGGCTATTCTTAACTTGTAAAATGTTACCAAAAAAAAAAAAAAAAAAAACCAACAACATAATATGCTAAATCTGAACTCAATATATTGGCATAAACTTTCTTTATTAATTTAAATCTTCTTTCATCCTGAAAGTCAGTTACATTCTTTTGGCTCACTCTGTACGTGAACTAAAATATTTGTGTTTCGAAGAATATTAACATAAAATTTTTAAAATAATTACTCGACAATCAGTTTATACTGACCATAGATCACATTCTTAAAACCTGAATTTTGTGATACATAATGTTATAAATGTGATAGTTGAATCTCAGGCAGTGAAAACTGAACATAGTTATTTGAAAAAAAAAAATTTTAAATCAATAAAAGTTATTTTACAAAAATAGCAACAAATATGAAATGCAAAACATGCTAACAAAAAATATGCAATAAATAAACCTAGTTATAAAAAAATTAAATTATATAATATATAACTCATACACTGAATTAATAATCATTTTAAAATCTCCCATTTGGCAATATAAAACTGTTGTATTTGTTCAATAATCTTACCAATATCGCACTGACATCTATTTTTTAAAAGTCAGTAAATCGATCACAAATATGTTAAAAACAAACGATTAACAAATTACAATTCTAGCTAACAATTAACAATCTTAATCACTAGTTAATAGACTTAAAACGATCTACGCTACTTCATGTAGGCCTATCAGCTACAGTTATTTAACAAGTCATGTTTAAAATTAGGCATATTTCTTACTGTTCATTTGAATGTGAAAATAATTATATTTTGTAGCTTTACAACAGCTGATGGACAGGTGTTTTAAGATTTTAGGTACACTTGAGTTCATTTTAAAATGGTTATTCTATACATGATTGTTTACAGAAGGAATGATTGATTTATTGATAAAATCAACTTTTTGTTAGATCATAACAACATGCATTACTAATATGAGCATGACGCAAGCAGTGCGCATATAATTAATTATTATTCGTGGTCTATATTAAATTAAGACTGTTAATTATCACTGATTAAAAATATGATCTTTTGTTTTAAAAATTTTGTCCATTTAACTGACAGGGTGACAACCCAAAATAGATTGTTTAACAAAGATTATAAAAACAAGGGTAACTTCAGCAAGGGAAATTCCCCTAACTCAATTGTTACTTTAAGATCTCATAACTGTGTTAGTTTCAAGTTCGTATGAACCATAGCAAGCAACCAGGAAAAACTGAGAAGCAAACCTGCTTATATAACTGCTAAGTAGTCAGAATTAACATTACTTTTAAAAAAATCTAGCACGTTATTAACCGCAAGTGCATGATCGGCTGAAACAAAGTAGCATACAACTGTAGAGTTAACACAGACAGGACGGACATTTGCAGAAACCATTTCGAAAGATTATTAGGCCTCAAAATTAATCATCCTATTATACTAATATGATTTCATAGTTGCTCAGTCACACGAATATAAAATAAAATATTTGTCATTCATTTTACATGCATGCTAACGAAGAACCCGATTTATAAACACTTTCAATGCAAATGGAACAATGTTCTATCGCTTATTTGTTTCCTAAACTGTCCTAATTGTGTGATCACAGAAATGGAAGGCATAGTCACAGGTAAATTATTCTTGTGTCAAGACGGTTTCACTCTTGTCGATTTCAAGTCCTGCGCCATACGCATCTGTTCTTGTTGGAGTTGTTTTCTAAACGCACCCAACTGAGTTAACACACTGCGATTGTTATGCGAATGGATATCTAACGGTGTGACTAAGTATTTCTCAACAGCTGGTATCTGTAACATATTCAATTGGAACAAAAATAATTTTTTTTAAACAAAGATATACACATTTGTGAAACATAGAAAATAAAAGATTATTTTAAATGTGGTTTACACTATACTACTATTTTTTTACAAAAATGAAGCTAAATATTTTAAAATGATGTTCAAAAAATAATCCATTATATGGTAGTTCTAAATGCACATAAACAGAGAATATATAATTAAATATAGGAAAAAATGATATACAAAATTTACTTCTGATAGTGGATGGCTGTTCTGGTTATGCCTTTTCACAATTTTTGTGCCAAAATGCTTTATTATATGCTCAATAGTAATAATACAAAATATAAAAGTGCAGAAACTAAGGGAAGTTAAAGAGATTAAAAATAAAAGTGACCCTCGTAATCTAAATTTTATTGTATGAAAGCATCTAATGTGTTTTTCATCGTGAAATCAATCAATTAAATACATGTAATTAATAATAAAAACAATAGAAACTTTGAGAAAAATACCTTAAGAACTGAACTAACATGGTTTAGTATGAAAGTAATATAAGTGACCTGCATAACCTAAATATTTTACTGCATTAAAGTAGCTAATGTCATTTTCTTCACGAAAACGATTAATTAAATGTGTGTTTAACTTGTTTTATAAAATTAAAAGATATTTATCTGTGGAAGATTAAATTTCTTATGATAAGTTATGATTTTGAATCCGCGCTGTAACACTCATTACAAGATTATTTATTACTTTAGGCAATACAATTATTGCATCACAAACGTGATAATTACAATTATTAAAAGCAAAAACAATGAGTCAATAATTATTAGAAAAATACAAAATCAAATGAATAATTTGATCGATTTGATATAGTGTTAATTACAAATAATACGACATGACCATTTTAAATATACGAGGTTTGTCCAATAAATACGCGAACTAAGGTCATAAAAACTTTATTTTACAAAATTTCATCTACATTGATTTTGTCCCCTTCAAAATACTCTCCATTCACTGCTATGCACTTATCCCATCTTCTTTTCCACTCTTCAAAGCACCCTTGGAAATCAGGCTTTTCAGTCTCCTCGTCGTTTCTTGTTTTATTGTGTCCACATCTTCCCAATGCTGTCCCCTCATCACATTTTTGCATTTAGGGAATAGAAAAAGTCACAGGGGCGAGGTCCGTGAATAAGGGGATGATCAAGGATAGTGATTGAATTTTTAGCCAGAAACTGGCGAACAATCAAAGCCGAATGTGCGGGTGCATTGTCTTGATGAAGAATCCATCTATCGTTTTGAGTCAAATGTGGTCGCACACGCGCATTCGATCTCTCAAACGCTTGAGAACGTTAAGGTAGAACTCAGAATTTACCGCTTTTTTCCTCAGGAAGGAATTCATGATGAACAACACCTTTGATATCAAAGAAAACCAGGAGCATGACTTTGATTTTTGATCGGCTTTTCCTTGATTTTTTTGTTCGAGCTTCACCTGTTGCTTTCCACTCCATGCTTTGTGATTTCGATTCGGGGTCATACTCGAAAAACCACGATTCATCACCAGTGATAACCCTATTTAAGAATCCAACATCATTTTCCATGGAATTTTTCCAGTCAGTAACACATTCGACTCTTCTCAACTTTTGATGCTGAGTCAGCAGTTTTGGCACGATTTTCGCACAAACCTTTCTTAAGCCCAAATGCTTGGTTAAGATTGTGTGCACTCCTGATTTTCCTAAATTTAGTTCTTCAGCTATCATTCGGACAGTTTTTCGGCGATCAGTAAGGACAAGACGCCGCACACGATCAATGTTTTCATGCACACAAGAGGTTGAAGGTCGTCCAATTCTTGCATCATCCGTGGCGTCTTCTCGACCTTCTTTAAAGTGCTTAATCCACTTGAAAATGGCTGTTTTCTTCATAGCATTATCACCATAAACAACTCTCAATTTTTCAGCAATTTCTTGGTAATTTTTACCAAGCTTTACCAAAAACTTGATGTTAATTCGTTGTTCAGTGAATTGGTCAATTTGTATATCGACGAACAAAAAAATAATGCAAAACTAAAAATAACTCTACTCGCAAGATCCGCACAGCGTAACGTTCTGCCAAGCACTGACGGCTCATTGGGTCCCAGACAACACGTGAGGCCAGTGGGCGTGGCTTAACTCTCCGTAATGGCCACCATATTCGACCAGTTCGCGTATTTATTGGACAAACCTCGTATATTATTTCCACTACCACCGATTATTACTGGCAATGTCTCACATTTTCAACTAAAATAAATACTTAATTTCTTAAAATGACCAGACCATACAATGCACAAGCAACACACTATTTACAGATGATGAGTTCATGCTCCTCCTCAGAACAGCATGAAATGGACAATTAAAGCGGTTTAAACTTTCTGAAAATGTTTTTTATTGTAACTAGGAGTTTGTATAACGTCACCTCGGCTCAGAATGGAAGTTTTTCGAACTTACAAAGCCTGTGTTGGCCTAATCGTAAGTAGTCTCCATATTAGAATTATAAATTGGGGTACATGCAGATTCAGAGTAGTACGACATTTATATCTTATATGAAAGATTGCTTCTATAATATACAAACTAAAAAGTGTTAATACTCCCAACTGTCAAAAAGCATTTCTGCAAGTCTCCAACTTGTTTACCAGCTACAAGTTGTATTGCTTTTCTGTAATACAAATGGCCTTTTTAAGTGAACCACTGAGGAATCCCACATTATGATTCCAGTAATTTTTAATATTTCTAATAGGAGTCTGCGGACCGAGTATTTTAGAGTTTGGGTCAGGTTTTTTTTCGGCGCTCAGGCTTTTCGGGTTGAGCCAAATGGTTAAATGGGGAAATCCATCAAATTTTTAGCTAGGCCTAAGTCAAAAAAAAAAAAAAAAAAATAGAATTAAAATTCACTTCATTTCATATTTAATCCTCTGACCACCATGGGCCAATTATATCAGCTCACGGAAGTTGTGTGAATAATGTCAAGGGACGATGTAATATGGGACTGAATACCTCCACGGACACTTATATCGATGCGCAAAAGTGTGAATATCGCCACAGGGCGATTATATCGGTGTGCAAAAGTTATGTGAATACTGCAACGAACTAATGTATTACAGGCTCATTGTGTTCGATATTTTCATTTGATTTTTGTTTTTGAAAAAAATACATCTTAATTTAGTGACATAATCATGAAACGATATGCATTCGGAAAAAGGATATCTGCAGATTCTTTGAACTGATTGTTATATGTCAATCACAGACATATTTATTTGATAAGGCAGTGTGTTGACTCGGCCCGAAGAGGAAACTATATTTGTAAACATGCACAGTCCACTTGGTCCCTTCTCATTGTAGCATCACAATAAATAAAACTGCTAACCGATAATACTGCACCCACTGACAGGTCAACAATTGGTTTTGTCCAGTACAACAAATATAATGATTATAAGTGGTTAGAAACTTGACTTTTGATGATTATTTAAATTGTTCTTTCTTTATATTATTTATATATTACGAATTTTGGCAGTGAAAGTATTTATGCGTACTGCATACACTATTGCCTAAAAATAAAAGTTAAAATTTACTTGGCCCGACCCATCTTTGACCCGGATTGTATGCTTGGCCCAAACGAAGTCGGGCTTTTCAATTGACCCGACCCGACCCGTAAAATTTGGGGCCCCACAGAACCCTAATTTCTAATAACAAAAATCCTTGCACACAAGTTTTTTGTAGACTCTGTCAACACAACATTCCCAGCTCAAGTTTGTTATCAATGACTAAACCAAGGAATTTTGTAGAACTCACCATATTTATTATGTTATCATCAAGGGGAACATGATGTTCCCGTTCAAGTTTATTATCAATGACTAAACCAAGGAATTTGTAGAACTCACCTCATCTATTATCATCAAGTGGAACATGACATTCCCAGCTCAAGTTTATTATCAATGACTAAACCAAGGAATTTGTAGAACTCACCTCATCTATTATCATCAAGTGGAACATGACATTCCCAGCTCAAGTTTATTATCAATGACTAAACCAAGGAATTTGTAGAACTCACCTCATCTATTATCATCAAGTGGAACATGACATTCCCAGCTCAAGTTTATTATCAATGACTAAACCAAAGGAATTTGTAGAACTCACTTCATCTATTATCATCAAGTGGAACATGACATTCCCAGCTCGTTTATTATCAATGACTAAACCAAGGAATTTTGTAGAACTCACTTCATCTATTATCATCAAGTGGAACATGACATTCCCAGCTCGTTTATTATCAATGACTAAACCAAGGAATTTGTAGTTCATCTATTATCATCAAGTGGAACATGACATTCCCAGCTCAAGTTTATTATCAATGACTAAACCAAGGAATTTGTAGAACTCACCTCATCTATTATCATCAAGTGGAACATGACATTCCCAGCTCAAGTTTATTATCAATGACTAAACCAAGGAATTTGTAGAACTCACCTCATCTATTATCATCAAGTGGAACATGACATGACATTATCAATGACTAAACCAAGGAATTTGTAGAACTCACCTCATCTATTATCATCAAGTGGAACATGACATTCCCAGCTCAAGTTTATTATCAATGACTAAACCAAGGAATTTTGTAGAACTCACCTCATCTATTATCATCAAGTGGAACATGACATTCCCAGCTCGTTTATTATCAATGACTAAACCAAGGAATTTTGTAGAACTCACTTCATCTATTATCATCAAGTGGAACATGACATTCCCAGCTCGTTTATTATCAATGACTAAACCAAGGAATTTTGTAGAACTCACTCATCTATTATGTTATCATCAAGGGGAACAGTAGAACTAAGTTCACTGTATCTTTTATTGAAAATAAAATCTATATAATTTGTTTTATCAAAGTAAACAGCTAAGTTATTTTTTATTAAAAAACATACTTAAGACTAGCTTAATGAAAGCTTTTTGTTCGACAACTAAAGCTTAGTAATGACTTTCGTACAAAACTGTATTAGGTTCTTAAAGTAATTAAAAAAAGTCTATTGTTTTCGTTATTAATAACTCACATTTAATTAATTGTTTTCACTATGAAAAACATGTTGTATATTTTCGTGCAGTAGTAGTTTTGAGGTTATGTGGGTCAAATACATTTTCAATTTTTTTTAAAAACTTCCTGTAGGTTCTGTATTTTTTGTTTTGTATTAGTACTACTGGGCATGTAATAAAGCATTTTGGTGGAAAAATTAAAAAGCCAAAACAAGTTAAAGCGCATATTTAACTTACAATATTTATTAATGGAGAGGTTTTTTGCACTGAAAGTCTTAATTGATTGCAAATCTTGACAGAAAGTTATTGCAACTTTTAGCAGACATAAAAGACTAATTTAAAGTGTATCTAATGATTGGCTTCTTTTTTCAAAACCTGCCATCGGGTCTATATAATCATTTACCTGCCACTTGTCGTCCAATGCATCTGAATTAGTTCTCGCTCTGGTAGTAGCTGCAGGTATTGGAGGAGAATTAGATCTAGACAGCAGCGGAATCACATCTCGTACATTTCTGACATTTTCAACATCAGCAGGAGGCAATAAGGGTTGACGAAGAATATCTTCAGCAGCGTT
The DNA here is from genome assembly GCA_022606455.1 of Callitettix versicolor. Classification (NCBI taxonomy): domain Eukaryota; kingdom Metazoa; phylum Arthropoda; class Insecta; order Hemiptera; family Cercopidae; genus Callitettix; species Callitettix versicolor. The sequence goes on along the minus strand of CM040188.1, from coordinate 7,150,229 downwards.
TTGTAACCCGACAGAATTAGTTCTGACTGGTGTAGTTTTAGAAGAATTATACTGATGCGGAGGAATGGATTCTATTAATGGCCTATGAAGAATTTCTTCTACTTCATGTCGATGAGCTATTCTAGACATCGGATCATCAAAGTCAATAACAGTGAATGCACGATTTTTATCAGTTCTCTTTCTGGTTTTCTGGTTCAGTGATTTCAAAGTTTCATTAGAACTGTTCTTTTCTGCTGAGTCTGGTGTGGTAAACCGACGCTCAGGTAAAACAGGGCTTTGATGAAGTACAGTATTTTGTCGTAGTTCCGAATACTGCTTCTCTAAATCATTTATTTCTTTAAATATTTTTTCTCTTTCCTCTTGATATGGATTCGTAGTTGTTTTACAAGGATATGGAACGACAACTGCCTCCATCTGAGGTGATAAAATGCCAATGGTATTTTCTTGTGTATGTTCAAGTCTTGGGGAAATTCCAGCTAAATCTTTTCGATGTTTCCAATTTTGTTGCTTCTCGTTCAATGTTTGTTTCTGCATTTCAGCTAGCCGGTGGTGCATAGCTTCTTCTTGCTGCTTTTTCTTTAAAAAATAATAAAAATTAGTGTTTAAGCTAATATATACTCATTCCAATTTAGTAATACATAAATTTATAAATAATCACAGCAAACATCTGTCTCAGTGATGTGATGGAAGTGAATTTTGAAAAGTATATTTATTTATCATACACTTTTTTAATCATAACCAGAATTAAAATCTAGATATATCAGCATTTTAAAATTTAAAATTACATTGCAATATAAAAATAATTACTAATGGTTATCAAGTTCATTGATGAAATCAGATTTTTTAAAAAAGTGTTACTGTATAAAAATGTTTGTTACTCTCTGTAAAAAAAGTAAGACAAGATCATTACTCAGCAAAATACATTTGACAGTATCAAAATGGCGACCATTCAAATTTTAATGAACTTGCTATTTTAAAAATCTATTTTTGTACCAAGCTTGAATCAAAAGGGATAAAAATTGTGAATGCTAAAATGTTCATGTGTGTGTGTGTGTGTGTGTGTGTGCTTAGTATGTAATTCAACATAACACAGTACATAAGTAACATTTATTTATAACTAGGACTATCCTGCAAAATGAAAATAATTTTAAATGTTAATATCCAAGTTTCTACGCCAATTAATGAACTAAACAATATTGCTTCTTCTCACAGTTACAGTATTTTCTTCATACAGTATTATTATTATATTAATATTTATGTTTTTATTATTATATTAATAAATATTGTTTTTTAAAGACTGTACATAATGCAGTTTTATTTCAGTAACGTTTGCACTCAATACTTCAAATTAAAGATAGTTTATAACAAGTTTTACAAAGAGAAATACATTTTGGCTAAGCTCTCTCTATATCGGAAATTTCTATAGTGGCAAAAACTAACGTTCCCTTCAATGCCACTGTTGTCTGCAGAAGAAAAGAAGTCCGGGCAATTGGCGATTACCAGGTCAGCAGCAGTTGATGAGGCGGGCACTTCTGGTTCAGAATGGTGAAGTGAAACTAAGAAGTCCGTTTGTTTATAATTGGCCGGACCTCTCCTATTTCCTCCCGAGAGTTGTGGTGTCTTGTGCTGTTCGTAGGCTGCTGTGTAGCTGTTGTATAGAAAGTGGTCCTCCTCGATGTTCTACCGAACAACGATTATTGACCTGTATTTCTTCTTGAAATTATGGCGTTCCCCATAATTGCTCAGAATTCCATTGTTAAGACTACAGAAAAAATGCACCAATCAGAATGAAGCTTTTGTGCACAAGAGATAAGATGTGATGCGATGGCATAATGTGTGGGCAGAAATGTATCGGTCTAGCGTAGTATAGACACGAGATACTCATGCACTACGAACTAATCAGAAATGAGTTTTGCTTGGCGACAGTGAATTACATTTTGTAGGCTACAGCTCTTTTTAAGCCGGGAGAGTAGTACGGGGATTTTTAGTGTGGTTGTTTTGGTGTTAGTAAGCAGAACTAGGTAGTGTAACTCAGTTCCAATGTTGTTTGGACGATTACAACACTACAGAGAGATTTTACTGTATATACATTTAGTAACAATCCCTCAAAAAGTGGTTTAGAAGTTAGGCTCAGCACTCATTTCAAGATCTCAGAAATAACCAAGAATGTTGACCACTCCAATAACACATTTCCTATTTAGAAATTCACTCATTTACTTTTATAAACAGGCCTACAACAGTACATACACATAAATGTAATTTTAATTGTTGTTTTATGTTCAATCTAATATGACACTCACCCTAGCAGCTAGTTCCAATCTCTCTGCCATCTCAGCTTCATACTTTCGTTGCATTTCTTCCTGTTGTTGTTTGATCTTAGCCTCCATAGCTTCTTCTTCTAGCTTCTCCTTTTCTCTTCTTTCAGCCTCAATCCTTTGTCGCTCCTCAATCTGCTTCCTCAATTCCTCTCGGTATAAAAACTGTTTCATCTGTGTACTTGTTAGTCCGCAAACTAAACAAAAGTATTAGTACAATATTCAGGTTAGAGTTAAAAGAATTTAACTGTTTCTTACGGGAATTTTTTTTTAACCCTTTGACGAGTATGTGTGTTTGCACGTAAATAATATTTACATAATGGAACGTCTCCAGCAATTTATGTAAAAAGACGTAGCAAGGTTCCGAAATACCGTTCAAACAAGATTTGCAAGATTTTAGTATTTCTAGAACACATGGTGTGGCATTTATAAGTGTTTGGGATTGGCTTGTGTTCTGCTGAATAGGCAGGGTTGCCGGCAAGAAGCTGATGAAAGGGTTGATACATATTGAAAGGGTGACAAAATGTTAATAACCTACGTTGTAAACATGGTTTTCAAGGCTAAAAAGTCTGTAATGTTTTTCTGTTTACATGTTGAGTAAATGTTATTCTTTGTCAGTCATTTACTTCAGTTTACTTTTATAACTATTATAATTTCATTTTGTTTTAGTTTTCAGTAAAGTTTATTAGTATCTCACAATGCATCATAAATAAAATTTAAAAAGTTGTTTATAAATACTGTAATATGAGCCAATATATGGTTTCAATTATGATATATTTAAGTAATGAAATTTTATAATCAATACACAATTTTCTTTTACTACGAGGGCTGATCAAATATAAATGAGACCGATTTATTAAAAAATTTATTGCTTACTTACAAATTATTCTTGATACAACTTATTTTTCTACATAGTCTCCCGCACGAGTAACACATTTTTCCCATCGGATTGGAAGTTTTTAATTCCATCTTCGTAAAAAGTTCTCGGCGTTCATTGAGCCATTAGAGCACGAAGGTCTCCACCGCAGAATCGTCTTCAAACGCTGGCCTCAAGCGCCTCTTTGAGTGGCCCAAACAGGTGATAGTCGCAGGGTGATAAGTCTGGACTGTATGGGGATGTTCCATTGGTTCCCAGCCAATTTGATCGAGTTTAGCCACGTAGCGTTTCGCGAATGTGGTCGGGCATTATCGTGAAGAAGAATGGCGTTTCTCGCCGGTTTAGATTTCCTTTTCCTCACTTAAAAGACTGTTTTATGACCTCTAAAACATCGCAATAATATTGTGCGTCGTTGATGGAGGAAATCGACGTGAAAGGCGCCTTTGATTGTCGAAAAATACAGTGGCCATTACCTTCCCGGCCGACGATCGTGATTTGGCCTTCAGAGGCGCCCTCTCTCCCTCTTCCGCCACTCCATACTTGCCTGTTTCGACTCGGGAGTGTAATGGTGAACCCATGTTTCGTCACAGGTGACAATCCGGTTTAATAATGCCTCACCATCTCGTTCAAATTGGGTCAATAGTCGCTGGCAAATCTCCAAACGATTCCGTTTGTGAACGTCGGTCAAAATTCGTGGAACCCACCTTGCAGATACTTTGCTGAGTTCCAGGTTTGATTTAACGATTTTTTGAACGCTACCATAGCTCAACTGGAGTTCATCTGCAATAAATCGCAGCGATATACGTCTGTCTTCGTCCAGGAGCTTCGAACAGCATCAATGTTTTCGTCCGTGGACGGAAGTGGTCGGGCGACGATCATGGCTGAGGTTTTCTACTGCTTCCCGCCCTTCGGGCGAATTCCTTGTGCCAAGCAAAAACACGAGCTCTTGACAGGGTCCTGTCCCGTATTGAGCCGTCAATCTACGAAAGATTTCAGTCGGATTGACCCCCTCCTTGGCCAAAAACTTAATAATAATTCTCTGCTCCACGGAAACGTGCACTTCACTCTCACTCATTGTATAGTTTTATACTGAAGGGTCCGAACGGAAATGTTGCCCGTCTACGCCTGTCCCAAACCTCCCAGGCTACCTGAAACCCCACCCTTTAGAGTTCAATGTCCAACGGAAAAGTTTTAAGAAAGTCAGTCTCGTTTATATTTGATCAACCCTCGTACTTTCAGCCTGTATTTGTTCCACATTATCACTTTTTAACAGGCCCAATGTGGTTTCAGAATGTCAATACTCATCAAAGGGTTAAATTGTAAAATGTTCAATATATCTCGATATATTTATTTATTTATTTATTATTTATTATTTATTATTATTTATTTATTTATTATTATTATAAATAAATTTATTATTATTATTTATTATTTATTTATTTATTATTATTTATTTATTTATTTATTTATTATTACTATGTGTTCCAGTGCTGTAGACTACAAAATAAATTTGAAATGTTTTTTTATAACTAATACTGTTTCTGTGGTGAAATATCCATCACCACAGAATACTCAATTTTATGGTTTTTTTTCATACTTTGCTACTCTTTTGACTTAATACTATCTCTATTTTACATCGAATAGTTCAATATTATAAAACAAAAATTTTGAAAATTAATTTTTTTTTGGTCTAGACATATTAATTTTTTTTATTTAAAATTATACCCTATAACATCAAACTTTCATTGTGCAAACTACAAGTCAAAGTGTACTATTTACTATTTGGTGCAAAGTAACGTAACTTTCATGTTAATGCATAAGTTTAATGAAAGAAACCGTTTAAATTTTAAACAAAATGTACGTTTCTTTGTGTGTGAACACAAATGAAGCGATGAACATATTCCTGCTCCGCAGTTTTTACACTTTTACCGCAGTTTTCTTGTGAACCATTTGTGTAAACCTCAAACCATTCCTTTGATGGCCAGTGTGCTGTACTTTAACTGTGGCAAAGTCGTTTGTTTTAAAATGAGACGAAAGGTATTTTTTTATGGATAGGTCCTATTATTAATAAATCTGTATTTTAACTGTTTGTTGGGAAGTTGTTTTCACTGAAATAATTTTTGATGAGACTGAGAGGACATGTTACAGTCAAGAATAATGTGTCCTAAGTTTTCAATGCTTTACCCATATCAATGAATCTGTCATTTTGAAACGATGCTGGTACTTCTGTGTGATTATACGATCAATTCTTAAGGAGGTGCAAACGTTTGTGCTCTAATATGTTATAGATTTTCAGTTTGTTTGGTTTCTGTAAAGGTTAGAAAAGTGTTCTTAGTATTGCAGGGTCCAGAAATCCATTGCAATTGAATAGTATTGTAGTTGGTATTCACATAATATGAGAAAATGATTAAGAAAATTGTAAAATTTTTCTTAAAGAAGTTATTAAAATAAACCATCTAAAAACTGTTGAAACTCACTTTTTGAACTATCTTCTGAATCAGGAGCATGAGTTGGTGTGCTGTTATAGCTAGTGCACATACCATTCTTAGGATTAGACTCTAAAACACAAGATTACACAATACGATTACAATTACAATTATCTGTAAAAGAATACAAATACAAAATAAAAATAACAGATTTGATTTTTCACACAAAAATAAATTCCTACATCATTATTGATCACATCCTAACATACAACAAATAAACAAATCTACAAATTCTGAAAATGATTATAGGACAATACGTTCAAAAGTAACCTTCTTGTGCATGTACCTAGTATCAGGTGATACCAACCACACGGTATCTGTCATAAACAAGGCTGAGTTTCAAAAGAAATCAAGAATTAAACAAAAACTGAATACAATGATACACCTGTAACGGTCTTAATTCGTTCCGGAACTAAGACTGTTATCTGAGCAGACTGCTGTGCGAGTCAGCGTTTACAATAGAGACTTATGGAAAACATTTTAATTTGTTACATAGAAATAATAATTGAGTACCACTCATCATTAATACTGTCAAAAATGAATAATGAAGAAAATTTACAGAACAGAAGTCACACTGTAATTTAACTAAATTCAAACAAATGTAATTAAGTCATAGATATACACAGACAAATCAATATATATTTTTTTAGTTCATACTGTAGTTTTTTTAGTTCATACTGTAGTTTTTTTAGTTCATACTGTAGTTTTTCTTAGTTCATACTGTAGTTTTTTAGTTCATACTATAGTTTTTTTAGTTCATACTGTAGTTTTTTTTAGTTCACACTGTAGTTTTTTTAGTTCATACTGTAGTTTTTTTAGTTCATACTGTAGTTTTTTTAGTTCATACTGTAGTTTTTTAGTTCATACTGTAGTTTTTTAGTTCATACTGTAGTTTTTTTAGTTCAGTAGTCATTTTACTTCCATTACCACAACCACATCTTTTAGGACCTGTTTAATTAATATTTGCAAAAAAAAATTGAAAACAGGTTTTAAAAACAACTTGAAACTCGCACACAAAGACACTTAACATTTTCTTACATTTAAAAATCAAAAGTACATAACACGATATTATTATAACTGTTTAAATTTTTTAACGGGCTAACAAATCACGCAGTAAAAGAGTTAACGACACACTAAATAAAATTAGATACGATGACAGAAAAGGGAACAGAAATGGGCATTCTGAGAACAAATAACTAAAAAACCAAATACCCACAAAACCAAAGGCTTGTTTCTGTTAACTCAGCACAATATTTATATCCTAGCACAGCAAGATGGCATCTCTATATTTACACATCTGCTTGGAAATAATTTAACAAAATGAAACACTCTTTTAATATGTTCACAGCTCTTTATCAGAAACCCAAACTGTTATGCCGGTCATTTTTCATTCTGTGAATCAAGACCGTTTTTCCAAGTCGAACATAAGCAGGGTATCACTGTAATTGCTTTGTTTGTTAATAACATATAAAGTACTACATATAATTCATCATTATATTTAATTCTAGGCCTATGTTAGAATCTATTGCTTACCGAACATTCAGTCTGAGTAGCAACGTCTCTCATACTGAAGGTAGATTTATCATTGGTTGACATCGATTTTTTCAACTCTAAGTTGCTTTTTGCTGCAAGGCGTGCCTAAAATCGTTTTTATTTTTTAAATAAACACTCAATTTTTTGAAACATTACGAAAGGAGTTCATTAAAATTATTTCTTTCTATAATTTAAAACTGTTTCCCCCTCATTTCATATTATAAACTAAGACGGTTTGTGGCAACTAACCAATTAAATGACACAAATTGAACACAATATTACAGATGTGCTAAAAGGGTTAAATTAAAGCATAAATAGATGTTTTACACCTACAGTGCACAAAAAAACTACTTAGAAAAAAATTTAAGACAATGACATTTTTTTAAATGCTGAACTGTGTTGGCCTGTTATTCAAACTTGACACAAAAATTTTGGCAATATCTTGGGCAAATTCATTACAGTTTGTTAATTTGTTAAACAAGCAAAATTTGTTAAACAGTTTCAAAATTAAGGCCATTTCAAAATTCAAGGTTGTTTGAAAAAAAAATTACATGTGGCACTTGGGATAGTGCTGAAAGAAATGAAATATGCCATAATTATTAAATAATTTAACTACACAAATTTAGAAAATACACATTTTTAAAATTAACAAGAACAATAAAAATAACCTCAATTAAATCTTGAAGCAACAGCTGTTGTGCAAAATCAGCTGTTTAGAAGTAGTCACTTGAAGTCTATGTATCAAGAACAATTACATACGAGGGTGGTCTGATAATTTTTCGACCTCAACATGAAGATAGCAGTACTCGTAGGTGGCAACACTCGAATTTCGTTGTTCACCTGTTGACAGTTACTCACCAAAGTTTCAGCCATTTTGGACGTGCAGTTGTTATGTAACAGTCGTTTGAGTGAGTTGATGTCAGTATTTTTATGAAAATGGACAAAATCGAGTATCGAGCTATCATTAAATATTTGTTTTTGAAAGGCAATACGCCTACGCAAATCAAAGATGAGTTGGATTCTGTGTATGGGGACTCTGCACCATCATTTACCACAGTGAAATTTTGGGCAGCTGAATTTAAACATGGCCATAAGAGCTTGGGAGACGATGAAAGTTCGGGACGTCCAAAAACTGCAACTACCGATGAAAACATCACCAAATTTCACCAAATAGGGCTAAATGACCGCCGAATTAAAGTGAGATATAGCAGACATTATGAACATGTCAAAAGAACATGTTTGTCACATATTAAATCAACATTTAGACATGAGAAAGCTGTCCGCGCGTTGGGTGCCGCAATTTGCTCACGTTAAACCAAAAACGTGTTTGAATGAACATTTCCAGTGCTCTGTTCCAGTTTAGGCGCAATAAATCCCAGTTTTGGCGCCGATTAATTACTGTAGATGAAACTTGGATACACCATTATACGCCCGAAACAAAAATACAGTCCAAACAGTGGACTGCAAAGGGGGAGCCGGCTCCAAAAAAGCAAAAACAGTTTTTTCGGCTAGGAAAGTGATGGAGGCTGTTTTTTGGGATAGTCATGGAGTTATTTTAATCGACTATCTTCAAAAAGGAAAAACCATTACAGGAGCATACTACGCATCACTACTTGACAAGCTGAAGTCAGAACTTGCGGAAAAACGGCCACATTTGCAGAAAAAAAAATCCTGTTTCACCAAGACAACGCACCGTCTCACACCTCAGCGGTTGCCATGGCAAAAATCCACGAATTATGGTTTGAACTGCTTGACCATCCACCTTACTCACCAGATGTAGCCCCAGGCAACTTATTTTTGTTCCCTCATCTAAAAATTGCGCTCGGAGGACAGAGATTTTCGTCAAATGAAGAGGCAAGCACCATTGTGAACAATTATTTTGCAGACAAAAACGCCGAGTACTATTTGGACGGGTTACAGAGATGGGAGCATCGTTGGGAGAAGTGTGTAGAGGTACAAGGAGACTATGTTGAAAAATTAAAAAAAAATTTCTGAAAAAATGTCTTGTATCTTTGTTAGGTCAGAAACTTTTCAGACCACCCTCGTATACTGTGAGGTATGCATTATGGAATCAAGTATGACACCAAAGCAAATGAACCCATGATTTTGTCAACCACGACCATAAAAGTTTTCACTTAAAAAATCATAACTTCTTTTTTAAAATCAGTGATAAAATCTGCATAATTTAGCATTTGAAATTTCTTCAATCAGTTGTAACAAAGAAAATGAATTTTGTCTGCAGCAATCTGGGTTCATTTTTGTATTGTCAATGTAACTTTAAAGCTATAATTTAGGTGGTTTTTAATACCGATTACAATGGTGGAATTAGATGTTCAAATGATTGCAACACAAAAATAATATTTGCTTCATCTACGTCAGCAAATCAGCTGCATGGTATGATTATTTACTATGAAGAAGACATTTTTCATAGGAATTTTGGTCTTGAACTTTGAAAAGTTTTATTACTACTGGCGAAATATTATCTTAAATTTAAATGATAAAAAGCTTTTAATCCATTCAAAATGTGGTGTGCTGGGCTCAAATTGTAATGCACAGACGACAGCAACGTGATGAAACGATTCGGACATTAATTCACGTTACATATTTGTACACTGAACTTACTTGTTCTAAATACTGGCAATACTCATGTTTTCTTTGTTCCATTAATGCCTTGCGGCGTTCTTCATATTCACCGAACCCCAACAAAGCATGTCCTGGCGAATTCAGTCTTGGATTTAATGGAGAAAACTCACCAATCCTTACCATTTTCCTCGCACTGAGCTGATAATGAAAACAAATTAACAATTAAATAACATAATATTACTTGTAATGATCATAACATCAATAACGTTATTAGTTTTAATAAATTGTACAAAACGAGAAAAAGTTGTATAAACTTTAAATTATTTAAAAGTAACTAAAAAAAAAAAACATGTTTTGCACTTCCTTCCCCACCTGAAAAAATTCATATAAAATAAAAAAGATTATATAGTTCTGGCAAGACACAGTTCTTATAAAATATTTCAAATTTATAATATTTTGGTTATTATTTATATAAAATTATTTTTGGTATCCTCAACAAAACATTTACAGCTTTATTTGTTATTTGCAGTTGGATTTTAATTTTGAAAATAATTGAAAAGTACTTTTTTCCTATAACTTTCCACTATCACTACTAATCTAAAAGAATTTTTCACTCTATCTGGCACAACATATTTGCAGACAAAGGACAATTATATGCAAAAATTTCTTATATCAATAAAATTTAAAACACTAAAAATCAATAATTATATAATTAGATTATTAAATTTGATAATAAATTTCAGGCAAAACACAATACTGTCAAACAAAGACAAGACAAATGCTAATTAATTTGTCTAAGAATATCGATCCCAATAGAACAGTCCAGTCTAAAATATAAAATGTGCAATTTTTCTTAATCATGGCAGATTTTGTTAAAAATGCCTTATACAACTCAAATATGAAATTAAATAAATTTAAAGTGTTGAAATTAATACGAAAAATCCATGATTGCAGCGAGAATTTGCGTTAATTGTTTCAATTTAGTCTCAACCATAAATTTATTTTATAAATTTGAAACACTGCCCTGGATGAACCTATAAATAACTAAAACCTAGCATAATTTATTTAAGAAGCAGATTTTTATAAAGGTTTCCTTGTACTTTAAATAGCCCTGACAAATGTCAGGAAACTAAGGCCTCCTTTTGTTTGTTTATTTATGGTCTGCATTAAAAATACTTTTAAATAGAAGTATTATTAAATACTTTTAAATAAATTCAAAGTGAGCACTTTTAGAGACGCTACTGCACTATTACCATTATCAGAAATTTTTTTACTACCTAGGCCTATACATGAAAAGATGTTTAAACACGCATAATATGAATTGTAAGAATCAATACTTGGTAGAATATGTAAATTTATCACATACTGAATAAAGATGAGAACAAAACAAGATCGCATGTTACATGCACCTTCTGCATACAATTCTGACGTCTATGAGTTGTTTGCTGAGAAATTTTTAAGTAATCTATAAATGATCAGAGATCTATCTGTGAAAAATTGTTATATATGAAAACTGATACTGCTACTTTTCAATATCTGTTAAATTAAACTGTGAATAACTGAACCGTGATATAATGTCTTGGCTGATCTGTTATGTAGCTATTGCTTCTGCATATAGGCTAATAAAAATCAGAAAAAAACAAACAAAATCAGGTATTTTATCTACACAAATACACAATTCTTCTTCTACACAACACTACTTGTGCAAAAAACATTCGCTATACTAAATAAATAATACCAACAACAAGCTAATTCTGGTGGGCACAACCGTGCTTGCACAGTTAGCAATATCAATATTTACCTCGTCTCAGTAATTCCGCACTAACAAAAGTGTGAACTGTGACAATTTAGTAGGACCAAACTGTGAACTCATCTAACACGCATGTGCAGGGCAAAGCGACACGATCTTAACAAAAATAAAAGAAACTAGGGGCGTGGATTGGTTGAATAGATTTTGGAGATTTCAGTTCACAGTTAGTAACAGTTGAACTCGGCCATTCACTATTAGATAAATATGTGAAATTTGACTATCTGTGAAAAAGTAGCAGTTCTGTGATATCGTTACCATCTCTATAAGCGATGTATTCCCAATTTTAACGCAAAATAATATTACAAGACCTTGTAATAAACAGAAAATATCTGTTTTGCAAGTAACCAGTCAGAACCAACAAATTTTCAACCTAAATCTACAAAAAATTTATACACATTAATACTTCAAATCAAAAAAGTTAAAATTTGTCAATTTTATGAGAAAATACAAAGTAGAAAAGTTTTACAAATTTCCTATCCTAAAACACACACACATGCGCATGCTCGCACACACACAAAATAACGGACAAATATGTTTCTATAGTATTTGTGTTTTTCTCTTAATCCAAAACTTGAACCAGAGTACTGAAACACAAATTAAAACACTTATTATATTTATAAAGAAACGTTCTAGAAATTAAAACAAAGCATTTACAAATGAAATATTTTTTTATTAAAACTTTAAAATATTCTATAACAAGATACAAAAAAATCAGTTTACAAAACTTAAGTGAACTATGTTGAACTCACATTGGGCGAAGAAGCTACTCGAACTGGAAGAACCTGTTCTGATTTCTCTTCATTGTCAACGGTGATTGGCACAAACCTTCTAGGAGAAGAATTCCATTCCCCGTTAATGCAAACACAGGCTACTTTTTGATCTGCAGAATGTTCTTTTGGAGAAACGATCTTATTTTGATTAAAAGTGTTTAAAAGTCTACCACATATTGTATCATAATTAGTCTGAACTTCTTTGTTCAAATAATCTTTAGAAGGTGGTGAAAAGTTTCGCTCGTTTTCTGACCAATGGTTAGAAACCTCTCCTTGTAATTGAGGTTTAATGTTTTCAAAATGTGTCTGCACTTCTTTATGAACAAGTTGTCCTTCTAATCTTTGAGATACAGAACAATTACAGCCATTACAATGTCCATGTCCTTCACTTTGAGGAGAAACTGATTTTATCTCGACAGAATCGCCTACATTCTTTGGCAAATCAACGGTTCTTTCATTTGCGTTTTCAACTGCACCGTTAGACGGTAATGAATTCAATGGAGATAAAAAATGCTGACTCTCAGATTTCTCATAAGAAAAACCGTTCTTTTTTGCATCAAAATTAATATACTGTTTTTTATATGGACTTGAAAATGCAAAAATTCGAGCTAACCTATCCTTTTCATCTTCTCGAATATTTACCAAATTATCAATTCGCCTGGAAGAAATTAAGTTTTGTTGATTTACTGATGGTGAATACTTTTCATGATTGGGAGATAAGCCGTTTTCAGGTGACAAAACAGAAATAAATCTATCTTTTTCTGTTTCCCTGTTATCCTTAATTAGTGGATAAAATCTTGTACAAAAAGGTCTGTTTTTATTCTCCCATTCACTTCTATAAGGAGATGTGGTAGCACTTATTAAACTTAAATCACATTTTGATTGGTCTGTTTTTGTGTTTAAATTTGACGAATTAGTTTTATGTGTATTAGTCTTGTTACTTCTGACAAGCAGACCAATGTACGGAGACCCAGCCTAAAAAAAAGGGACAACATTAAAAGAACCAGAGTAATAAAAATAAAATTTATATAAAAAACCTACCCTTGGAAACTGTCACTCTATGAATAACTCAGAAGCGTATATTTAAACGTAGATTCAACAATGATAATTTGGCAAACTTCATTTAATTATATAACATATTTATTTATTTATTTTTTGTTATTTTAAGGCGAAAAGCATATGAGGCTATTATTGCCTCCCTAAATGTAAGTGTGAGTGTAAAGTGTTAAAGTCATAAGTGTAGTGTTGTCAGTGTGTGTGTTAGACTTGAGTACCACAAGGGACGTCTAAATCCTCTCAATAGGTGCAGCTAGTCTGCATCCCCTGCGGGGAATGTAACATGTTTAAACCTTATTATAGTGGGTAATTCTAAATAACTGACTCAATTTCATAATTCTGTTTTTCATGAACAATAAACTGTCTGATCTAAAGTATTTGAAAAAGGTTCAAAAGTTTCTAATAACATGCGTTGACTTTCTTGGGGTATGTACAAAATTGGTTTCAATTTGCCTGATGTCTTTGATACACTCTGTCGGTCCGTGCTTTTGCTTTTATATACACTTGGTTTGTTCCAACTGGTTACACCAATGATATGCTTTTCTTGGTCAGTGGATTAATGTTAACTTGGAGTAGAAATGCCTTGTTACCAATGCTTATAACCGAACTAAATAACGCAGAAAAATATTGTGTTGCATTGTTGTCATCTTATAAGACACAGAATAGCGTCACAAGTAAATGATTCTAGCAGTTATTTACACAACTAAATGAACTCTACAGTGTTATTCTAAACTTTTATACCTTTCCTTTCAACTACTACTTGGATCAGACAGTTACAGTATATGGTTCAAGAAATACAGTTATGAAAAATTAAGTCTATCATTTGGAATCATCTTGTACATAAATTCTTAATCTTGCAAAAATACACTAAAGCTTCAGTGTGTACAATATTTGGAATTTGTACTTGACAGATGTTTAAAAAATGAATTATTTTTTTAAAACAACAAAATAAATTTCCAAAAAAGACTTTGCTATTCAGTTGTAAGTTTTAATTGTAAAAAAATGTGTTTAAATTTCATAATTCAGTTTAGTTTGTGAATGGCTGATTTTCATTAACAGCTGTTTCCTTTTTTTTGTTTTAATTAATAATTCTCAGACCAAAATGCGCGAAACTGGTTTTTACACGTACATAATGGATAGGAAAACAGTTTTTTTGCCTAATGTTCATAATTTATGACAGTTAAAGTAATGAGGACGAGGGATCAGCTTTAACGGTAATGAAAAAATTTACGGTAGTCACTCCAGTCTCTGATAAGACACCTATGACCTTGAGATAAGCAAGTTCAGTAATGCAGTAAACTAACTGATGCTTTAAGCACCTGAGACATATTAGCCTCCAATAATAATATAACTATTAAAACTATTAAAACAACATTAGAATATTTTACCTTTTCAGATGAACTGCTTGTTAAAGAAGAATTACTCTCATATGGCTCTCCTGTACGTACACTTAACTTATTGAAATTAACATCTACGTTAGTCTTCTTATTGACTTTACAATCGAATGTATCTACAGGTTGAAATCTATTAACCTAAAATAAAATCAATTAAGTTTTTAATATTACTGATTGGCAATAAAGAGTTTGAAATCTAACAGTGACCTGCATTGATGTTTTTCTCTCTTGAAGCAAATACTGTACAACCTTGGTTATCTGAAATAAAAAGAGGGAAAACCGTTTCTGATAACGATTTTTTCGGTTAAACCATGTGCATGTAATACTTTTTTGTATGCAATTAATTCTTGATTTTTAAGATCAAATGATTCTGGCCTCTTTTTTTAGGCTATGTTCACGTTTTTCAAGTTTGTTTTCATGTTTTTTCAATAATAATACCATTTTAAACTCAGTTATTAAAATAAAAGTTTTTTATTGTATTTAAATTACTTTTTTCCCTTTACAAAAATCCGCCGTTTTCGGTAATCCAGCAATAATGTTGGCACTCAATATATGCCAGATTATCGCTAGTCTACTACAAAGGGGAATTGCAGAACACCAAATACTAAAATTGTTTTATTCTTGTATATTTTTGGCCTATAAATGTGACATTTTTATTGTGTACTGTTGTTAAATGTTTTTATGTTTATATGTTTGTAATTGTTACATTTATTATGATGCCTAGCATACATTTTGTGTGATGGAATTATATTTTATATCTTGTAAATCCTGTTTGTGAAAAATAAAGATAACAAAAAAACAATACTTTAGGAGACATATGTATAGACTGTAGAATGCAGAATTATTTCTACAATTCCTGAATTTCTATTAAATTCTATTAAATTTCTATTAAATTACAGCAAAGAGTATCACGGTTTCACATAAATAGAGGGAAAATATGTAGGCAAGAAATCATATTCATAAATTAATAATTAAAAAAGCATATAATTTTAAAATTAATAAAAGTATTTTCTAGTGTTTTAAGCTCTTGAATGTCAATGTCCAATTATCAGACAACTATTTTATATAAATATAATTTTTTATAAGTATAAATTTTAGAGAATATCAAGCAGTATAAACGGTAAGTTCTTTAACATAATCAAACATTAATAATAAAATAGCCAGCAGTTTATGAGACTTGTATACCTGGCCTGTATAGTGTGTTACACATGAATATTTTCGAACCTCACATCAATCATTGATTTTTCTGTGCAACTCATGTAGAGTGTATTTGTCTATGGTATATAAGGGGAAGCGAGGCTCACCATAAATAAATGGTGGATGGTTCAGATGTAAGCTGACAGGGAAAAGTGAATTCTTTGTGAGTTGTCATACATGACCAAGGGTTTGCTAATTTTTTCTTACTATATACTGCATGTCCAGCTAAAAATATTATTCAAATATGTCCATTAGGCTTAAAATATTTTTTAAAAAATATTACAATTTAGCCCATGGTACTCAAAAGGTCAAATATTTTTACTTTTAAAGCATAAAAATCGTAAATTTCAAAAAAATACAATAATTACAAAATCTGTAACTTATTTTAAACTCGGAAAAAATTTGTTTACAAAAACGTCCAAGAATTTGTAATATATAATAATAATTAAGAATAAAAAAAAATTAAATAAATTATAAAACAGTAATTGTTTATCATAAGCTCTCAAGTTTCACTACAGTAAGAAATACACTTTTATAATACAAAAGCTAAGTACTAAGAATGGGCTACACTTTCACGCGTGCACCGCCATTATACTCTTGAATAATTTAACTTATGAATTAATTATTGCAGGTCAAGTACTCCAAATTCAATATTATGGCCTACTGAAAATATCCGAAACAATCCTATTTACTACTTCATATTTAAAATAATCACAGAACGAAGTTACCCTGCTGACATGGTGGAAATGTATTATCAATTTTTTTTTTAAATTGTACACTTTCTTGAAAATCTGATTTCACCATCATAATCACCATAAAAATTTTCAAATTAAAATGGTAATTTACTAAAAAAAGTGTAGGTCTTACATACAAAGTTCATGTTTTTAAAGATTTGAAATAGTTCAGCGTATTTTGCTGAAAAATGAACATTGAAAATGACCCTTTCCAGTGAACAATTCATTTTCATATTTTCAACAGAATTTAAAATTATAATTTACACAGATTTTAACAGTGATTATGATCCAGTAAAAACTAGATTTTCAACAAATGTAAAACAAAAAAAGTTTTTTTTATAACATTGGAAGTAGCTGCCATTTTGAACTGTATAGCCTAACAGATTTAGTTCAAGCCATTAACAAAATCGAATTTTGTGCCGTTTGAATCAAATTGGACAAAATTTGCAAACACTACAGTGTTAAAATACACATCAGGTCTTGCCAAAATGGTCAGTTTTTAGAAGACAATATCCACTTTTTTGGCAACAAATTTGAAATAATTATAGTAATTAATTTTCATTGTTAGAGTACTAACCATGCAAATAGCTACCAAGCAAGTAGGCAGAGCTGAAGAATACTAATAAGCCTACACACCATTCATAAGTTGTTTCAGCAAATTATTAATCAATTTTTCCATTTAGCACTAAACCACAGTATAAAAAGGAACCAAAAAATGTATCCATATAATAGTATTATCAGTATACTACAACAGGTAGACTCTGTATACAAAGGTAGTATTATCAGTATACTACAAAATCTGTATACAAAGGTAGGTATTGTATGTCTACTGTTGATTGGATTGAAATAAATATTTATTATTAGGCTATATAAATAAAATTAACTAACAATTAAAACAAAACATGATTTAAAAAAATCATAAAATTTCCAAAACAGGTATATAATTTAATACAACACATATAAAATCAATATTAATATTTATATCACATGTGTACATCAATATACATATGTAATCAATATTAAATACGATTTTTAATAATATATATATATATATATATATATATATATATATATATATATATATATATATATATTAATATTAATATCAATATTAAATATCAAATAATATTTTTTTTAACAACTCATCGGCGCTCATTTCAAGGTCCCAGGTCCAAGTTTTAATTTGGTGACTGCTCCAATAGCTCATTTTCAATGGAGATTATCTAATAATTATTAATATGATAATTTATATTATGTGGGGTAATAAAAGTTTTTACAAGACAACATTTTGTTTTGGGGTAACAATTTGATTTTTTTTTACAGTTACAATTAAAATTACAGTCATGTTAGTTCATTGTAACTAACATGAATGAGACAGTGTATTTAAATAATATGGAAAAGTAATAAAGTTTACTATATGTACTTACAGAAAGGCTAAGCGTCTTACAATAACCATGATAGAATGAACTAAATATAGCTTTTAAGCCAGACATGCTAACTGTTTGTGCCCTGGATCAATAGTCTAACCTTGGAAGTTTATAAGTAAATATGTACTACAGTGTTGATGTTCTAACTGAACTGACAAGCATTCAATAATTCAAATATTTACCAAAACGTATTGTCAATACTTTTATTTCAATAGCTATTTAAACAGTTACAATATTTATTTTAGACAGATTCATCTCTTTTTATTAACGAATTTCCATTGGACAATTGAAGCAGCCAACGTAGTAAGTCCTGAGGACTTGGACTCATTGATCCTAACCGATAAAACATGTTTTGAGCAGTTGTTTAAAATTATACATAAAATATAAGCCTATAGGCCAATTTTAGCACTTAAGAATTCACAACTTCTGTCCCATACTAATTCAAATTATAAAAAAAATGATTTTGGCAAAAGCTTTTATCAGTTCAAATGTAAGGTGGATTTAAATTGGTCAATTTGGTTGAACAAACTTTAATAATGTAAAACTTCTTTCAGGGTCATTAAACTAGTGCAACTTTCAAGTAGAAATTGAACAAGTTAAATTTTTACTTGAAACTTGAAAATACTTGAAAGCAAGTATATTGGATTTGATTGGTGTAAATTTATATTCAAGTAATTCAATTTGACTGATTTAAGACCGAAAGAACAACAATATATAAGAATAAAAATGAATTGTTCTACTTGAATTCAATAAATAAATACATTTTTTTAAAGCGTTTACACAAGTTTAATTTATTTGACCAACATAACCCGCAACAGAAGATTCAAGTTACTTGAATTCAACAAACTTGAAGTTTAACAATTAAAAAAGGATATAATTTTATATTCAGAAAAAATATTTCAAGTATTTTAAACCCTTTGAATTTTAAAGAGTTTTAAACAACTTGACAATCATCAAGGGTATAGACTTGACTCAAAGGTCAAACACACATTAACAATGTAAACCTAATTTTTAC
The DNA here is from genome assembly GCA_022606455.1 of Callitettix versicolor. Classification (NCBI taxonomy): domain Eukaryota; kingdom Metazoa; phylum Arthropoda; class Insecta; order Hemiptera; family Cercopidae; genus Callitettix; species Callitettix versicolor. The sequence continues at coordinate 7,131,032 of CM040188.1, read as the reverse complement.
AAAATGTTGGTCTTTATTATTTTTTTTATCTTGAACTTTTTTTAAAAAACTACTAAAGGCGATCAGGGTTCACTTTTATATTTTCAGTGTAATTTGAAAATAACACCTATTTATACGGATTTTAACACTCATTACAATAGTGAAATCAAATTAAAAAAATTAGATACAACTTTTTATGCTTAACATCCATACTTAATGCCAGTTAGGCTAATGAGGATGAGGCATCAGTGTTACAGTAAGGGTGGTTAAGCAAAGGGAGTAACTGCTTCTAGAACCCACAACCTTGTGGTGTGCAGTTCAGAAATGCACAGAATACTAATCTGTGTTTTTAGCACATCGACCACCGGAGTAGTCAGGGCTAATTTTCATGTGTTTTATAAAATGTACAAATGTTCAAAAACCTTAAAAACGTATAAGTATTTTTTTTTTATATAAAAAACTTATGTTTTGGGGCTTGGTCAGAACTATTCACAGATGTCCAAGTGCAGGAGGGAATTTTTTGTTGTTATTTTAAAGTGAAAAGCACATTGAGGCCATTATCGCCTCCCTAAATGTATGCATGACTGTAAAGTATTAAAGTCGTAAATGTAAGTATGTTAGATTTGGGTATTGCGAGGGCCATCTAAATCCTCTATGCACCTAGTTTTTCCTCTACAGTAGTAATTTTTTCCCTGTTGAGGGGGGGAGTTCGCTAGTGATTGGTACAGTAAAATTTGTAACATTGAAATAGAATTTACAAATTGCTACAGTTCATGAAGAGGTTCGGTGATTTGCTAGGAAGAATAAAGAAAGACTGCATAAGTACCATAGGATCGAGATGCTACAAGTTCTCAACAATTCGATTCAAGTTTGGCGGTTGGACAGGATAAAACCATTTGATTTTGACTAAGATAAGATTGATACAACTGTCACAAGATCAAGTGATTTTTGGATTTTGGAGTGCGTCATAGGATGTGCAACTAACACTTTCATTTCATAGATATATTGATAGATGGTCTAAGTTCAGTTTCAATTGTAATAAAAAAAAATTAAAATAGAAGACAAAACCTTTTTTTTTACTTTTTACAACGAAGTAGTCAATAAACGAGGTGCTTGTCGAGAAACTAAGTTCTATTTAGTAATAAAAAAACTAGTTCAGATACAAAAAAACTAGTTATAGCAAAAAAATCTGCAAACTTCCAACTATTTTTTTTCATAGCTCCAACCATTTTGTAGGCACTTATCATAGGGCAGTACAAGTTTTTGTACGAGTTCTTCATAAAACATCGATACCTGTATTGTCAATTTTTTTAAAATTTTATTTTAAGGCAAAAAATACATTAAGGCTATTATCGCCTCCCTAAATGTAAGTGTGTGTTAGACTCAGGTACCATGACGGACATCTAAATCCTCTCAATAGATGCAGCTAATCTGCACCCCCTGTGGAGGTGTATTGTCAACCATGTGGTATCATGTTTTTTGAGCTTGTCATCGCTGTTCGAGTTTTGACAAAAAAGGGACAATTTTAAAATGCAGAAAGAGATGGAAATCACAAGGGGTGAGACCAGGGGCCCTACAGAAGGTGATAAAACTGATCCCAGCAAAAGTTCTGTAAGAGTTGTTCATTTTTGCAGTGTGAGGTCATTGCCTTGAATCAAAACAATACCGTTTGTAAGTACTCCTCTGCCTTTATTCTGTATTGTGCAACAGAGTTTCCTAATCCTCTCACAGAAAACCTTGTTTTACCTAGCAGTAAAAATCCATCAATAGAATGCCATGTCTGTCCCAAAAAAATCTGTATATGATTTTTCGAATTGTCAAAATTTGCTTGGCTTTAGTCTTTGCTGATGATGAAGTGTGCCATTAATCCATCAACTGTTTTAATTCAGTGGTTTCATAAGCCACCCAATTCTAATTCTCGGCCACTGCCTTATAAAGTCATCACCATCTTTGTTAATGTGCTAAAAAGTTAAGTACATTACAGGCAGTGGGCTGAGGCTGTTTTTTGTGTTGTTCTGAAAGTTTTCGGCATGCAAAAAGTACAAAGTTTTTGAAAACACAGTTTTAAAGAGAAACAATTTCATGAAGACAATTTCAAATTTGAAAAAATTCCATAGAATGGATAGAAATTGTAAACTTGAAGTTTACTTAATCTTTTCTTTTATTACATGAACTAATTTACCACTAACCAAAGATGGACTTCGTTCATCATCACACACTTGATCACATCTTCACTGAATGGACTCATTTCCTTACTACTGGATCACTCATTGTACTTTCTCCATAAGCCTGATAGATCTGTCGATGATGGTCGACTGGTTTAGTGTTCTTTCCATTCAGAAAACAAATTACAGATCTAATAGCAGAGGGATTTGCAATCAATTTCGCTATTTTAAACAAGCACTACGAAGTGTAAGCAACATACAGTGATGGCAAAATACTTATCTCTTTCTCCTTTATTTAAGAGCAACATCGTACATGCTCCGAACTGCAATTGCAGTGCTACCGAGGCAAGAAATACAAAATAAACTTACTTTATTTCCGCACCTTAAAAAAAAAAAGAATAATAATTTGGATTTATACATTTATCTAGCCTTAACCTGAGACTTACAGGAGTTATCTGAATGAAATTTGACATATAGGTTCTGTTTGTCCATATAACAAGAAAATATTTTTATTTTTCAAAAATTTGTGCTTTAAGTCCTTTTTTTGGCCAAAAAATGTATAAATTATATTGTCATTGCCAAATACTTGTAAGTTGTACACCCCTTTATTTTTGTATTGTGTTCCAATAGAAGATTACTGCTCTGTTCTCCAATGCATATGTACTCAATTTTGTTTAGGTTTACCTCAAGTCCCCAAATATCATATTCCGCTTTAATTTCCTACTCATATATTTTAGATGCTCATTATCCTGCGCTATAACTATTTGGTCACCTTTATTACCTTACATACTCCTATTAATTACAAAACTTTCCTTTAGCAAATATCAAGGATTACAGATCATTTTAATGGTTCAGTCTCTGTAATCCGACACCTACACGACAAGATTACAGCAACTGACCAAATTACAGAGGTTTTCCAAGTACAGTGAAAATGCACTTGTCAATAACGGAAACTGTTCGGACCATATAAAATACCTGTTACCGAGAAGGTTCTGCTATTGGGAGGAATAGAGTTAAGGCTTATTGTATATAGGATAGCGGTTTACTTATGACAAACCGTTAGATGCACAACTTGTGATTATTTTGAAAATGTTTTTTAACATTTGTATTGTTTTACTTCAAGCATAAATGCTTTAAGGACTATACAAGACTTGTTTTCCACATAGTTTCAGCATAATTCACTTATATGATGCAGCGGGAGATACACACACTTTGTTGGCCTATGTTAGATGACAACTCAAAATGAGAACAGATTGTGTGAGTTCAATTGTTAGGTTCATATACTCATGGCACCGACCCAGATTTGTTTGCACTCATTCTTAACTACTATGTTTAAATTATCTCATGATCAGAACAGAACTGGCTAATTTTCTGTAATTATATAGATGTGGTTATCGACTGGTGAACAGCGCCAAATGATCAGACATATGATCCATTATATAAATGGGGCATTTAAAAGGCATATTTAAATGGCATTTAAAAGGGGTTCTACTATTTTGCAATTAACTGTTTAAATTACTGCTTGTTGTAATTTCAGCTTTATATTCACAGCACTAACACTCATTACAAAGGTTAGAACGCTAGTTATATACCCAAACAGAGTCAAATTAGGTAAATACTCAAAAAATCACATTAGGTAACTTTTTTAAAAAAGTTTATATTTTTTTCATTATTAATAACATGCATTTAATTAATCATTTTTGCAATGAAAAACATGTTACTACTTTCGCGATTTTGAGGTTATTCAGATAACTTTTACACTTTCCATTTTTTCCAAACTTCCCGTAGTTTTTGCACTTTTTATATTTTGTATTTCTACTTTTGGGCATGTAATAAAGTGTTATGAAAAAAATTTACAAAAACTGACAAATCACCCAAAAGCGCACATTTACTTAAAAATCATAACATACCGTGAGAAATCTAATCTTTCACAGGTGAATGTTTTTTTAATAATAAAGTGCATAATAAAAGAAAAAAATATTTAAAAAACAATACTTTAGTAAAACAAGTAAAAACTCATAAATACCGAAATGCAGAAAAAGGCTTAAAGCAGGGTGTCTACCAGCTCCCTTAAGCAAAAATCAGGAACTTTTTGGGGATATATATTACAAAAACATGGGACTTTGAATTTCTTCGACATTAGCGGCATCATACATAATATTAGTTCCATGATTAAATATACTAAATGGTATATAATTATCTTAAAATTAAGTATTTTGGAAGCCTAATTGAATTTTTGGCCAACAGAGACACATTCTAATATTTTTCCGTATCAAGGCTTACTAATCGGCATTTTGTATCGCAATTTACAAAATCACTGAGAAGGGAATAAAATTATTAATTTCTAGGAAATAAGGGGATTTAATTCTAAATTCCGGTATTATCCATGACCACTTAATAAAATCTGTGTCTTTTACGGGACATTGGGGATATCAGGGACTAGTAGACACCCTATAAAGGCATAACAATAAATAAAACTTATTCAGGAATAGTTTGATGTTACCATGCCTATGTTCTCTAGAACATATTTTTATTGAAGGGTTGTTTATATTATATTACAGTTTAGTAAATCTCTAAAGTACATAAAAACAATGCAAGAATTAAGTATGTCATTACCTTAAAATTAATCCCCCCCACAGAGAATAAACATAAATGAACCCAGAATAAAACAGTTGAATATGCTACATTCTGAGGCGAACCCAAAGTACACTTTCCGTTAATAAACGTATTTTTAAGTAAATTAATAATATGTTCAAATAAAATATTGTATACAAGATCTACGTGGGATATCTGAAGGTCAAGGGAGGGGCATAGTCCTAAGTGAAAAATTACAGTTTAAAAATTACTAAATAAATACAAATCATTAAAAAAAATAATATCCAGCATATCGGTCAGTTACAACGTCCGGGAATGACTTGTATTAGATTTCTATTTTTCAACAAATTGACGCAAAATTTTAATTAACTATAACCTTAAAACTAAATATTACATCAAGTTTAAAGAAAATAATATAATTTTTGTAATTCATAAAAATACATACTGTACCTTGCTATTAAACATTGCTACATCGGTAAAAGAAACACTTTTTTTGAAGATACCATGAATATACTGCAAATAACATTCACAAGTTTAATCCTGAATTACCGCTTAACTGTTAGGGTTATAACGTAAACAAACGTGTAAAATACTGCAGAAACGCAAAAACGGCTTTTGTTAAATAATCAAATCAAAAGTTCACAGCTTGATAAATATCGTTGTTTATGTTTTATACTGTATAACAGTAATACTTATTTTTAATATATTAAAAATTATTGTTACCATGTATACTAATACATATACTATATATATATATATATATATATATATATATATATATATATATATATATATATAGCGGCGATGATAAACTTAACGGTTTTTCGCCGGAAAAAAAATATATATATATATATATATATCAACACCAACCATGTTATACTGTATTATCTCTGACGGGCCATCTTAATGTTGTCGATATATTAAAATTGATTGTAATGGTTTTGATGTATATATATATCAACCATATACATATGTATGGTTTTGATACATATATATATATCAAAACCATTACAATCAATTTTAATATATCGACAACATTAAGATGGCCCGTCAGATATATATATATATATATATATATATATATATACTGTATTTAAAACTTGCGTGATAACTGGTTGAATAAATAATGGAAAAACATTACTCAAATTATCTCACATTCAATTACTTTACCAAAATGTTTTATCGAAAATACCGCAAATCAGACAAATTGCACAAAATTAGTTATAACATTTTATTACATTATAAATAATTTAATGTTTTTAATTGTAATATTAATAATAATTATTTACTTAAATATTTACTATCAATTAAAGAACTGAATAACATAAATCATGAGAAAGTGTTTAAACTGAGTTATAATTCATTAACGCAATGGAAATGTAATGCAGTATTCCATGATTTATTGGCAGTTCGCAATTTTGTGACGTCGTTATGTTTCAAGGGGTGAAGCAGAAAGATTTAGACAGAGAGAGAGAGAGAGAGAGAGAGAGACAGAGAATAGTTTTGCAAATCATTAGTAATGTTTACAGGTTTTATAATTGTTTATTCTTTAAATTTTATTTGTTTAGTTTCGTCATAATTGCTGCAATATTAATAATGTACAAAGAATCGTTGGCAACACGTCAATTTAGCCAGTTAAATGGTAAAAGGACTAATTAGAATGTGTAATTTAATGCATAATTCTTTTAGTTTGTTCTTTTTTAAAATATAGGTTACTTTAAAACATTTCAGATATTAAATATACTATGAAGCTAACATAGGCTGTGAAACAAATATGAATTTACTTGTAGGATATAAGACACAATTTATAACAGTTTTTTTTTTTAATAAAAACTGTAATTACTTAAGACTTGTAAAATGTCATAATATTCTTAGATACCTTGAAAGTTTTTGTTCCATATTTGCTTACTTACTTAAAAACATTTAAATATTAATAATTTATAAATTTTATTTCTGTAGCATAGTTGGTACTAAGAGAATGTTACCAAAAAAATCACTGCTTTTAGTTTTGGGGTCAGTATTCAAATATGTTATAGTATTTTATTTAGAAAAACACCATATTTTTTAATAGAAAGTAGGCCAAACTATTTATGTTTTATATTCATGTCACAAAGTTCTATAATTTATAATCACAGCATAATCTAGATAAATACGGAATTTTCATCAAAGACCATAACTAGCATGACTTTTACTACTTTTAGATTATGTAGTAGATTCAACATGTAACACAGTCTCTGTCATTTAAGTTAGGTTTGACATATAGTATTTTGTAAAAGGTTTTACTCAACGTAAGTTTAGTCCTACGATATTCTAAAATTCCAATAATGGTATTATAGCTTAGACCCATTTTAAATTTACTTCTATATATTATAACACATTGTACACAATTGCTGTACACCTTCATCATATCTTGAATTTTAGAATATTATTACTGTTATAGCCTAAGACTAGGTTACTATGGCCTGTTTAAAAAAATAAAATTTTAAAATTCCTATTTTTCTTTGTTTCAGTACCTACAAATTTATGATAAAGCAGCATGAATTGAAAAAATTAAACCTAATTGTTGCCTACACACAAATTCTGATTATCCTTGCTACTGAATAATTTGTGTTCAGTTAATACCAAATATGTCAAAATTAAAATTAATAATTTAATGAATGCTCTATAGAGTAAATTTGAATTCTTTGTAATGGCTAGTGAAACTCTTAATGCAGAGCCTACAAATTTAGATTTATATAGTAACGTTGGTAATGATAATATGAATTTAGATCATGTTAATGAATTGGTAAATTCAGAAGAATGCAAGGATGAAAACAAAACCAATTTCTCTTTAGTAAATACAGATTTAAACATCATTGATAATAGTAATTTTGAAAACTGTACATGCTTCAGTGATGATTCAGAATCTCAAAGGAGTCCAGAGAGTATAGGAAATAAAAATGATTCAAGACTGACGGGTACTCTTAATAAAGCCATTATTATTGCAAATGATGATGTGTTGCAACTAAATTGTAACGGCTGTGAAGAACATCTGGAAGAAAATTCTTTTAGAAATGAACCAGAAAATATATCAAGCAGTTCAGTTTCATCTACTAGTACATCAGACATGTCTGTCTCTGATAGTATGACAAATATATCCAAAGATGTAAACAGTATAAATATTGATGAATGCATGTTAGAATTTTCTGAACCTGCTGAAAAGATACCATTGTCTTCTCTTAAGAATGTTACTGATAATTTGGAAACACAGAAGGAAGAAGAGTATAAAAAATTAACCGAGTATATTTTAAGGTAAGTTTAATTGTAGCAAGTAGATTTTACCTGTATATTCATATGGCATATAGGCTCTTAATTAATTAGCCGCCTCGGTGACCTAGTGGTTAGCGTACTAGGCTTTCACCCCGAGGACCCGGGTTCGATTCCCGGCGTGGGCTTGGCATTTTCGTACACTATAAATCATCCCATCGTCTGCATTAGCCTAAGTGTGCACAATAGTCGGACATAAAAAAAAAAAAAAAAAACATTTAACCTATGCTAATGAAAAATTATACAGTGATACCCTGATTAACTATCGACCTGGATTATCAGACACTGGTCTAATTCACGGAGTGGAAAATGACCGGTTTTTTTCATGGTCAAAACAGTTTAGGTTTTGGATAAAGAGCTGAACGTATTATAAGCGTTTTGGTTTTGATAAATTATTACTAACGCGATGTGTAAATATAGAGATAACATTGTGCTTTCCTGCAGAAATTAACATTGTGATACGTTTAACACAAGCAAACCTTTGATTAGTGTTTGTTTTCTGTAGGGTAATAAAGTACATAATATTTCTTAGTTATCTGTTCTCGCAATGCCTACTGCTATTCCCTTTTCTGTCATTGGACCTAATTTCACTTAGTGTGTCATGAATTCTTTTATTGTGTGTTTAATTCGTTAGCATGTCAAAAAAATTTTAAAGTTATAATATTATCGTGTTGTGTAATTTTAATTTTTAAGTTTAAAAAAACGTTAAGTGTCTGTGTTTGAATTTCAAATTGTTCTTTAAATCCTGTTTTCAATTTTTTTTTGTGAAATTAATTAAATAGGGCCTAAAAGAAGTGCTTGTGGTAGTGGAAGTAAAAGACAAACTTTGACTATTGAACTAAAAAAAAGCTACAGTATAAACTAAAAAAATATAGCGTATAAATTAGTCCTGTGTGTATATTTATGATATTATATTTGTATGAATTTAGTTAAATAAAATGTGATTTCTATTCTGATAATTTTCGTCATTCTTCATTTTTGACATATTAATGGGAGATCCCAATTATTTTTTTCTACATAACAAATTATAATGTTTTCCATAAGACTTAATTGTAAACGCTGACTCGCACAGCAGTCTGCTCAGATAACAGTCTTAGTTCTGGAACAAATTAAGACTGTGAACCGGGATACCATTGTAGTTAAAAGATTATTTAATTGTAAATATGTAGTTGTTCTTTTTTAAAAAAAACATTTCAGTGGTATAGTTATTCTCTTAGAAGATTAAATAAAATCTAGTTATTATGCTGCACATGGGAACGCAATGTTGTAAGTTTGAGATGCAGTTACTATGATGTAACCTTTCCATTAATGCCGATCCTTTGTCCTCGTTAGTGTAGCTGTCGTGAAGTATGCACATAAAAAAATATATTAAAAAATTCTGTTTATTCAATTATTTATACTCACATTGGCACGAGAAGGTGATTGGCACACGTATGATGACAGTATTATGCGGACAGGAACTCCATTTTAGCTTTAATTAGCTGTAATGAAGCAGCTGAGATCAGACGTCAATAAAAGGATATTATAAAAATGGTGACTGTTATGAAACAGTGGTTATTGAACCATTATTTCAACTGTAATGGTTATTGGTAAATCATTATTTTAATGTAATGCGTTATGATTCAGCTCCACACAACTTTGTATATTTTTAATTTAATCTGTAAAAGCAAATTAGTGTATGAGGGTCATTCTAAAAGTAAAGATCATTTTGATCAGACAAGCAAAATCAGTTCAGTTCTACAACCATCACTGCCATGTCATTAACCATTCCTTTATGCCAATCTAACACTAATGACAAGCCACTATGACAAAATTATTGAATTTTGAACCCCATCAAGTGTAAAGTTCATATGTAATTTATTTTTTGAATACAAAGAAAATCCACCTTATCAAAATTTACAGACAGATAAACGAGTTTTATCTGTAATGTAATGAAGTTTCATTTCTAAACTTAAGCTCAGGTTGACCTTTACTTGTGACTAATTGAAATCAAGGATTGAGGGAAAATTCAACAGGATAGATGTTTCACTACAGATATAGTTTGTTTTTTCTAAAATTTAAAGAATATATCGTTATGAAATTGTTAATTTTTCATTTTTCCCAATATTGATTAGTTAAAAAAAAGCCGAATTAATTCTGAACTCCAAAAAGGTTATGACTGTGGTACTTTGAGATAGAAAGGGCAGTCTACTTATTGATTGCATGCTTAAGGAAGTGACCATAAATGCAGAAGCCTACTGTCAGACTCGTTACCAACTATGCAGTGTCATTCAAAACAAATGGTGTGAATTGTCCAGCAACATTGTGCTTCTCCACGATAAAGCTGCTTTGACGAAGAACTTACTTCAGCAGTTCAAGTGGAAAGTTTTATATATTTAAATTAAAGGAGTCTTTTAGAACCTCTATGGAAGTGACAAGAAATTGAATGAAGTCATTTGTGACTGGTTCAAGAATTCGGAGGCAAATAACTATATAGGAGGCATAGAAAATCTGGTGAAACAGCAAATATTTAAATTTATACTACATAAAAAAGTAGCTAAGGTATTAAATATGTTAAAAAAGTTTTGTTTCATTATCTTGAATAAATATGTCTGGTAAAATAAATGTTCTTTACCTTTAGCATTCTCTGCAGCTAAAGTGCATTTCTAATTTCCACACAGCAGACTGATGCAATCATCTACCATTACTGATAACATGTCAAATTATTGCATTTCATTTTAACTTTTTTATAGGTTGGAGAAGGAAAGAGATGAATTAGTTGTAAAAGGGTCTCATGAGATGTGTGTTAATCACTTAGAACAACAAACAAAAGAATTACAGATGTGCAAACAAGAACATGAACTGGATTTGAGAACCATTAACACGCTTAAACTGGAGCTTGATGCTGTAAGGAGCTTTGTACTATTACTTTTTATAGAATTTTTACTTTTTTTGCTGAACTAGAAGTCTGTTAACAGTTCTGTAAAATTAAAGGACTTTATTAAATTTTTATTTGTCAAAAATTACCTTTTAGTTTTGATTTGGCAGATCATAAAGATTATTTTAGAATAATTTTCAGAATCACAAGGTGTGTTCAGAAAGTAACGAGGATTTTTAAATTTCGCGGGCTTGGAGAGTCCGATTGTCAAACATTTTTTTTTTATTATGTTGGTATACATGCCCTTGAAGTATGATAAAACTTTCAGCTGTTTTCATTGTTGACTTTGTCTGTGACAGCCACTAAGGTTAGACGTGTTTTTATGAGCTCGGCGATTTTTGGTTTGTTAAAAGAAATGGATCAAAGAATTTGTATCAAATTTTGCGTAAAAAATGTGTGTGACATGTTAACAAAGGCCTATGGTGAGTCTGCTATGAGTAAAACAAGAGTTTACGAGTCGTATAAGCGTTTCAAAGAAGGCCGTGAAGACATTGAAGATGACAAACGCCCTGGAGACCCAGCACATCAACAACCGATGAAAGTGTGGAAAAAGTAAAAGAAATGGTTAAACAATCGCCAAATCACAATTAGAGAGGTCATTGATGATGTTGGCATATCGATTGGATCATGTCATTACATTGTTTCCAATGTTTTGTGTATGAAACGCGTGGCAGCTAAATTCATTCCAAAATTGTTGAATTTTGAACAAAAACAGCGGCGAATGGAAGTTGCTCAGGAGTTACTAAATGAAGTCAGCGACGATGCAGAATTACTTAAAAATATTGTAACAGGTGATGAAACATGGGTTTACGGATATGACATCGAAACTAAGGCTCAATCATCCCAGTGGAGCCAAGATCATAGTTCTGGCTCGCCAAGACCAAAAGGCTTGATAAGTGTGGTCGAATGTGAAGGTTATGCTCACTGTGTTCTTCGATATTAATGGCATAGTGCATCATGAATTCCTGCAACCAGGTGAAAAGGTCAATAAGGAGTACTACCTACAAGTTTAACGCCATTTGCGTGAAGCAATCCGAAAAAATGTCTGGATCTGTGGAAAAACAATTCATGGCTTTTGCACCACGATAATGCACCAGCTCACACGTCATTGCTTGTTCGTGAATGTTTGGCCAAAAACAGTACTGTAACGATGCCCCAGCCTCCATATTCGCCAATCATGGCTCCGTGTGACTTTTTCCTATTTCCAAAAATAAAGAGAACCTTAAAGGGCCGTCGTTTTACAGCCATAGATGATATTAAAAGTGCATCGCTCAAAAAGAACTAAAGGCTATCTCAAAGATTGAGTTTGAGAAGTGTTTCGAGGATTGGAAGAAGCGCTGGCACAAGTGCATAATCTCCAATGGGGACTATTTTAAAGGTGACAACATCAATGTAGAAGAATAAATATTTGTTCAAAAAATTAAAATTCTCGTTACTTTCTGAACACACCTCGTACATGAAGACTTATAATAATAAACTTTACCAAAATACAAAATTTTTATTTTCTTGAGACATGTGACCATGTAACATGCATCGATCATGACCTTTAGAATGTGTTTCAAGAGGTTGTTTAAAATGTTAAACGTTTTGAATCAAATTTTGATAGCTATGTGCTTTAAAAAATAGTAATATTGAGGGCATGAGAGCCTTCAATAATTTATAGAGTGAGACATAAAGAACTCCCTGATTTTGGAAGCTTATAAAAATCAAACAGTGCATGATAGAAAAAAGATTTTTAATTATAAAAAGTGCTATTTTTAATTACTTAGTTTTGAAGATTATGTTACTCTAGTGGTAGCCTCTGTTGATGATGTATTGATGAAGCCTTTTCCAGTAGTTTTTCATAATGCTGTGTCATTTGGGTTATCACAACTTCTTGGGTTATCGCCTTTCATAGGGCTTCCAAAGTTTAGGGTCGATGTTGGTATAACTGATCCATAAGATAACTCTATAAAGAAACACACACACACACACACACAAAACATTTCTCTTGGAATTCCCAGAGAGCGATTAGATAAGAGGGTTTTTAAACCATCTTAACGGCGATGATAACCTAAACGGTTTTTCGCCGGAAAAAAAAATTACACCATCTTGTTGAAACCACAAATTCTACTTCGTGTTCTTTGATTAGCTCATCCAATGCTGGAGAAAGTTTTCTAGCAGTGCACAATATTATGCAAAGGTGGCCATCTTGCATTGCAACACCCGATTTTGTTTTCGAAAAAGGAAGGGCCCAACATACCAGATTAAAAAAATAGCACACTTTAAAACTGTAAACTTACAGCTTTGAAAAGAGGCTATTGATGAAGCTCATTGGAACTAGATCACAGCAACCAAGTGCAATGTACACAAAATGGACGGTGTATCAATACCAATGAACCACCATTTTGAAAAAACTGCCCAACAACATAGCGCAATGCCCCCTGACCAAGTCATGGTGCGAACTGAAAACGGCATGAATAAACCTGTTTAACACCACCATCCCCACCTCATCTGCCACTACATCCACCCAGAATTTGGTCATCTTTTACTGCACTCTGTACTTATTAAATTCAAAAATATATACAAATACTTTGAATTTGCCGAAAGTTATTTTTTAATAATTTAAACTCTTCCCTGTATTTCAAATGCTATTTTTTGATTTTGATTAAGTATATTAATATTTTAAATGCCAAGAATAATTTGTAAGATTTAGTTTGTATGCTGAATCTATGCACAAGCTGAATAAATACTTGCGTGATTTTATTCTGCTGCAGTAAATTTTGTAATGACTTTTTATTAAATTATTTTGATTCTGGTATTTCAATAAATAAGTGTTTTTAGTTCTTACTTCTAAAATAAAACACTTTTTATATTTAAGGAGGCAATAATGTGCATAATGTGCTTTTCACCTTAAAATAACATACAAAAAACAATAAATTAGTAAAATATTTATATGCAGCAGATTCTGAATTATCCATAGGCATTGATCTACATTGCAGAATATCCACAAGGAATCTTTTTTTTTATTATAAATTATATATTTGGTAAAAATTGTAGGAATCAATTTTATTCTGTGAAAAAAATATCGAAGATTTTTTTTTAAAAAAAAATAATTGTGGCAAGAATATTAACTAAAAGTATTAGTACAAATTGCAACTTGAAGAAGCATAATCTCCTCCCACATCCCATAAGAGTCATCCAAAATGCTTGTCACTATTGTCAAAAAGCGGATCTTTACAACCATGTCAACCCGCAGAGGGGTGAGTATTTATTATTGATATGTTATATCTGTTATTTAAATTTTGTTTAATTTAGCTTTACCTATTATAGAGAGGATTTAGACGTAAATTTTGTTAAGTACCTTCATTTTGCAGTCTAACACACACACTTACAACACTACAGTTACGACTTTAACTTTTTACACTCACTTTTACATTTAGGTAGGCAATAATAGCCTCAGTGTGCTTTTCGCCTTAAAATAATAGAAATAAAAAAAGACAACCATGTCTTATAATAATTCTAATTTTAGATGAAGAAAAATTATGAATTGGCTAACAAAGAGAAAGAAGCCACAGTTGTACGTTACGCCAAAAGTGAAATGGAAGTAATAAAACAGAAACAAGACTTGGAAACAACTGAGAAGAAATTTAAAGAAACGCTTAAGGAGAAAGATTTACTCATATCCAAATTGAAGTCTATAACCGGAGAAAAAGGTCGAATATGTGTCATGCTTGATAATAAGGTTAGTATTTGAATTTAATGTTATTCATTTTACACTGCATTCATGCACTTGATCATTAATGTTCTTTATCAATGAATTTTATGGTCTGTAAGACGCTACGGACTATAAGACGCACCTTAACTGTAAGCAACTTATTTAAAAATAACTTTTACCATTTTTATTATTACATTACAAAGCCAGACTAAAAAAAAATCTTAGTTTATTTTTTTTCATTACAAAACTAGCTACTAAAAAAATATTTTACTGTTACTAATAACATAAATAACTTTCAATTCAAGTTCACTGGCACCGCAGACTGCAATGACGCATCACAGGCTAGACAAGAAATATTTGTAAATATGTAATTAGTATAGCAGCAAATTTTATCCTGTTTTATTATTAAGTTTAACTTATTCTGTATTTCATTTTTTTATCGTTAGATAGTGCTCTTTTATATTCAGTCACACATTATAGGAATGTTTCAAACACACATATAAGAACATTGCAGAGTGAGGTCACTCTTTCAATTTTTAACTATATAATTATTGCCACGCCCAAGGGTATGCCTCTGTACGCTGTGATTGGTTTTGGACTATTTGCAACTGACTATGTTACAAGTTGGTTTTGTACTATTTGAAAAAGTGTTTGTTTTACACAAGAAATAAAAGATTCATTACAAAAAAATCCACTTTGAAGAAAATTCAATTGAACCATTTGCAATGTGGACTTATTTCAGGCATCTGTAGTGTTGTTGGTTTGTGATGGCGGGGCGGAAGGGAGACAGTATTAGCAAGCTTGTGAATCCCCGCAACTCATGTTCGTCACATCGGTGCATTGCTTCTACCCGTTGAATCCAGTGTTGCCAGACAGAGATAGGTTTCTTGCGGCATCGAATATATGGCCATTTTAAGACTGGCGAGAATTTTAAATCAAACACTGGACATTTTTATATTAATTTAGAGTATAAAACAGGCCTGAATTATGGAGACAATTTTGGAGGAAAAAGTGTGTCTTATAGTTCGTAAAATACGGTACTTGTTGTGGCATGGCCATTGGTTTGTGTGTGTGTGTGTGTGTGTGTGTGTGTGTGTGTGTGTGTGTGTGTGTGTGTGTGTGTGTGTGTGTGTGTGTGTGTGTGTGTGTGTGTGTGTGTGTGTGTGTGTGTGTGTGTGTGTGTATATTCTGTACATACAGCTGTTGCAAAAAAATTTTTGTCACTGTTATTTATAAGGAACACATTTTTTTTTAATATTTAGATTATATTTTTATTAATTTCTAACAAGCCTACACAGGATTCTTACTTGTAGTAAATGCTAAAAGGATACTTAATTTTGGGTTGCTAACATGGTATCTATCTCCCCTTAATTGCCTGGGGTTTCCTATTTAGTGAAACAGCCTGTGTGTTAACATGTTAACTATAATTGATTTTTCGACCAAGAGCAATTTGCTTGTTATTCAATTTCTGCAGCCTGCAGAGTGTCATATAACGTAAGTGGCTAAAATTCATCAAAGAATAAATAAGTAATTAGGATTATGACCTATTCTTTCCGTCAGTGGTCTATCTACTCACCTCGTAAAGGCTACTGTGGTTTCGAAACTCAATTGTTTTAATCGTGTAATTGTGTTCAGTGTTTGTGACGTATGTTTTTAATGTTTTGTTTGACTTTGTGACGACCTCGACAGAGGGATTTAACATGTTATGTTACGGCCTGAAGATGAAACAATAGAGCTTCAAAACCGCAGTAACCTTTATGAGGTGAGTAGATAGACTACTGACAGGAAGAATAGGTCGTAATCCTAATTACTTAAATATGTGGTCTGGTGGCTATGTGCAATAATGAAAGAATAAATCATAGTTACAATATAAATCATAGACAGTTCAAAAGCCGCCTCGGTGGCCTAGTTGATAGCGTACTAGGCTTTCACCCCGAGGACCCAGGTTCGATTCCCGGCCAGGGCTGGGCATTTTCATACGCTATAAATCATCCCATCGTCTACATTAGCCCAAGTGTGCTCAATAGTCGGATGTTAAACACCAAAAAATTTAAAAAAATAGACAATTCAAAGAGTGGCATGACAAAAAAAATTCAAATTCTTTGGTAATAACTGTTTAAATTTTTTGTTTGTTTCAGTGTTTAGAGCTAACGACTTTACAAAAAGAAGTTGAAAGATTAAAGGATGAAATTAATACAAAGGACATCAAAATTAAGTGGATTCAAAATAAACTACGTTCAGAAATTGAAGCGCATAAGGTAGCAACTCTTTCCTTACATAATAATATATTTACCCAAATTCTATGTGTATTTTTTTAAGTCGATGGTATGAATATGAAGCTTACACTATACATGTGTTTTTCTGGTTTAATTTTTAGAGTCTGGAGGTACATTCCAAGGACAGTAATGTTTTTGTTTTGAGTGTTTGTAATGCATCTAAAATTACAGTGGAGCGTCGAACATTCAAAGATTCTTTTTCAATAAACAGAATTGTCTGTTAGTGAAGTTCTTTATGTGCATATGTTTATGTGAGAGATTTCAGTATGTACCACTACAATTCTAATCACAAAAGATGCGACTAAAATAAAACTGAACTGTCTGACAATCTTTTGACAAATATAGTCCAAGAATTTTTTGGACAGCTGTCATTTTAATCCATTAAAAATGACAGTCATTTCATATATTTAAAAATTTACAACTTTTTTGTCTTTTTTTTTGACAATTCATAACTATAATTTTTTGTTGAAAATTGATTTCACTGTCATAGTCAGCGATAAGAACTGTATACGTTAGCATTTTGAATTTTTTGAATTCTTCTTCTTTCATGCGGATCACCCACTTTGGGGTACGCCAAATCAATTACATTGATGTGCGTTAGCTGCCCTCTGCTGTATCCAATACTGCTTCATTCTATCCGAGGCTGCCTTCCTTCTTTCATCCGAGACTGCCCCGCCCCTTTAAGATGTTGGTTTTTCTTGGAACCTTAGGTTTTCATTATGTAAAAGTTTTTGCAGTTTAAGTACATCGTCAATCATCTCATCTGATATGAGAAGCTCAGTTAAGTCTTCCTGGACCCGCTTGAACCAATTACTCTTCGTCTTCCGATCTCTGAAGAAAGCAAAGATCCGCCTAGTAAGTCTACTGCTGTTCATCCTACTAATATGGCCATAAAAACTAAGTCGTCTTTTCCTCATGCTATCTGAGAGTCTCTCAATTTTGAGATACAGGTTTTTATTAGAAATCAACTTTACTTCATTATTTTTTGAATTCTATTGAAACTAAAAAAATTTTTTTGCTGGTGGTCAGGGTTAATTTTTTTGTTTTCAGTGTAATTTAAAAGTTTAAAATCGTAATATATTGCAGATTTTAATGCTAATTATGATGTGTGAAATCATAATTTCAAAAACGTTAAGATAAAGAAAAATATTTTTGGAAATACACTTCTATCATGTTAGCAAGACAGCTGTGTGCTACAGTTATATTATCTCTATTCTCAAATTTAACAAACTTCGAGAGAACAGTAAACTCTCGATTTATTAGTCATAGATTTTTTAATAGTTCTAGAATAAGCATAGTACTCTACATATTGTGAGTTGGTAGTCTCAGTTCATCGATGATTGAACATGTCAGTATATATCCATTCTTATTTTACTGAGTTGTAAGAAAAACCCAAGTTTTTTAATAAAACGTTTAATTTTTTGCAAACAAGTGATCATAAACACAATAAAAATAGGTAAAACAGATGTTATTTATAATAAGAGTTTTAAGAGATACCATCATCATTTAAAGGGTGATCAGCTTTAATGGATTACCTCCTGCACTATTTACTCTGTCAAATCGAGGGTTTATTGAATCGTAATACTAAGAAAAAGTTTTTTTAACTCAAGATATTCAGTTAACATATTCTTTGGATATTACTTTAGTGATGAACACTGTAAATGAGTTAATTTAAGGTTAAATCAATGTAACATATATTAATATTGATTTAGAGGACCTCCAGAGATAGTATCGTTTTAGAATTGTAATCTTTGTCCATGTTGCTAGTGATGTATGATTATGAATGTTATTTTGTAACAAGATTACAGTCGAGACAAACAACCATTGTATAATATAATAATCGAGTCAACTTTCGAATCTCAGTCGGGTTGAACCATCGTGGGGTGTGACAGTTGTCAGTATAATATGAATAGGTATTTCCGATAACATGTTCTGATTGTAAATTGACAATTTACTTGATTTTT
Source organism: Callitettix versicolor (assembly GCA_022606455.1). Taxonomy (NCBI): domain Eukaryota; kingdom Metazoa; phylum Arthropoda; class Insecta; order Hemiptera; family Cercopidae; genus Callitettix; species Callitettix versicolor. Next base: position 7,112,133 of record CM040188.1, on the reverse strand, counting down.
TTGTCGATCATTTAGGCCTATTTGAACTGAATAGCTATATGTGTAAGTGTAGGCAACAGGATGACTCGGCAACTAGGCGAACTCGGATAGAAAAGTAATCGTAAAGTGACGACTCATGGGTCTAATTCAATCGAGAAACATCGGCATGTTTCTACAATTGAATCTCGTGGAATCGTGCATCACTACAAGTTGTTCTTCTTGGATCTCAGCCAGGACTGCAGATCTGGCAGTTAGATTGTGTTTGAAAATTTGGATAAATTTATCTGGACTGATTCTTAACTAATTAATATTTTTTATGTCCCATTGTATATGTATTTGTTCAATGGATACATAATGATAAAATTATTATTTGTTTACAGGAAAGTGAATCAAAGGTAGAAAAACTAACATCACAGTTACAAAGTGCAAATGAGGAAGTGGATCTAGCGAAAAAAGATGCACAAGATACTATCAAAAAGTTTTATGAGTCCCAGGAAAACAGAGCTTTTGTACTGGGTAAGTGATTTACTTATTAAACCAGTATTTTTACAATGATTTACGCGTGTAACCGCAGAGGGAAACGATCCTGATCAAACAACAAACAGAGGGAAAAAAATCTCTGTACATGAACTGGTATCTTAAAATTATTTACAAACTAAACAATACTTAAATAAAAATATTGTACAACATTTTACATATTTTGTATTTAATAACCATAATTATCACCTCTACTTAACCGTTTTTTTATCCGTGTTTAATGTTTTCTTATTGAGTGTCAGTACTTCATATCTAGAGGTAGTAAATAATAGTATTTTATTGCTCTTATATAACTGTTTTTTTTTCACTTGCTTTTTTGCTGTTTTCTGGTAATATGCTGTTATCTTACTATTTGAATTTATGTATGTAGTTTTTATGGTTTCATAATGAAACAATACAGATTTTAATAGGAAGTCAATTTATTTATTTGTATTACAATAAATTATTGATATAATATATCATCCTATTTATATTTTATTGGATTTAGCTTGTTTTTAGACTTGATAAACCTATATTATTATTTATTTTATAAAATAGTGTAAGTATATTTTAGTATGCGAAGAAAATATTTTCCACTACCATGCTCAGTATAATTCTGTGATTATTAGCCGTTTTCTGTAGTCTGCTTTAATATTTGTGCCATAAAACCAGTTATGTATCTGAAGTTAACAAAGATAAATTAATTTTGGCCCCTTATAACTCAAAAATTGCACTGTTTAGTCCTTTAAGAATCTGTATCCTTCTAAAGATACAGCAAAAAGTAAATACAAAATGTATAAAGCGGGCCACATTCCCATTTAAAATGGTATCAAACATAATTTATGTAAACAAATAGCAGAATAATCTGTGTCAACATTAGTCGCATTATATGTAAGTGATATAATAAACTCAATATGTCGACAGGATTCAATGATTTTAAGTTAACAGTGGTGTTCGGTTAACGGTCTTAATTCGTTCCAGAACTAAGACTGTTATCTGAGCAGACTGCTGTGCGAGCCAGCATTTACAATAGAGACTTATGGAAAATATTTTAATTTGTTCAAAAATTTAAAACAGGATTTAAACAACAATTTGAAACTCGCACTCAGATATTCAAGGTTTTGTTAAATTTAAAAATCAAAAGTATGTAACACGATAATATTATAACTGTTTAACGATGTGACAAACAAACACTAATTAAAATTAGATATGATGACAGAAAAGGGAATAGGAGTGGGCATTCTGTGAACAGATAACTAAGAAATACTGTGAAGTTATTGCCCTGCAAAAACCAAACACCCATCAATCAAAGGCTTGTTTGTGTTAACTCAGCAGCTTGTACTTTCTGTAGCACAGCACAATGTTATCTCTAATTACACATCTGCTTAGAAATAATTTAACAAAATTAAAACACTTATATGTTTAACCCTTTATCCAAAACCTATTATGTGGGTCATTTTTCATTCCGTAAGTGAGACCCACTATGAATTAATAGTGTATTAATATAGTGTTTAATGTGTAATAATATTTCCTACCGTTGTCGATATGACCATTGTCCAGGTTGACTATTAGCCAGGTTATCACTGTACTTTTTTTATGTTAAACTCATTGAAAAATTACAGATATTACACTCATCTGATTTTAGTTTAAAAGAGAACAAGGAGGTTAGAAGGTAACATTCTTCTAAAACTGAAACATATTAAAAAACCTATAAAAAATATTCAGAAAAAACATGTATTTCTGGAAGTTCTATTTAATTGCTAAGCAAAAATTGATTAAAAATTAAATCTGGTACATCGGTTTTAAATAGTTTACGTATTTTTTAAGTCAATTTTTCTAGTTATGCAACTTAACCTATGTCAAAAGATTAAAAGTAATATTTGCAGAAAATTGAATTTTTTATGTAGCAGTCTGTAAAGTAATAAAAATAATTGATGTTGCTCAAAATATTGTTGTGAAGCTTTTTAAAGTTGATTCCATTAAATTTTTGTGTACAGTTTGACGTAGGCCTGTCTATTTCCTTAAAGATAAGATTACATACTTCAGGCATAGATAGTAACAGTGCGTATTAATTTGATTGCTTTCTTTGAATTAATTTTTAGTAACCATTTTAAAATCATCCGGAACACCAGTTGTCAGTATTGGTCTAAGGAAATAAGAAATAAGTGTCCTTTTCAAACAATCATCTGTCTCTAAACACACACACACACACACACACACACACACACACACACACACACACACACATACACACACTATATATATAGTGATACACACACATATATATATATATATATATATATATATATATATATATATATACATATACACACACACACACACACACACACACACACACACACACACACACACACACACACACACACACACACACACACACACACACACACACACACACACACACACACACACACACACACACACACACACACATATATACATACACACATATATATATATATATATATATATATATATATATATATATATATATATATATATATATATATATAGTGATACACATACACACACACACATATATTTATAATTTAATGCGTGTATTAATATTCCCTACCACCCCAGTAATCAGTTACTAAGGTGAACATTCTTCTACACTTACTCCTGTCCTATAAAGAAGGGCGTTTATAGTGGTCAAACGCTGACTTTTTGGTTAGACTTTTACAATATTGTTTTTCCAACATATTTTTCAAAGCGTAGAGAAAAGAAGTAATTGTGATGACAGATCACTTCCTCATCATTAAGAGATGCCATGTCTTTGCGCACCTCTCTGATTTAAAATTATTGATTGACAATTTTATTTAGTAGCAACCATTCAACTGGACTAGATATCAGAGGGTGTGCTGTATCATAGAAGTGCTACTTGTTGTTAAACAATAAATTAATCGATCATTGTTGAAAATAGATCAACAACTGAAAGAACTACAAGCTCAGCTTATTTTAGAGAGGCACAGTTTTGAAGATAAGGAATCAACAACGAAAACGCTGCAGCATGAAATAGAAGCTCTCAAGGCAAAGCACCAGCTCTATATTGATGAAAACAATGCGTTGTCTTTGAAGGTAAACTGTTTGAACAAATTTTGATTTAATCTGTAGAATATAATTAGTTATTAATTTTAATGAAATGCTTGTGGAATGGTTCAAACTTTTACTACAGATAAAAATAAAAGTTCTAGTTAATACAATCGAGCTTTGTTATAGTCACTGAAGGTACTAAGAAAAAAATGGTGTCATAAAAAATTAATTTTAAAGTTTTGTAAGAAATAATTGCTACATTATTTTTGGAAAGTTTAATTGTATTAAATTTTTGTACGAAATTTTAATTAGGATTGATCCTGTGAAACTCTTTTGAATGAAATTTTATTCGTAATTTTAATGTTACAGTTTTTAGCTTATTGTGTAATAAATCACGTTTTTTATTAGTTACAAAGCTTGGAGAAAGAAAAGCTTGAACAAGAACAATCTTCTAGTAAACTGAAACAAACATCGGAAAAACAGTCACAGGAAGTTATTTCGCTTCAAGGACAACTGCAAGAATTGGAGACACTAAAAACAGTTTTACAGCAGTAAGTGTGTTTACAATGTTTACTAATTGAGACGATTTTATTTGGCCTGCAGTAGGAATACAGGGTGAGGCAACGAGATTATCATTTTAAAATAATAAGCAGAATATTTTTAATATTATAAAGCTAAATCATGTATACAGAGGTAACAGAATATCATTTTACTGCTAAGAATATTGTATCCACTTTTTTCCATTTTTGTCCACGATTCCAATATTCAGCGATATTTTGAACCACTTTCTAAATTTTAATATTATGATAGATATTATGGTATATGATGTTATAGTCCCAATCTATGTCATATTTCAGTTATCTGCTGTGAAAGCAGTTACTAATAACTTTTGTGTAATACCGTACCAAGTCAAGCTAATTTAGTGCATCTGTTTGGCCTTCAGATAAATATATAATCAGACATAATTCTAAAAACTTTGTTTTCATCAAAAGACAATGACTTTAATTTTTTTTCTAACTACTGTAACTATTATGCATAATGAGAATGCAGTATTATTATTGTCTAACTGGATATTTTTTAATTTAAGCGATCAACAGCGTCTGATAGCGAGTCAAAATGAAGTGAGTCAACTGCGAACCCGCAACGTTGAGCTGGAACAAGACATAGCGAGCTGCAAAGAAAGGGAAGCGGACATGTTAGAGTTTACGCAGAAAGTAACTACCAAGAATGTCAGGCTGCAATCGGAATTTTCTTGCATGGAGAAAAGGGTAAATAGATATTTAAAAAACTTGTACAGTAGAGTCCTGTTATGGTCCATCCGTCCTGTTATTAGTGGTTTGTTGATGTTTTCGGCGTTGCTGCACCTGCACATATGTATAACTAATCTTTACGTTTTCTTATCTGTTACATTGTTGTCTCTGTTAGCTAGCAATTCATTATCAATTGGTTTATATGTAAATAGAAATCGGTTTGTGCTATGATTTTATGTGACAAGTGTCAGCAATTTATAATTCATGGTGAAGTATAAATCAGTATGCTGTTGAGATTAGACAAGTGTGAATTTAGTTTATCTTTTTAATATGTGGTAATTTTGTTTGTGCATAATTACAAACATTGTATGGTACTGTAGTTTGTGTGTGTATGGGCGCACGTGTGTGGACATTGTATGGTACTATAGTTCATGTATGTATGGGTGTGTGTATGTGTGTGTGTGTGTGTGTGTGTGTGTGTGTGTGTGTGTGTGTGTGTGTGTGTGTGTGTGTGTGTGTGTGTGTGTGTGTGTGTGTGTGTGTATTTTGTGATGCCAGAAAAAGATGAAAAATTCTTTTATAGCCGACCTAGATCAGGGTCACTCCCCAGAATGTGGGACTCAAGTTAAGTTCAAGATATTGCTAACCATTAAAAAAACACCAAAAGTATTCCTCTTCTGAAAACCACCCTCCCCACAGAACCGCTGACATGACATGTATTATCTAGTGGAATGAGATAGGAACATTCCAAATAGTGTCAACAGATTCTGAAAGAGGATGTGAATGTTTCTATTAAAAGATAAGCACGTTCACACTATTTACGATAATACAACTCAGTATATAAGTCAATCACATGAATACTCTAAGTGGCATGAACTGTGCTCTCACACATGTTACTTGAATACCATCAAGAGGTAAAGTACGGATAATTTACTATAAAAAACAGACCCAACAATGATGGTTAATTGAGACTACTGTATGTGCTTGATCATTTTTATTTATTTACAGGCACACCAGCTACAGTTTGAAGAAGAACCGCTGCATCGCAGAATCGCTGAATTAGAATCACAAGTGAAATCTTTAGAAAATGAATTGGTTAAGGTGAAAGCTGAACGTGTGGAGGAAAAGAAGATTGTCGCAAGACATTTAGCAGAGAAAACTACCAAAGTGGAGTCTTTGACAGCTCAGATTGAAGATATGAAAGGCGAAGCTCAAGTCACCAAACACAAACACACGGCAACTTTAAGGGTAAAATATAAAACTGTCAAGGATTTGTTGAAACATATTTTACTTTTTTATACAAAGAATATCAAAAGTAAGGTGATTGTACAAAAAAGTCATTATGGTTTGGACGGATATATCCGTTTTCAGGATCACTGATTCGAAAAATATGCTGTACCTGGATGATGTTTATGTGTGTGCACATCACTGTAGAATTAACAAATTGACTGATTTTGATGAAATGTTATATGTAGGTTCTCATATCTGTGAACCATTTAACTTTAAAATTTCATTTTTTAATAAAAAAAAACCACTGTTAAAAATTTACAAAAATCAGATTTTATTTAAATCAGCTCAGACAAATGTTAACCATAATGTAGCATAAATTACCTCAACAAAACATACAGGTTGATATCTTTTACAAAAAAAAGGTTCTGGAACTATCGAAAGAACTGAAAAATGTTGCATAATTTCTCAAATTTGGCTAGTCAATTTTTGTTCGTTTTCTTATATATAACAAAAGTTTAAATTTAAATTATTTAATAAGTGTGAGACTTTATGTACCATTAATGGTGACTTAGAAGAAAAATTATTTTCTGAACTTCTCTAATCATTAAACAGAACAGATTAAATGAGTAATATATACTTAATCTATAACATGTATTGAACTAAATCATGTGGCTTTTGACGATTAAGTCATCTCTTGTTCAATTCCACATCTAAGAGTTGGATGGCTTCGACGTTCGAATGTTGATATAGTCTCTTCTCAAGCGAGCAGAAACAACAGGTATTTGAAAATTAAAAGATTTTATTTAAAGTTTTCATTTTTTGTGAAGTGCGCGTTAAGGGGTTAAAAATGGAATTTATTTCATCAATAGACCCCCCCTTCTGAATTCAATCGACGCCCAAGGGGTCCACCTGGACCCTTTTGAGAACTCCTGGTGTAGGTCAACTCTTGTTCTTAGGTGACTGAACTAAAACATAAAGAACAGGTAGATAAGACTCTTAGAGGTTATAAGGTTGATAACATGACCAAAAGATCTCTTGTTCAACTACCTGTTTTAGTACTAATCAGTAGACAGAGTTCTGTCAATGTTTTTGAACAGTCCACTGACTAGCTTTTTCAGCTGAATGTCCTCAGGATCCTGAACGGCAAATACTCTTCACCTCCTGCAGGCAAGAGTTTTACAATCGTTTGACCATATAAACAGCTATTTCGTTTATGTTCTGCATAACCTACATAATTTCTCCATGATATTAATTATACATACCTTGTTCAGGTACACCTTTAAAACCATAATGAGTCCATTGGTTCTCCTGAATTACTGTTTTCTACTGTCCCCTTATGTTCCACATAGAAGAACCTCTTTCAGTTGATGTTCAGGTTGACAGCCCTCCAATCTTAGAGTACAGTTTGCCATCAGCCCTGTCATTACAGCTTTATAACTGTTGTGTTTCCCACACTCAAGGTTTGATCTGTGGTAGGTCTTCTGCTTCTAAATTTTATTTTAAGCCCTTTTGCTACCTATTGCCTTCTTAATTTGCATTCTTGCATTTGAAATTATATATCTACTTATGTCTATTTGATTTGAGATAGAGCATCATTTTACTAAATTCAGATGTTTTATTTTATTTCTCATTTCTTGCAAATCTGATAGGACCACAAATCATCCCCACAGTCTGCTGTGACATGGTTAGATATTACCCCAGTTGCCTTTATCTCAATGCTAATTTCAATTTACAGGTCAATGTCTGCCAGTTATTCAGGTTTTTTTGAGAGTTTTTTCCAGCCATCAAATTCCGTAATTATATAGGTTCACCCATGTATACAGAACTTAACATGCAAGGTTAACAGTAACAGTAATATGCAGAAAGAACAGTAAGGTTAATTAAAAGTGGAATACTTAAAGCCAAGTTCTCTCGTAGCTGTGACGCAAAGCCTTTGGTATATGCTGTTTCACCCTGGCGTGGGATAAAATAGCGCCTTACACTTTAACTTTTTGAATCTGTCGCTTACTCTGAATTGCGTTGAGACACGCAGTGTGATATTTAATCTGCACACCAATCCCCCATCTCATACACTTTCCTCTAAAAAAAATTATATAAAATAAATAAAAGTAGAAAATAAACCTTGATGCGTAGGACTTTGAAATTTGGCAATGATAACCTGATTGGTATTTTGCCAGGGGAAAAAATAGGACTTTGAAAAATACTAAGAAAACAAACAAGCGCTCAAAGCTGATTCCTTGAGTAATCAAAATGTAAAACAAGTTTGTATAAATTAAATATGTAGAGCCAAACTATAACAGGAAGAAGCCATGAACGTTCTTTTTTTTAGTGTTCTAACATAGGGGCTTTCTTGTTTAATTTGTTTTTACGTTAAACAACATTCTCGTATCGATCTACTTTCTTGACCTATACTCTTAAAAAAAAATCTTGTGTTCTTTGTACTTCAATTATGGCAAATATCCAAATACTAATAACAAGAACATTTTATCATTAATTAATAACGTTAAAAACAGATCTTTTTTAATCTTACATTTTTTGTAAATCTGATTTTACCTTAGTCCTAATCTGCTTTACTGCATAAATTTTAATAATCCTGAACTATGTTTCATTCATGTTTTCAATGAATTTTCATCTGACATTGGGGTAAAAACCACTTTTCGAACTTCAGTGACCTAAAAATGGATACGTCTACCAAAATTTTAGGTTCAGTAATTTTTAACAACAAATTTATGTTTATGATTAAAAGATGTTTAATATATATGAAAATGATGGTTATAATTTAGCTGTTATTCACTAAAGTTTCTTATGCTAGCATTATTAGATTGCATGCAACATAACTTGTCGTTTAAACCCTTCATATTTTTCATTTGTGCTCCTGCTGCGAATCTGTTGGCATTAACAATAAACTAACAGTGACAATCATTTCAGAAAATAAAAAGTTATGTAATTAAAAATTACCATTCATTCATCAGTGATGTAAATTTAAGTAACATGGTTACTGTTTTTAATTGCTGGTTTGAATACCTAAACAGGAGCTTAATCGTGAGCTACAGCAGTGTCGGAAACGTTTAGAACAATACGATCTTGGCAACGGTAGCGATTCATTGAATCATGGTTCTCGTACTAGCTCTTGTACGTCTTTGAATGAGCACATACCGACAACAGTAGCTAATAATCAGGTAGGTCTAAATTAAAATGTCTTGTGCGTGTCATTTACGCAGACAAAAAGAAATTATTGTTGTAATCTATTTAATGTTTGTAAGTTATTCATATTATGGGAAAGTAATATGAACGCATTAATATCTGAAGAGAACGTTTACTGAACTTGGTTTAATCGAATGTTTGTTTTGAGAACAGTGATTGTATTTTGTTTGTTTTTCCAGACAATATAAATACTTTTTATTAATTTCAGTATTAGAACATTTTAATTTTATAAATTATTTTATGAAAGAAAAAGATACAAAAGGCATTTTTGTATGCCTATAACAATGTTGTTTGGCAAACAGCAGAGGTGTTGATATCCTTAATTCCTTTCATAACTTGGTATGTTTGATGACATCTCATTAAAAAAAATAAAAATGAAGTATTTTTTAAATAAAATGATCCATACGTGGTTTTCAAGTGCATATAAAGGCACCTTGTTCCAGATATAACCTACATATTAGTAAGAATGGATCAGCTGATTGACCCGCTCGCAGCGCTATTTTTGAAACATATTTGATGCCCAAACGTAAAAATGACAATTTTGACGAAATTTTATTGTGATCTTTCATATCATAAGAGGTGTGGTAAAAACATCCTTAATTTTTTTTTGTTTTTTTTTTTTTTTTTTTTTTTTTTTTGCCAGTTAGACTAATGAGAAAGAAGTAACTGCAGCTAGAACTAACAACCTTAAGGTGCGCAGTTCAAAGATGCAGCAGATTGACCAGTGCCTTAGCCACAATGATATCCGAAGTTTTTAATACGGACCCTAAAAACAAAAAGTGAATTAAAATTTTGTTATAAAAAACAATTACTGTTATTTTTTGTTGTTATTTTAAGGCGAAAAGCACATTGAGGCTATTATTGCCTCCTTAAATGCAAGTGTGAGTGTAAAGTGTTAAAGTCGTAAGTGTAGTGTTGTAAGTGTAAGTGTGTGTTAGACTTGGGTACCGCAAGAGATGTCTAAATCCTCTGAATAGGTGCAGCTAATCTGCACCCCCCTGCGGGGTATACAATTACTTTAAATTGTAAAGTTTAAATGCAAAGTTTAACACCGTTGCCAAGTTACGACACTGTAACACTGCCAGAAGTTTTAAAGGTAACTTTTAGCGGTCTGTTTGTAGGTATTGAGATCAGCTGTATTTTTTTATTTACTAATAACAAAAACATGAGAACAGCTGGTCAGTAAATGAACAAAGAATCAACTGTTACATTAAATTTATCTGACTAAGTGTTATATCCAATTACACAAGATTTTCTTACCGCTGAATCATCTAAAATTAATTTTGTTTACAGTAGTAATTTGTTAACTTTTTTAATCTAATTTGCAATATGAATGACACCTCACTTATTACAAAAATTAATGAAAAAATGTTACAAGGCATTTTAGTAATAAAAATCCGGTTTGACTATTAGATAAATAAATGACAATTATTTTGTTCAGTATAATGATCTGCCTTCTCTAGCTTCGTCAATTCTACTTTCATTGACGCATTTCGGAGAACCTCCATCTTCAAAAACTATATCTATACTCAGTGTGGATTGAGTGTAGATATAGTTTTTGAAGATGGAGGTTCTCCGAAACGTGTCAACGAAAGTAGAATTGACGAAGCTAGAGAAGGCAGATCATTATACTGAACATAGTGATAATAGCCTCAATTCTATTCTATTACTTTAACACTTTATTCTCTAATTTGTAGTGAAAAATATCTTGTTAAAACATTTTTTTTCATATTGTGAAATGTTAACCCTTTGGAACACATTTAATTATTGTCTGTATCAAACATTTTATCTTTAAATATTTTTTCACTTAAATGCATAGTACGGATATATCAGCAAAATCGCAATTTTCACTGTTTTTTTAAAATACGCAAATTAGGAGTAATGGTTTGAAACAGTATTCACTACTCTGCAGTCAGTTGTTTATCAAAAACGGAAAGGTTTTTTCAGTGTTTTTTGTTTTTTTTTTTATTTTTGTGATGGCATACAAAAATGATTCCAATTTTTCTGAGAATATTAGTTACGTAGTATTGAATTTGTTAAATACTATAAATGCGACCGACACAAAAAAGATATATTTCTGCAAGACATACATTGGGCACGATTGTTTCTGCGTCTAAATACCTACTCTGAAGTGTGTCATAAAAACTATTTTAAAATAACAAATTTAAGCATAAAAAGTGTACTTTTTTTTCAAAACAGTTTAGTTTTCAAAACTAACTGTAAATTAATGAAATAACATTTTTATATATTTTTAAAACAACAATGAATATATTCTTAAAATAAAAAAAATCCGTGTTACGAATGGGTTAAACAATTTCTTGTGCATGCGAAGGTTTAAGACACTAACAGTAATCAAGCGCTATGATTAGCCTCAGTAATGATGGTTTTTTATTTATTTGTTTAGGAACCAGACAGACAAGCACTGATTGAAAGAATAGTTAAACTGCAGCGTTCAAATGCTAAATATACAGAAAAAATAGACTTCCTTGAAGAACACGCACAACAGTTGGTTAGCGAATTACAGAAGAAGACGAAAGTGCTTCAGAACTACATATTGAGAGAAGAAAGCGGAGCGCTTTCGTCCAGTTCTATGGATTACAACAAGGTAAATCAAGCATTACTCTTGTTTTGCATTAATTTAGGGGGAAAAAACTAGTGAGTATCAGAATATATGATGAAGAATTTCCCAAACTGGATGAGAACAACTAATAAATAATGCAGATAAATTGTATACAATTTCTAACACTGAATTAAATTATTTACGAGGGGCTGAAATAAAGCTGTAAGTAACCAAATAAAATATATGGGTCGCTGTCTGTATGAACATTTCGGTTCAAGAATTATAACTCTTTAATTAAACTTGTAATCTAGTTTCTGAACCATTTTTTTTTTTTTTAGGAAATAGTGTCCCATCAACTTCTTCTTTTTAATGTATAAGTAGTTAATGTATAATTTACTTGTAGACCAAATTAAATATAAAATAATTTCTGTTATTGAACCAAAAATAAAAATCATGTATCATGTTATCTCTTCCTTTTTATTTTAGTTACGATAATTTGTTCGATTTTTTTTTCCGGCGAAAAACCGTTAAGGTTATCATTGCCAAAAAAATATATACAAATACGACACAAATTAGCATAGTTATTTTTTAACAACATAACCTAAAACTTATTATAGCCTATCAGCTGTTCAATGAAATCAGCTGATTGTTGTGAATTTATGTAAAACAACTGATTTTTTACTATAAATACCAATATAAATTTGTGTACTCATGTCATGTGACACACAAAATCCATCACAACCAGCCATAAAACATGATACATGTTAAAATCAAGATATTAATTTTATTTAGAAGAGCGTTGTAGTTATATCTTTAGTTGGTGTTGAGCCGCCTCGGTGGCCTAGTTGATAGCGTACTGGGCTTTCACCCTGAGGACCCAGGTTCGATTCAGGGCTTGGCATTTTCATACGCTATAAATCATCCCATTTGCATTAGCCCAAGTGTGCACAATAGTCGGACGTTAAAAAAAAATGGTGTTTAAATTTGACTTATTTCAGTGCGTGTTTCATGGCAAAAATAAACCTTTCTGTGATCCCGTAACTGAATATTAAAAATGTTCAGCACCATAAACCATTACAGTGTAAATAATTTTCAGTCATAGATTGACGTGAATTAGATTGATAAGGGATTTATTCTGGGGAGTGTAAAATTCTGTCTTCATTTGTTTTTGGTTGGTATTGTTGAATAAAAATTTACATTTAATGGAGTAGATGAATTAGCGTAAATATGCTGCAAATATTTTGCAAATGATAAAATCAAATACGTATTTTATTAAAATTATGAAATTATTAAATGTCTAATGTTTATTGAACCTCAAATCTGAGGGAAAAGTTAAATTAGTGTGCTCTGAGAACACTGTTTAATACGTTAACTAACGATGATGTGACTCACCAGTGGTACATGTGGGAATCGTTTAAAATGTGGGACACCAGATACTGACAGGTTAGTTTGTTAAATAGTACATAGGACGTACAAGATTAAAAAAATACAAGTGTCAATGTTTAAATACAAAGATAAACAACAAATTTTAATATTAACTGTGTTATTATTAACCATTCAATTTTTTTTTTAACGTACGACTATTGTGCACACTTGGGCTAATGCAGACGGTGGGATGATTTATAGTGTATGAAAATGCCAAGCCCTAGCCAGGAATCGAACCGGATCTTCGAGGTGAAAGCCCAGTACGCTATCAACTGGGCCACCTAGGCGGCTTATTAACTGTTTATCCATTTAAGATTACAGCGTTAGAAATAGGGATGATCAGGCCTGGACAAAAACTGTTTAAAACATTGAAAGCATCATAGTTTTTTGTATCCAAATGCGTCGTACACAGTGAAAATGTTGACAAAGGACTACTAAATACAGTACAAATTGGTTGACAGAACAGCCACTAAGCTCTGTGGACATCACAGTTTGTACTTTGTTATATAAAATGGCTTCTGTTTATGTGTAAAAACCATTAAACATTGAAACATTTGTAAATAAATAACATCTTGCGTGTTTTTTTCATCTGATTCAAACAGGTTGTAACCCACCTGTTCAACACACAGGAAATCATTTATTTAGAAAATTATCAATGTTTTATTGCTTTTACTGGTAAACAGATTCATTGTCATAAAAAAAAATGTTTACGATTTTTTAAAGATTTGGCCTAAAATGTCCCGCATTTTAGAGTATCCCTTGTTAATGGCATTATCATGAACATGTTAAATTATTTCTATAGGATTCTATCTCAAGTTGGAATTTAAAATCGAATTCATGTTAAAGAAATTCTAGATCTGAAGAAATTCGAGTAAAAAACTAAAATGAATCATTTCTGTTGCTAGTCTCATATATAAGAGGGCTTGCTGGTTGATGGGGTGACAAAGCATCACTCTACTGCATTTTCAGAATTTGTACCTCTCAAACTTCTTAGGTAGAGCTGCAGTTATTCCCATTTTTTACCCTTATTGTTAACGCTGATCCTTCATCGTAATTAATCTAGCATAAAGTACAAAAGCTAAGTAAAAAAAGTCTCTCATATTACAAGGCTATGACCATATCTGGTCATATTTTTGTTTATGTTGTGAAAGTGTTAAATACAGTGATATATGGCATTTTGGTGTTACATGTTAACTGGCTGTTTTCTACTTGACAGAAAAAATGACATTCTGTATTTTTACTTTTATGCCATTGCCACTTTATGATTACTTAAAATTAAGATATCTTTAATACAAAAAAAAAAAAAAATGTTTTTTAGCATTAAATTCTTTGTGTAAGATATTTTTGAATTTATTTCAAATTTTTTCCTTGCAAGTCTGTACTCAATGGATGGGCAAAATTAAAAACTAAGGTAAGCACTAGATTAGTTAATTTTTTTTAACCATTAAATAGAAAAGGTGTTTTGTTTTAGACATTATTGCCTTACCAAATATTATCTTAAAATTAAATTAAATTTTTGTTTAACTGTTCAGAAAGTCAATTGTTTTTAAGTTTTATCATATTTTTTTAACTTTGCAAAAATTATAAAACATAACTTGTATTGTGTTCATTCTGTATTTGTTTCACCCAACTTTGGGGTTTACTAAATCAATCATTTTTTTAATGCTCTGTGCCTTCCTCGTAGCCCAGTATTGCTTCATACATTGTGATCTTGCTTTTCTTTCTTCATCAGAGATTTGGATCATTCGCTTGGATTTGACTTTGCCTTGGAACCGTTGTTTCTTGTCCTTGGATATTGTTTTGGCTGTTCTGTCCATGAGCATAGTGTCAGTGATTTGTAGTTCCATTATGTCTTTCTCTGTTAACAAACCAAAGAGGTTTGGCTCTTTTATTGTGAAAGTAGTTAAATATTTTTTGGTTAGTCTATTTTTGTCCATTCGGAGGATGTGCCCATAAAAATCAATTCTCCTTTTTCTTATTGTGTCTGATAGTGTTTTAGTATTTTGGTAAAGAGTTTCATTCCTGATGTGAAGTAATTGGTAGTTACGGAATTTGGGGCCTAAGATTTTTCATAATATCTTTCTTTCTTTGATCTCCAGCCTTTCAAGTGGGCCCTGGGTTATGAGAGATAATGTGTCAGCTGCATATAAGGCTTCTGGTTTAATTACCGTAAATTAATAATAATTAATATTATCAATTATTAATAATAATTGTGTTCATTATTATTACAGTTCTCGATAAATATTGAACACCCACATATCATTTATTCGGTTTAATTGTGTTGGTGAGCTGTTTTAAATTAAATTCACAAAACCAACATAGTTTTTGTTATATTTGTTTGAAATTGCATCCAAACAACAAAAACACTTAGTGCTCTCTTGCTTTTCTGTCTATACCAGCTAAACAGTTGCTCTGACTTTTGTTAAAATAAAAAATCCTTAGCGAAAAATTAAATTTTCTACAGTTTTATAATTTAATATTTAATGATAGAATCGATCCAGAAGAAATACAAAATAGTTACACATTACCAAGGAATTGGTACTGCAGTGGATCCCGTCACATGTAGGCATACAAGGGAATGAGTGGGCAGACAAGCTGGCCAAACAAGGAACCCTTATAGTGCAGAAACCAAAAACAATGCTCACACTGGAGGCTAGGATTAGTGCACTGAAGCGAACATCTTATTTTGAATTTACAAACAAAGTAAAGGAAGACATAGAACAAGTCTTATGAGAATGTATTCGACTTGTATTAGGAAGGTCAAGGACCTCCAGAGGAGGACGTCTGTCGCGGTCTTTCGGCTGACAACTGGACACGACTGTCTGAATGAACACCTGAAGTGAATGGGCACATTGTGTGATGCCCAGACACCATCATCATGAACAAGGACCATCTCCTGGTCTGCAGAAAATTAGATGAAGAGAAACAGAGAACAAGAGACCTCCCTGGCCTCTACTGGGAAGCAAGATCAAAGATGGTATGAGCCATCGGAAGCCATTTGAAAACAACAACATAATTTAATATTTTTTTCAATCTGTTGCGGTTTTTGTGTAAAATGTCAAAAAAGGTGTATAATGTAAGAAATATCTGGTATTTAACTAGTAAACTACAATATTAACTTAATTTTTGTTACAAATTTATAAACTTTTAGGTTCCTATTATACAGGGTGTTTTATAATCATGATGATAGCTTTATTTTACATTAATGAAATGTATTTAGGGGTTGAAAAAAATGCAGGTCTACATAGTTTAAAATGCTTATATTGTTTTGAAATTTCTGTCTGTAAACGTGGTTCTAAAGTATTAAATCAGGCTTTATTTTTCTAATTAGGGAGGGGCATGTGATTTTCATGTAAAATTTTATGAGAAAAACTACTGTAAAAGTTGTTTTCAATTTTAATTTTTGAGGTATAAGTACTCATAGATTGCAGTATTGGAAAAATATCGTTAATAATAAAATAGAGAAAATTACACCATTGTGGTCTAGGTGGCTCACACCAATCAGTCTCTGAATTGTGCATCTCAAGGTCATAGGTTCAAAACTGTAGTTACTGCCATAAGTTACCCATTAATGCTACTGGTTCATTAGTCTGACATGGACGTTTATGAAAAAATGTGTTCTTCCTGCAGAACACATCCAGTGACAAACCTTAAATATTAATAATAAAAAAAAAAAAAATAAATAATACCTAATAATTACCTACATATTAAATAACTGTGTCAACTTATATTGTTCGCTTTGAACATTACAATTTTAAATTTTAAAATAAAATATTTTTTTCAGTCATAAATTACTAACATTCTGAATGTATACCATTCAACAATAAGTGATCAAAATGCTTTTCCTTTTACTGTTTGGCAATGTTCCAGCTTCAAGTAGTAGCCTGCCGCCTGCGTATTAAGTATCATAACTATAGCAGTCCATCCATTTTGCTTAGTACCAAGCGTGCACGTTCACAACCAGTGAAATAAACACAGAAAATGTTTAATAAAACTTGTAAATTGTATGAATATGCTGGCATTTGAATAGTTTCTGTACATTATTAACAAATTTTGTTTTCCAATTCGGTTAACTTAATTTATGATCAACATTTTCAGATTGTATCGTTACTTGCCTCATTAACACTGTTACAACTTTCAGGCGGAATTAGCAAAACATGGAGGGATAATGGCATCTATGTATGGCTCGAAGACTGTGGACGAATCTATGACTTTGGAACTGTGTTTAGAGATTAATCGAAAGCTACAAGCTGTGCTTGAGGATACATTACTGAAGAATATAACGCTTAAAGTGAGTTTGTAATTGTAAATTTACAGATAAAGATTTTATATGTTTTTAAATTGAATGAAAAACTATACTAGAAATAGTTTTTCTTTTAGTGTATCGTTCATGACAAATACATGCAATTTTGTTAAATGTGTTTAAATTTCATATACTCTTTATAGAAATAATATTAGCCTACAAAAGTCACAAAACTAAAAATACATGCAATCTTAATAATGTATAAGGGTTCAGCAGGGAATTTCCTATTTATTTGGTACTAATATGACCTATTTAGATTCAAGCCAAAAATTCCAAAATGGCTTGAATTTTTTTGTTGCCCATTAAGGGCTCAAAAACCTAAAGTTAGTTAATTCCAATGGTATATTTGGATTCAGGTAAAATTTTCTTTAAATTTGATACCCCACTTGAAATAACTTGCACTTAACTCCCCTTTATTTATTTATTTAACCAATTTAGATTTACATTGCAAAAATACAATAGTATAAATCCCTGCAGATTCACAGGATTGGTATAAACTTAAAACTAATTTAACTCTAAACTATTAACTAAAAAAAATAAGAACATAATATATAAATTTAACTCTGCTCTGTTATAAAGTGTTAATCCTAAGCAAAACAAAAAATGCCTGTCTAAAATATATTTTTATTACAGTTATACTTTATTTTGCTGTGTTATTATATCATTTGTTCACTTCTATTCACCGCCCACTTTTTTAATGTTAGCTTTCTAGCTTTCACATTATGTATAGTTTTTAATTCATTAGGAAGTGAATTAAAAAGTAAAATTTCTTTTATTGTTCTTATTGCTTATTGACTTGTAACGTTTTGGTAATATTGAACTTTTGTTTCGAGTCATACTACTAGAGTTTTGATATTTTGTTTTTACCTTTGACAATTTTCATCTTATAATTTTCGTTTAGCCTCCATAATTTTTGAGCAGCAATGCTGAAAAACAATAGCTTTATATTCCAAACAGTTTTGATTTAGTGTTACAAATTTTAAATCATTCGATTGATCTTTTCACTCTTTATCGTGCTTACATATTTTTTGGCACAGAGACAGACAAACGATTTTAGAATATTGTCTAGTAAAAACAATATACCTTATGTTTTTGTTACGATAAATATAATAGCAGGAAATTAGACAGCTGATAACCATGTAAAAAAATGTAAGATAAAAAATATGGTTTAAACTTTTTTTTATGAAAATTTTATAGAAGTATTTTTAATTCTGAAGATGTTGTTTGAAGAACAATCGTAACTGTATAACACTGTCCATGTTAACATTTCCTGTGATAGCATACTTTAAAACTGCTAGTAGAAGCGGAGACTAATCGCAACCAAATTGTATATGGTGAAGAAAATATAACGGATACCAGAGTGAGGTGCTTTGATCTGTTGACGCAAAGAGTCTAAACTTGTAACTTTTGGTCAGCTAGAACTAGGCCACAAGAGAAGAGGAGGGTGTGCTATTATCTTTTCCGATAATATTTACGAGTTATGTCAAGAAAGCTTATCACTGTCTGTTTTAACATTTCGTGTGATGGCTCATTATAAAACAGGTAATAGCGGCGGAGCCGTGAAGCATTGTGAGCTCAGAATAATTTCACACAGTGCATGTAGTGAAGTTATTGTGAAGAAAGGAAACAAAGAAATATTTAATTATTAGTGATAACGAAACATTGATAGGAAAGTTGTTGATTAATGAAAACATGGTTAAATTAAAAACTTCGATTGACAATAGCCATTTTTAAAACGAGTGACTAAGAAGCAGAAAGCAATGCCTTTTTTCTCATCTGTACAAAAACCAGTTTAATTTCTGATTGTAGTTTGTTTTTAATTGAACAAATGAAAAACCATATGAAAAGTTAGTACATGTCTTGCAGATGTACAGCTTTTGTGTACATCTCATATATATATATATATATATATATATATATATATATATATATATATATATATATATATATATATATATATATATATATATATATATATATATATATATATATATATACTTGCAGAGCACCACTCTTCAGAAATACTTCTTCTAAATAAAAATTAAGTTAGACATTTTAAAATCACATTTTTTTAAATGGAAAACAAAAATGTGATTTTTTTCAAGCAAGTACAACTGCCAAACAATTAACCTTGATTTCAGATAATTAAGGTATTACAGTAGAGTCCTGCTTATCCGACCTAGCCTCAAAGAACAATATTTCAAGCATTTTAAAAGATTTGTAACGAAACTGAATGTACAATGCCTGTGCGCCACTTTCGTGTCAGGCCTTTACACCTATGTGTCACTTACACGCTCAGCCGATGACCTATTCTTCAAAAGAAAGAGGGGGTCGATCACCCTTATACCTGCTCTGTTCTTTCATTTATGTCTTTTGTATTAATTCAGATTCGTGGAAGAGTTAAAATTTAGAGTGTGTTCTGCTTGTGTATGTTTCATAATGTTTCATGTATTTTTTTTTATTCGTTGTTTTCTAAAAGGTAAAAGATATTTCACTTCTTATGAGATTGCGATATGTAATGGCAAGAAAACGTCAAACAGTTGGTAAACAAAAAACAATTACAAACTTTTTCGTCAAGTTTGATGATTTGACGTACTGCTCTTTATTATTGTAATGAGATTCTGTTTGCTGTTTTATGTTTTAGTTCAATACATTTAGTAATAATGCATGTAATTCAAAGATGTTTAATGTAATGAATTCAATGCAATACTTTTAAATGTTTTTAATGGTTAAGGTCGTATTAGCGAGACTGTTGTACTGTATTTTATTTTCTGTTTTTGGTTTATAAAGACTATTCGCTTATTTTCAGGAAAACATCGATACTCTCGGAGATGAGATAACAAGGTTAACTCAAAGATCTTCCAAAACATAGCAAGTCGTAATAATGAATTATTATATAAAATTATTTGTATATACTAATACAATATCGTTTTATGAAAAACTTACTTTCAGAAAATATAGAATTGAAGACATCTAAGGTATATTTTAGTGAACGGTTGAATGAAAAACGGTAAGCTAAAAATATGAAAGGAGAATGTTTGGTTACATTAAATTATAAAAATTATTAATAATATAAATCAGTAGACAGCATGTATGATGTACCGTGTCAAGACTGAAAAATTACTTCTATTGTAACAATGTACTTAAATTAACTGTTTATATTTTGTATGATTTTTTTTTATTTAGCATAACATTTAAATGTTAAGTAATGTTAATTTTTAATATTTGTAAAAATATTTTAATTTATAATTTCGCAAATTTAGTTTTTTTGATGGAAAAACTAGAGAAATTAACTTCACAGCCATTTTACAGCTTGAATTTAATGTAGCCTAACATAGTTGTAGTTCTAGTCAACTTATTGATAAAAAATATTTTTGTTGAATACTATATTTATACATCGTTGTAATCCAATAAAATTTAAACTTCGTTTTAACGTTTTGTCAGATTTTAATTTGTTGGTTTTGTATTGTTACAATTTAACTATACCAAAACGAAGTACAGGAAAGACTCATTTATGTATTATTGTACCTCCGTTTAGTTCGCCTAAACATATATTGTCACTGCGTCATTTCTACATACTTATGTTGGTTTATTGCTAATAACAGAGGAGGGGGAAACAATTTCCCACCACGGGACAGTAGAGGTGGGGACCTAAACAATGATTTCCGCAAAACAAATATGCAGGTTGTTCATGTCGTAGTCTGGAATTGTATAGTTCACTCTTTATTTCAGGATCACAAAGTTACACGCAATAATTTTACAGTTGCACACATTGTGTAAAAATCTGAGAAGAGCTGCGGCTGCAGATTGAGTAATTTTATGTTCTTTGTTTTATTGTGGATTTAACATTGACTGAACTATCAAGTTTTCTGCTTTTATTGACGCGAGAAGAAAAAAATTCAGTCTTATTTAGACTAATGTTCCGCTAACATAATGTGTTAGGTGAATGGTGCATACCTACACACTCTATAGCTTCTCACGAGCCTGCCCAATCCTTCAAACACCTCTGATCTTTGTAGTTTGTTTATGTACTGTGCAGTTGCCATCGTACAGTAAAGTATGATTTTTTGATAAAGTAACTAAACACACTAATGTGTATACAGTTTGTGCAAATGGCATTCTGACGATCTAGACACCAGTATTTTACACATCACGCTAATTGTCAGTCAAAATCCAGATTGCTGGTAAAAACAGAACTGAATAAGAAGATAGTTTTTTCCAGTTACGGTATAGCCTATTATAACAGTATTAATTTCTTAATGTTTGTATTGTGGTTTTTAAATTAAAAAATAAATGAAGCAATGTATATTTTTACTTGGATTCAACTTGTTTGGAACCATTTTCTATAATTTTTATATAACGCTTAAAATTTATGGAAGTTTGTACTTCTAACTTAAATGTTATCTACTTTGTAATGAATTGAACTTAATTTTGGTGTACTCGTGTATTTAAAATATTACCTGTTTATTTTTAACAATCCATCAGCCGTTTATATTTAACTGATTTCAATCATTCTTTTTTAAACGAAAGTTTTTCATTCATAAAGATCTCACTATACACTTTTTAAAGTTATCTATTATGGGAAACCGTTACAAGTTTGTTATTTCCTGTAAAATCTGCATTAGTTTTTTTAAAAATTATTTTAACTATTACGACTGAGTAACTTTTATTGAGAACGACAATCTTTTGTCGTGCAGTAGTAGGTTTACTGTATATAAAATACCAAGCTTATAATCGGCTTTCATTTGGATTTAGAATAAAAATCATAAAACTACTATCCTTTTAAAATAAACCTCAAAAGAAACCTTTTATTTAAAGGTTTACTTGATTTTAGTCTGCACCTTATCATTCTTTTGCAACAGTATGACTGAATTTTGAATATTAGGTCCAGTTGTAATTTGAATTTGACAGCAAGTTTAGTTGTATTCGCTTACTGTAAGAAGTTTGTCAGCGATGTGAAATGTTACGAACCAATACACAGTTATTTTAATCAGCTGCCTGCTCATCTAAAGAATTTGTCTGTTTCTTCTAAAACAAGGAAAAAAACGTCGAATTATATAAAAGAAACTTATAGTTAACTCTATGAGATTTTGATAAACAATAACGTCAACTTTTTATATAAGTGCATTTATTTCCAATGTCTCTACATAATTTTTATTGTAATGAAATAATTCTTTTGCTTGCACTGCGTAGCATAATTATCCCTTTTGTTTTCTAGTTTTATTTATTAGTTTTAGCTCCCGATCACAGAGAGGTTATACTCTTTCAGGATACATTGTATCTGCTGGGAGTGATGTATTTATAGCTAAATAAATTGAATTGTATTGAATACCAATCAACAACGAAAATTATAAACAGACTTGCAACTAATGAAATATGCGCCCCTCTGTAACTTTAAAAATATACCCTTCATGTTATCTCACTTGGTTTAAAAATTGTAATTCTTTGAGAAATATTAACGTTCTGGAACATCACATTATCATTTAAACCGTATAATAGCGCAAAATAGCTTTAAAACAATATTTTAGAATTTTGTACACAATAAACACGATCCATTGTGGGAAACTAATAAACTGCCCTAATAATAAATGTACTTATATAGTAAACTCTTTTAAAACAAGTTTGGATTAACAAAATACTGAAAACTAAAACAAAATAATAAAACTAAAATATATATCTGAAGAGTAAAATGAACCAAACGAGTAAGACTACAGTACAGAACAAAGAATAATGGCGTAAATCTATAATGACAGCAGTTTACACAGAACAACTGATTTTAGGCATGAAGGACAGATGTTTACAATGTAGATTACTTATAGTTTGTCACCAATATGCACCACTTCCTTTCACCGACTTCTTGCTGTCTACTGACTGATAACCCCTCCTCCTCGGCAGATGGACCTCCTCCGGGAATGCACAAGAATCGATAACCAAACACTCATAAATAATATGCCATTTGTTGTGGAAATGCTAAAAAGTAATGCAAATATTGGTCGTTGACATTCCAGAACGTTGCTATTCCTTTTTCGCATAAATCACTGAAGACGTTCTGGAACGTCAATACTATTAAAGTATTGATCCCCATACTAATTAAATGATTGAAGCATAATGTATTTATTTTACTATTTTTATAAGAAACCTATAATTTTATTTTAAATTATTGATGTGATAGGTCTCCATCCTAAAATATGTACTAGTGCAAAAAATCACTTTGTCCAAAAAGAGTAATAGAACCAAGAAGGAAAACACACCACAATGTTGTATTTAAAGACTATGGCAAAATCACTGCTCTTGTTAACTGTTCTTTTTATATAACTACTCTGTGCTTTTACTACTAAAAGAAAATCACTGATTAGCTTACCCCCAATAAATATGTTTATGGACTTGTGATATGGAAGTTCACGACATTATTAATAGATTTATCTGAAGGTACGATCTGTTATAAATATCTTCACAACTTAAATGTAGCTGATTGAGATCTTTTTTAACTTAATGGTGCTAAATGTTGAAAGTTTCTTTATAAATATTTTCAGAATAATATCTAACTGTACTTAATACATATCTTTGTTGTACAACTGATTTTTTTGCAGTTGCCTGTTTGGTTGAAACAGTTATTTTTAAAAGTATTTGTAAGTATTTTATCATGTTATAAGTATTGTACTTAAATTGTAAGATATTGTTACAAGTTAAAATGTTAAAGGTTACGAAATATTTTGTTAAATTTGTTATATTTTTAATCTCAAAGTTAGTTTTGCTTAGTGTTTTTAATTAGGTTAATGAATGGAAGTAAGAGCTGACTGTATACCATATATATTACAAAATTATGAAGATGGTAATGTTTAACTTTATTTATAAAGGAAACAAGAAATTTTATCATATTACACGCTTTATAAAAATATTATTAGCCTTTGAAAAATCTCAAAACTAAAAAAGGAACAGTCTTAATTATAACTGTTAAAAATCAGTGGGAAATTATCTGTTTATTTGATGTGCCACATGGACTATTCAGGTTAAAACCAAAATGTAAGGGTTTTAGCCCGTTAAAAGCCCTAAGTTCTTAAAAAAGTGATATTCGGATTTGGAATAAGTTTTTGATATGTTCTTTACCCTTAGTGTCCTCTTCAGAATCAAGTCAGAAAGTGTAAAATTGTATACTTTTATATTTTTCAAAATTGCATACTCACACACACACATTATTTTGAAAGTTGTTTGGAAATCAATCTTGAGCAAAACATTTTTCATTTCGAGGCATTTTTTACAATTTTAGAATTTCAGCTAGTAAAAATAATATTTTCTTTGTCCTTTTCTATAAAGAAAAGAGTATACATTTGTTTACAATTTCTTATCACTGGTCTAAGGTGATTACGTCCTAAAATTACTTCCTGCACAACAAGGAAGTAATTTTAGCTTTTATTGCAACATGTTTTTTTATAGTTTTATGTTTGGTTTCAAAATATTCTTTATGGGTTTGTTATTTATTTTAAAATATTGATGATAAAAACATAGTATTTTATTTCATCTAAAAATGAAATTATTCTTTCTTATTGTATAATAATTTTAAAATTAAAATGTATTATTATAAAATCACAACGACTTCTTCGTTTTCTTTTCATTATGTACTTTTGTTCTTATTGTAGTGATATGTATTAAGTTTGTATTATTTACACATAATACTGATCGTAAAATTTATAAAAGGTGCCATATCTTCTTTAGTTTATTATTATTTTGTTTCATATATTGTTAAGCATTTGTAATTATTGTTATTGTACTATAAACATCGTACTATAAACATAATATGTACGCTGCCACTTGGTTTTTATTTGATCAACTTGAAATACTCATTACATTCTTTGTGATTATTATGATTCCTCTGTTTTGGGTTTCGCAATTCGCTAGTTGGTTGCAACTTTGATCTGAGAAGCATGTGGTTGCAGGTTAGTTTCTACCGTTGGCTGGTCCCATTTGTTGCATTGAACCTCTGTAGCCAGTAGTTAACTGGCATAGAGTATAAATATTCAAAAAAACAAAAACATATTAACGATACAGTTCTTAACATTATTTATTATAAAACTGATGTTTTTTTGTTTGTTTTGGTAACATTTTTTTCAGAAGCCAAGAGCGCAAATTGCAGCTTTTGATAGTCAGAAAGTTGATGACTTTTTAAAGCTAAGAACCAGTATTGGTGACAAAACTTTTGATTTTAATGAATTGTCAAAAATTTATCAACTGTTATGTTAACATTCGCCAAATTAATTTTAACAAATGTTAGTAAAATCCCAAGTTCATTGTGTTTTGTGACTGATTGACGAGTTGCGATAATTTTCATATAAACTTCTCAAAAATGCAAGTTTATGTTGATGGATAGGAAAAAATTATATTCTAACCTACCTCGTGCTAGTGATTGAATTAGCAAAATGTTCCAGCTTTTGTTACAAAATAAATGTTTAGTTTTAATCTAAGCGAGTCTCCAACAGTAACTTCATAATGAGAATGAGTTGATTAAAAATGTAATTTTGATAATGAAATAACGGTAATGAGTGTATAATTAAACATTATACTTTTATGTTAATTATATAAGTTACTGTTAGTTATGTATATTGGTATTAATGTACTTGCAAATGTAAATATATAATGTATAAATAAGAATTGTTCATGTTTGTTTGGTTATTCATTTAATTATTTACGTCTTTAAAACATTCCATTCTAATTTGTAGAAATTGGTTATTCAAAAAAATACTACAGAAAAAAGTATATACTTTTTCAAAAACAAGTGAGCAGAAATTTCAGGAAGAAACGAAAATGACGATTGCGTTTTATAATAATAATTTATTATTTATTTTAATGAATGAAACAAAACACTTTTGTATATTTCAACAACTTTTTTATTAGAGTCTTGCTCAACAAGATTAAATGGGTTAAAAGCCCAACAGTGCTCTAATGAGTGAAACTTTGGTTGGTAAGCCTCCAATAAAAAAGTTGCCGAAATATACAAAAGTGTTTTTATTTCATTAATATAATGGATTTCCATCAAGTATTAACAGTCTTAAGTAAAAACTATTATTAATTTTTATCCTTCAATAAAATTTTGAATTTATCCAATTCAAAAAAAATTGAAAACTCTTTAAAAAATGTAGAATGTAGGAAAGGTACATGAATGAACTGTGTAAGGAAAATAATGTTTTATTTTAAAAAACAGAAAAAAATAATGCCATTATCTTCCGTTATAGTGGTAACTATTTTCCTCTTTAATAAAGATTCAATTTTTAAACAAGATTCAAGTTTTAATAAAGATTCAAAGTTTTAAACACAAACTTAACAGTTAAACCAGTAACATGTAAACAATAATAAAACAAACCTACACAGAAACTATATTTCTCTAAATATTATTTGTATTCAATATTATTTGTAATAATATTGAAGTAGTCAATTACAGTAATAAAATAAACATGAATAGGGAAGTGACACTTTTAATGCTCTAATAATTTTAATGGCTGAGCAACGGTGCTTGTTAATAATAATTAAAGTATTTATTAACAAACTTATTTATATACATAATTTAAACAAATAAAAATAAATTATAAAGTCCTTTTAAAGTGAGCAACAGGTTCTGAACTCACTTCCCTTAGTTTGAAAACAGAAATCGTAATACTAGGCCAGACTGCACACATTCCTACTGTTAAACTTAAATTCACTACAAGATTACTAATCACGTGTATATGGTAATCATGATTATTTTTTACACGTCATTCATACTGTAGTGAATTTATTTTTTTTTTCATATAAATAAAAGTACTGTGCATGCCTAAAGATGTTTTCCTTTCAAAAGCCATCATATATAAAAATATTTGCAAACTACAACTATATGTAAAATTTCATTCAAATTGGTAAATTCGTTTAGTAGTCTCCAGCAATGTGCAGAAGACATCCAAGTAAAAACCACTTTTTTGGACTCAGGGGCCCTGAAATTGAAAGTATCAAAGTTGACATTTTACAGAATCAGTATACTTTTTTAAATGTAAAGCTACTTTTTACAGTGATCAGGTAAAACAAAGAAATTTTGTTAAAGATTTATCTACATTAATGATTTCTAAAATGCTGTATATCTTTCTATTATTTACTAATCTATGGTTGTTATATTCTAGGTACTGATAGAGTAATTACTTTAGCTTATGGTGGCAGTGGCAGTTTTATTTAACAATAGGCTTTTAATATTTACAATATTTAAAAAAATGTAGGACTTTATTTCTTAAATATTATTTTTGTATTTCTCTAATAATGAACAGTGTTTTTGTCTGTATTTACTTTCTGAATGAACTTATTAGTTCGACTGTTGGAATGAATCCAAAGAATGTAGCCGGTTTTTATACAGATGGGATAGAAAATGTTGAAATTGTTGTGCCAAAGAAGGTTTCAAAAGATGGTGATTTTATTTCAAATTATTTACCTCACTACTACGACTTTTTGTCAAGACCAAAAAGAGAGAATATCAATGCAATCCATTTTAGTTTACCAATAAATGGTCAAGATCAACATTTAGAACTTTGGCCACAACATAGTTTTTTGTCACCAGGTCTTGTTGTAGAAAGAAGAGATGTAAATGCAATAGAAGACATAAACTTAGCTAATTTTAAGAAACTACCAAGAAATCAGTGTTATTATAGTGGACAAGTTATTGGCCATCCTGATTCAAGAGTAGCACTATCAACATGTAATGGTTTGGTAAGAAATCACTTTTATGTATACCTAGTAATACCATACAAGTTAACAACAATATAGCCTACTAGAGTAAATTATTGCAACAGAGGCTGAAATTGAAATTACCTCACCTTCAATTAACTATAAAATATGACTATTTTATTTTGAGTTTCTTAACAATGTAAGCTGTGGGAAATTTAAGTTATTAACCTATAATATATATTTCAGTACTACAGATTTTAATGAATAATTCTTATTAAATGTAGGCTACACTCTTAGGAGTGATCATTTCAAATAATTATGCAATATTAGATATAATTAGACAAATAAAAATGTCTTTTCTTTCTTTTTAATAAGTAGGCCTACTGTTTCACTAAAATATAACTTTGATTAATCACATACATATTATTAGATATATTAGATTTAAAGTGTTAGTATTATCACACACAGATTGTATAGAACAAAGGATTACATACTGTAATAAATTTATTTTGTTTAAAAACTAAGAAGTTGTGGTCTATTTCAAAATAATTAAATTTCATAGGGGTTAAAATTTTAAGTGAACAAATTACTTTCATGTAGTGTACAGCATATTTTTTTATTATAAATATGTAATAATTACTCTTTGTAGTAATTACTGTGTGTAGATAACCTATATTGACAATAGTTTAGTCAAAGTCATTATGGTGATACAAAACATATTATTTTGCTATAATTCCAATTTAAGTAAATAGTTTTATGCTATGTTTTAAATAAAATGCATCTATTTATTAAGTCAGATGTTTTTTTTTGTGACTTATACAAAGAACAATTACTTAAATGTAATATAAATATGCAATTTATTTGAGAAAGTAGATCACAAACTAGTTACCTAATTTAATCTACTTGGTAATTTCAAAAACATAATGTATCCTATAATCTATATAAATTATGTACTCAAACAATCACTAGCAAATATAGGTTTTATTTTAATTTTTTTTTCAAAGTAATTATTGTTTTTCAAACATTTCTATCACTATAGGTTGGATATATTAAACTGCCTAATGAAGAGTACTTAATAGAGCCTATTAAAGATTCAAAACCAACACAAGGCAAAGAACATCCACATTTTATTTATAAGAGGTTGGACCAAAAACAAAAAACTAAAACAAATTGTGGTACTCAAGGTAAAGCTTATATATATGTTTTTAATCGTATTTTGTAATTATATATTAGGCCTATTGAATACTGTGTATTATGTTAACACCATACCTATAAAAATTTTAACTCAAAGTAATCCAGATTTAGTGTAAAAATTGTTTTGAGTAGCCTACCTAATATAATAGCTTGGGCAAGGTCAATTATTTCTAAACTTGAAAAATTCATAACTTTTTTACCTTACATTTAAAAAAAGTATAATTTCACAATTAATTGTAAAGGTTAAACATTAATATCTCTATGAATATGCTAAATATTTTACATTCCAGTAAATTTCTGTTGGCTAACATTATGTTTTTCAATGCTTTTAGTTTTTATAATTTGATTTAATCATTTCAGTAAGATTTCTTTGCGCTATAACTACATTTTAAATCTCTTAGCAAAATTTAGTAGTAGGCTAGTATATAAAATGCACTTAATTTATTTACCTACCTTTTTTTGATAGCACACCTAAATGGTAGGTCAGAAAGTTATGAAATATGACAGATAAGTGATGAAGTACAATTGAAAATTATAACAGTTACACATTTTTAGTATTAAAATAAAGGGGATGGGAAAGAGGTTCAAAATTATTTTTTTTTGTTTGAAGTACCTATAAGTCATGTTTATAATATTTGATAAAATGTGATATTAGACTAATTAATATTAACAAAAATTATCTTTTGGAGGTTTATGTATAATAATACGGATTTAGAAACACAATGAGAGAACACACAGTTTTGGCCTAAAAATTTAGTACTGTAGTAGCAAACAATATTTCCCTTCTTTGAGCTAAGAATGCTAGTTTGCTTCTATAGTCAAGTAAAAGTATGATTGAACAACATTAATGAAACATGCCTGTGGTGTAGTCTCCATTAATATGTTTACAAGCCTTTATAATAAAATTAATTTGTGGTTTAACTATATTCTGGATATATTTATTTAATTATTTTTGCTTGCTGTAGCGTTTACATATCACATTAATATTGTATCATTTAAATATTTAAAACTATTATTTATTTACAATAACTGAATTACTAATTAATTATAATTTATTTTGAAAATTTTTAATGAAGGATCTACCCAGAAATCTTTTCACGAAAGAGTGGAATGGGATGCTCTCAATGTTAATCAAAATTTGGAGGATTTTAATGACATTATGTCAGCAGAGTTTGACTCAAGAGACTTAAAAAGTAATATATCAACTGAGATCAATGATTTGGATAAGTATAACTCAAATGTAAGCAAAAAATTTAACAAATCTTCTAATAGAAAAGCATCTACAATGAATAAACTACTTGAAAGTGCATATGAATTTCCTGTAGATAGTAATCAAGCATTAAAATTAGTTAACAAACAAAAGCATATTAATAACAATGAAAGGAAACATCTAATAAATAAACAAAAACTTAATAAATCTTACATAAATGAAGACAGTTTACAAAAGAAATATGTAGAAATACAGAAAAGAAGAAGAAGTATTTCAAATTCAACAAGCAATGATATGAAAATTATAACTATTGAAAAAGGAAAATATAATAATGTAACGTTTGATGCTACATCAAGCAATGGATCTGAGAGCAAGTCCAATAATTCTCAAAAACTAATAGAAAACGGAACTGTAAATGCATCTAATGACAATAAAATATATTTAATGAACACAACAGAAGGAAAAAGTGTGATTAATAAAGAAAATGATTTAAAATTAGCTCCTAATAATACCACGTTATTTGATAGTCAAAATGATGAACACTTTAATAGTATAAACCTTGTAAATGAATTTTCTATTCAAAAACCATGTGTTATTGAAGGTGGGACACATGTATATCTTGATAATATTCAGCCTGAAAATAATGAAGAAAATGTTGATATTGAGTATGGATATAATTATGATATGAAAGTAGATAATGGGAATCCAACGGATGACTTAAAAAATACAGATGCCAGCAAGAAAGAGAATGCTGAAATTGTTAATAATGAAAAATTGAACGAAAAAAAGCCAGAAATTGGTAAAAGGAGCAAAGATATTAAAAGTATTAATGTCATTAGAAGTGTTGGAAATAATTCTAATAATGCAACGTATAACGAAACTAATCAAAACAAAGTCGGTTCTACACAGAATACTTTAAGCAATGCATTTGGTAATGTTGTAACCAATAAGATTAAAGATTATTTCAGCGAAGCAGCCCAAGATATGGAGGGTTTTGTAGATTCATCAAAAATTCAAAAGATAAAAATCACAAGGGAGATTAAATTTAACAGTGATAATGAAAAAAGTGCAGAAGAAGAAGAAGGCGATGATAAAACGGATGCTGCATCCTTGCAACAAAATAGTTTTTTATCCGATAGCTTAGGACAAATTCAGGATCACCATTTCAATTATTTAAAAGACAGGGATTGCAAAACAGTTCAGTTTCAATCTGAAAGCGAAGTTAAGGAAGAGAGTGATTTCACAAAACAATATACAATAGAGTTAATGATAACTGTAGATCAAAAGGTAATGGAACTACATGCAGAGGATGATATAGAAGTCTTTATTCTTACAATAGTAAATATGGTAAGTATTATTTGGGGATGTGTAATAGCTTAGAGATTTAATAACTTAGAGAATCGTTTTTCCATCGATGGTACCGTGTTATAAGTTAGAGATCAACCTGTGTAATAAGATAGAGGTTCCGTACTGTGTATTAACTTAGAGACTACAGTTCCGTCAAGTGTGTTGCACCGTGTGTATATCTTGCTGATGCTGCTGCTTGCAGGCGCTTCAGTACCTTTACAGTTTACAGTTGAATATATTGTCAATACTATGGTCAACAACATATCTAAATGTTTATTTTTGACAATTATCTGTATAGAAAGATAGAAATATTGGTGCTTTATCAAAAAAAAAAAACGTAAATTTATATGAATTCATAATTAATTCATTAATTATGTTTTTCTTAATTCAATTCGGATATGGTTTGAATAAAGCATCCTTCAAACAATATTTTTATGATATTACTATTACTATTACTACTACATATGTAAATTAGTATACATTTACAGCTTTGCACATAAGCCTTTAAGAACAAAACCTATCCAAATGAACTTTATATTTTAATAATATATCTTTCTTTAATTAAGCGAGTTCTACTTGTTAGATAAAAGATACTGAAGCCCCTGCAAGCAGTGGCATCGGCAACATATACACACGGTGCAACAAACTTGACGGAACTGTAATCTCTAAGTTAATACACAGTATGGAACCTCTATCTTATTACGCAGGTCGATCTCTAACTTATAACACGATACTGTCGAAAGAAAAACAAATCTCTAAGTTAATATATCTCTAAGGTATTACACCTTCCCGTATATTTTTATTACAAGTTTATTTTAGCTCTTAGAATATATTTTACTAAATCAAGACTTTTTAACAAGGAGCAAAATTAATGTGGGTGGACACCAACTGTGGAATGGAGTTGTGCTGAGTGAAGCGGACTATGCATTCAAAACCCAAACAATTTTCAATGTACTGAAAGAGTAGCAGAGCCCAGTGGAGCCGCTTGACTCCGTTCAACTCTGTTTTGCTCTCAGTGGCAACAATAGATTATGTTTTCAATGTGTAACCCACTCCGCTCAGCACAACTGTTTTGCAATTGGTGGCGACCCAGCCTTACAGTATTATAAATATTTTTAATGTGGTTACTTTTTCTTTACAGTAAACATACAAAAATTTTAGTAAATTTTTTGAAATATGCTCAAAATAGATTCAACTCCTTGTATAGATTCAGAGTATAGTTTTCATTTTTTCTTTCTCAAATTTTGCTTTTAAATTTATTTAGTAATTTGCCAGTGATAAAAATATGTACATTTCAACATTTTTACAAAAGTGTTTCCTTCTTCTTTTAAACTTTGTCACCTCCTGGGCAATGTCCTGTTCTGGTCCAGAATATCACTTTATGTTAGCTGTACCTGGTGTTCAATACATTCCTTGGAAGACATATTGAAAATGAATCTGATTTTAGTATTGTAATGAGCGTTGAAAACTGCTTAAATTAATACATTGAATTTTCAAAGTCCATGACATTTCTTTATGGCAATGTAATTATTTTTTTATTTTTAAGGCATAATGACCATATAAAATTCATATATATATATATATATATATATATATATATATATATATATAAATAGCTGCCTCAGTGGCCTAGTTGATAGCGTACTAGGCTTTCACCCTGAGGACCCTGGGTTCAATTCCCGGCCAGGACTTGGCATTTTCATTCGCTATAAATCATCCTATCGTCTGCATTAGCTCAAGTGTGTACAATAGTCAGACATTAAACACACACACACACACACATATATATAGTGTGTGTGTATTTCAAAATGGAAAAGATAAAAAGGAAATATTTTTGGGAATTCACTATCTTGCGAGGGAGATAGCTGTGTTCCATGTTTATTTGATTAGATTCAATTTCAGTATATTGTTAATAAATACAAAATAAATAATATATTGTTTTATGATAGAGTATAGCAGTCTGCATGGAAGTATACATATTGTACTAATGTTGCTGTAAGATGCACTTCTGAAATACAGTGTCATTATAAAATAAATTCAAATGCAGGTTTTGAAAGTGATTCTCAATTTTATTTTAAAAATATTATGTTTTAGGTTGCCAGCAACTTTTTTGATGCAAGTATGGGCATCAACATGAATGTGGCGCTAGTGCGTTTAGTTTTATTGACAAATTGCATTAAACAGGTAAAACATGTACTATTTAGTATTTTTTTTAATGTCTATGTTTTATGCCAGTTAGACTAATGAGGGGTAAGAGAAAGTCTTAACAACAGTGGAAGAGCTTACAACAGTAACTCTGGTTTTAAACACAGGATGTTTGAAAAAAAACTCCTTAGGTTTATGTGTAAATTTAATAGTGAAATTAATGAAAAATTACATCAATGACTACATACAGTGAAAGAGAATACATTCAAGTTTTCTTTAATGTTAGTAAACATCAACTTGGAATCCATTTGTTGCCCTACACACATCAAAGCGATATTCCGCTTCGTGTACCACATCGTATGAAGTACCTTTAGGCACTCATAATTGTAGACATCTGGCCAATGACTTCTTTGAGCTCTGAACACACAAAACAAGGATCTATTGAACAGTAGTTTCAGAAGTTCTCGGTCTACCTGGCGACTTCGCTTGTAAAACACTGCCAGTTTACTTAGAAGACTTTAGGCAATAAGGGATAGTTTTTACTGTAGGTTGTTCACCCCCATACTCATGTCTAGAATTAGATTGTACTGTTATAACAGACTCGGTTTGCACAAGCCAAATAATGCACTGCGCCTTTTGTTGCAGAGTAGCCATTGCACTGCACTGAACGTCTGAACTGAGCGCAGTCCCCATTATTCTTAAGGTCACGCAAGCCTGCCAACTGCAGGCACTGAATTCCCACATTTACTTAAGCAAAACTTGGACAGTTGATGAATTAAATACCACGAACTAGAATAGTGTATGTCACTTTGTACAGATTCTAGGGTATATTAAAACTAGGGAGTTTTTTTTCAAACACCCTGAAAAAGGAATTTTTTCCTATTAGAGAAGGTAAAAAATTCATAAGCGTGTTGAACATTTTCATCAACTTTCCATAACAAGCCTTCAGTAATAACAGAAGATCACCACTTCGTTCCTAATCGTGAACATTCATGCAACCATCTTTAAAAATCCTAACACATTTTCTTACTATTCCATTGCTCATAGTGTTTTCTGCATACACTTCACGACTGCACTGATCTGCCGATGAATGTCAGCTGTTTTCTCATCTTTTGCATTAAAAAAACAAAGCAAGTATTTCACAATTGGCAGTTTTTTCATTTTTTTATTTATCTTAACATTTATACTTTATACCAATTAGACTAATGAGGACAAGGGATTATTCAGTGTTAACGGTGAGGATAAAGCAACTGAGGCCAGAACGAACAACCTTAAAGTGTGCTGATCATAAATGTAGCAGCCTGACTGGTGCCTTAACCACTGAACCATTGACCATTGAGTCCCAGTTTTTCAAATAACTCAGGCATTTTAAATACTCACAAACAGATGTAAACAGATTCTCTAAATTATAATTTAGAAATAAATCTTTTAGTTTCAAGTAAATCTGTTTTAAATGAAAAATTAGATTTCGATTATTCACCTCTCTTAAAATCTTTGTCTAGGTAGCCGCCTCGGTGGTCTAGTGGATAGCGTACTAGACTTTCACCCCGAGGACCCGGGTTCGATTCCCGGCCAGGGCTTGGCATTTTCATACGCTATAAATCATCCCCACTGTCTGCATTAGCCCAAGTGTGCACAATAGTCAGACGTTAAAACCAAAAAAAAAAAAAAAAAAAAAAGGTAATTATATTCTCCTCCTTGTTCCTTAGCCTTGTACAATAGGTTTTTCCCCAAACAAAAAGATAATGCTGTATTAGGTAGTTTAACCTCAGTCTATTAAGTCGCCTTGACAATGCTATAACAAGTGAAACCTTGTTTGGCAAGACTCCAATAAAAAGTTGTGGAAATTAAGTGTAAATTAAGCTTCTGAAATTTAACATCTCTGATGGCGTTTTCTTCTTTATATGTATAAACAGTAGTACCATAACCAAAACCACTACAATATTTATAAAACATAAAATTAATTTTTGAAAGTAATTTTTAAACAAATAAGTCTAATTCCAAGTTGAATCGACAAATAGATATTGTGTAAGTTTAACTTGATTCTGTTCTAAAAATTGTTTCTTATTAATAGAATACTCCTGGTATTACTGTTTAATCGGGTATTGATAACATTTGTGTGTAGGCTATAAAATAATGCATAGTGTTTCTACAGACTCGTTGAATGTGTATCTGTTCTCATTCTCAAGTGCCAAACTTGAATTTAAAACATAAGCATTGACACTTAATGTCCAACAAAATTAAATTTTCAGTTGTTCTATTGATTACTTACAGTTTTTAGTTGTTTTTTTTAAATTTCTATGTTAAATGTTTTTGTATTGCAATTATTGTACAAATCTGCACATTTAAAAATTGGTTTAAAGTTTGCATCAAATTCTAAATTTTGTTAAATATTCTGTAAAATTATATGTTAAATTTTGTGTACACTTAATAGATTTAACAAATAAATATTTGAAATTTTTCAGTTAGACACAGATACATATACAGCTGCAGAAGTGTTGGAAAATTTTTGTGCCTGGCAAACTCAGATCAATCCAAGCAAGGACTCTCATCCTAACCATCATGATCTTGCTATATTTGTTACTCGGTTAGTTATAAAATATGAATATATGTTTAAATAAAATATGTTAAGAATGTGCTGTGAAAGTTAAGCAACTTGTATTTTTAATTAATTTAGAGTTGCTCCTTTGACGTAATAAGCTGTTGTATGTAAAACATGCAAAGAAAATTACATACTAAGAATACAGTTATGTTTTCCTAGTACAAATTGTTGAATTTTATGTATGTTTTTGTTGACTACTATTAGGATTAATTGTTAAAAACATTTTGCTTTGTTGACAATTCATAGCATTAATATAAAATATGTTGTTCAGTGGAAAAATATGCATAAAACATTTCAAGAACAGCATACTTTGTAAATGAACTATTTTGTTTTTATAAACTATATTACTGCCTTTAACGGATTCATAGCTAGTTTTTTGTACTCATTATCTATATAAACAATACATTTTAATGGAGAAATCTATTTCTAAATGAATTCTTAGTTGAAATAAGTTAGTTTTACAAGAATTTCTGTGGACATAGCTGATGAAAAAAAATTAACCAATTTTTATATAATTTAGTTTCTATAATTTAGTTTGTTGTCTTTTCATACAACAATCTTCTTCATCTTCCTTTGTACCCAAGATGACGGAGGCAGCTGATGGATTTAGTGATCTCATTGAAACTCTAACTCAAACTACTCTTACTAATCTACTTGACACATATTTACTTCTATATATAACCTGACTAACTCTAAAGTGTAAAATGAACTATGTTGTTGGAGTGTATGACACTGGCCTAATAGTGTATCACAGTTGCTTACACATGCAAGTGGGGCTCTGTATGGAAGGACAAAATTTCCCTAATAGTTTGCATGAGTAAGAATGTAAATAGAATGAAGGGAATTCACTGCACAACAAAAAGCTGGCTAAATGGTGCACAACCTCCATGATAAGGGTCAAGAGTAAAGGGGAGAAATTGAAAGGCAATTAGCAGATCAAATATCTGCAAGTACATTAATAATGAATTGGGAAGTCACCAATAAGAAGTGGGAGAGTTACTAACCTTGAATTATCTCCAAATTTTAGACTTTATGAAGAGGTTAGGACTTTATGAAGAATAAAGTGGATAGAATAGATCTGCAAGTTCACAGTGCAATAGTAACCCTAGAAAGTCATCCAATCTTTCATCCCTTTGTACCTAAAACTAGTCTAGTCTGAATTGACATGCCACTTGGAAGGTTTTTGACAAGTGGTAGCATGAACTACACCAAAACTGACTTGGCATACCTGCATAAAGCACTGTAATAGTTTAGATGTGGATTAATAAAACAAAACTAATACAATGCCTAATGTTTCAGGATAAAGCAGTGTGAAGGTGAAATGCTTGGAGTGAGTTATATGACCAGCCTGTGCAGACCTGACAAGTCCTGTATAGTGTGTGTGGACAAAGGCTTACTGCTTGCTAACATTATGACCCATCAAATTGGACACAGGTAAAGTAATTGGTGCGTGTTGTTAAAAATAAACAGCTGATTTGATGACATGACAGAAGTGGATTTCCAAAAGTATTTTCTTATCTTGCCATTTTTTGAAACTGTTATTTCATCCCATCATAAACAACATTACAATCTGCATATGTTGGCATTTTGAAATTGCAGACTTTCAAATTGCTTTGGAAATACGAAAATGAGATTTAAGAGAACTGTGGAATGGATTTTGAAAATTTAAAAATTCTGATTTATGTGCTGATTGTAATAGTGAACTCAGAGCTTTGAAAATATTTAAGACAAAAAAGTTTTAAAGGCCGCAATTTGAAACTGTTGAAATAATTTGGCTGGTTAACAAACTTATTAAAGATAATAGGGTAATTCCGGGAGAGATGGCCCCTGTTTTTTGTAACACTCATATCTTTGTTTGTTTTTGAGTAATCAATTTCTTTCTTGGGTCTAAAGTGATATCATACATTACTCTAATAATAACTCACACAAAATTACTTAATTTTAAAATGAAAATGATTGCAAAACATTAAACAGATTTTTTGTCATCGGTCCATCTCACCCGTAGTCTATGGGTGAGATGGACCAAGCATATTGGGGTAGATGGGCCATTAATAAAATTAGCCAAAAACATATATTTATCGGTAAAAATTGCAGTTTATTCATCCAATATTACTATCAAATACATTAGCAAGGTAAACATTTCTAAAATTAGACTAAAAGTAAAAGTTAAGCGATTTAACTAACAGTAATATAATAAAAATCACGTACTATTTTTAATATTTACATTACAATTTGAAATATATAGTTAAAATATTTTTGTCTTGACCTTTAAAGGTATTGGTTGCATTTTTTCTATTTTACCACAAAAGTCACACAAATTTTCAAACTTTGTGCAGTTCTCATGAAACCATCTGGAACATTTAGTGCATTTGATCCAATCTTCCTGGCTATTTGTTGAGGTATAGTCTTCGAGACAGCCAACACATTGGTTCTCTTCCCATTCACTGCCATCACTACTATCGCTGAAGACCACTCCCTTTTCTCTTCCTTTTTTCTTCTGTGGGAACAATACTTTCTTAGCGTCCCGTTTCCTCTTCTTGTCCTCTTTCAATTTCAATTTTACTATCTGTTTTTTGCCCTAATGATACTCTGTATGTTACGCACTGAGTTTAATACCTTAGGCGTGCTTGCCTGAATACTGCGTACAGTTGCTTTCTTGTTAAGCACAGGTATTGGAGATATTTTGTTCAGAGCTTTAGTAGGAGTAGGATTTTTTTCATCACCCCAGTAGCATTTTCTGTTCGCCCATTGTTGGTATTTTGTTTCCACACACGGTTGGGCAACGGTTAAAATTGGCACAAATGCCTACAAATTAATAATGAACCAAATCCCAACATAGGGCCAACAATTAAACATCACCAAAAACCAACAAAGAAATTGTTGGCCCAACTTACTCCCAACAGTTACCCTACTAACTTTCAATGGTAACCCTACTAATTACCAACATGTTCAAAGTGAATATTTCTATTCATTTGGTTAGTAATCATAATTTTTATACATTCATGAACATATTTGAATACCGTTTATTATCAAATGTAGAATATTCTTACTCGAAGTAATATATAATATATAGTCTACTTTAGCTTTTTAATTGTATATTATAATGTACATATTATTTTGAGTAAGAATACATATTGAATTTGATAAGAAAAGGTATTCAAACGTGTTCGCGAATGTTGAGAAGTTATGATTATTATTAAGTTCACTAATCAATTAAATAAAATATAACACTTTAAACATATTGGTAATTAGTAAGGTTAGGCCTACTATTTTCAACATGGCATATTTTGTTACTGAAACAAGGTTATTTTACAAAAAGAGACAAAATTCACACAGACAACATTTATTTAAATGGCAATTGTGAAAGCCAAATCAAAAAAAGCACTATAGCACCAGATTAAAACTATAACTGTACACATGTAGGATTGCACAACTACGTTTGGTCAGTGACAAAGAAGTAAACCAGTAACGGACAAACTTTCACTTTTCCACAGTGCTTGCAATATTTCAAATAATAAGTACATCATAAAATCATCCATAGTAAATGATAGTTAAGTAGAAATAAAATAAGAATTTTTAAAATTTTTAATCATTATAACACTATTGTTAGTATAGTAATTAAAGATGTAATATTATTCTGTTCACAATTATGCTAAAAAAAGAAATGTTCTGTTGTTGGCAGTTCTGTGTGACATCACGTGCGCTTGAACTTTGCAGCAAATTTTACAACATCGATAAAATACTATTATACTAACAAATAAGATTTTTAAACTTTTGGAATAATTATACCCTATTTAATTTACAAGATATTTATTTTAACAAAATATATTTTATACTTTCTGCCAACTAAGAATTAATGTTAGGCCAACAGCAGAGGTTTTCATGAATGTAACAGTTGGCCTAGCAAACACACAGCTCGTTGACCCATTGAGGATAATTCGTTGGTGTATTAACTAACCATTGCCCAACTTTGCCGACAAAATCCCAACATTGGGCCAACAATGTGTGCTACTGGGGCATGTTGTGTGTTACCTGCTAATGACTGAGACGTTCCAGGGACAGCTAAATTTATTGGCAGATTTTCATTGTCTGTACCTCTTTGCAAATCGTAGGCATTTTTCTAAAAGAAAACAAAAACAAGGCTTGAAAAATAAGTATTTTTAAACTTTAAGTTACAGCCATTGTGATAAAATGTAGTAGTAATTTAAATGTAGCTCTCTCTCTCTCTCTCTCTCTCTCTCTCTCTCTCACACACACACACACACACACACACACACACACACACACACACACACACGCCGCACGCACAAACTTTAACGAAAAAGATATAATAAGGTTGTGTCTGGTGAATTATGTTCAAATAATGTTTTAACAATATTTTTTTAGTAACATTTGTGGTAATGTAATTAAATTTTAAGAAAATATCAACTTTAGTCATAGTCTTTTTGTAAAACAGTGGTCCATCTCTCCCGATTGCTTAGGACAGATGGACAAGGCCGCAATCTTGCCTTTATCCTCAACAGAAACGCTGCAGTACTTTATAATGAACTGCTACAATCTTTATTCACTCTACATAGGTCAAAAACTAAAAAATATTGACAAATAATGACACAAGATTCTAAAATGTAACTCTGTAAAATATTTTCACTCACCTGAATTTTACTTTCTTCAATAACTCCTAAATAAGCAGATCAAAACGGCTGAAAACTACAAGGCAAATCAACACAGTCAGACATGACACCAACATGCTACCAGTGGCAAACTCACGCGAATAGTTTCCGAAATATGAGATCGGTCTGTCTCACCCGAGGGGCCATCTCTCCCGGAATTACTCTATGCAATTTATTTTTGTTTCAAGTTTGAATCGAATACAGAGGTAAAAAAGTTTTATACTTAAAAGATTTAAAATTTATCCGTCATTATGAAACTGTTAGGCGGTTTTGGCTGGTTAAAAAACTTGACAAAGTTATTACC
This sequence comes from Callitettix versicolor, assembly GCA_022606455.1. Taxonomy (NCBI): domain Eukaryota; kingdom Metazoa; phylum Arthropoda; class Insecta; order Hemiptera; family Cercopidae; genus Callitettix; species Callitettix versicolor. Next base: position 7,070,463 of record CM040188.1, on the reverse strand, counting down.
AAAATTGATTGTTTTACCAAGTTAGAATCAAATCAGACTGAAATTGTGAAGATGGGTCCGCTAAAACACAGACAGACAATATATATATTGTTATTTTAAGGTTTAAGGCGAAAAACACATTGAGGCTATTATCACCTCCCTAAATGTAAGTGTGAGTGTAAAGTGTTAAAGTCATAAGTGTAGTGTTGTAAGTGTAAGTGTTTGTTATACTCGGATACCGCAAGGGACGTGTAAATCCTCTCAATAGGTGCAGCTAGTCTGCACCTCCCCTGTGGGGCAGACAATATATATACATATATACAATTTTGACCCTTCAAAAAGTGATCTAAATATCAAGATCGGTGTGTGTGTGTGTGTGTGTGTGTGTGTGTGTGTGTGTGTGTTACATCAATCCCTAACTTCATTAGGTCTAACTGAAATAATACAAAAAAGTTTTAAAAAAACAAAAATATATACAAGTTTTTGCTACATATTTATCACATTTTCTCAAGACTATTTATTAAAATGCATACATTGCTCTTTATTGAAAAAAATAAATAATTAATTACGAATTTTGATGTGTAACTATAATATGATTGATGCTCTCTTACTAAAGTTCTGTAAGATAAATAATTACTTAATTTTCAGTTTGGGCGCTGAACACGATGAAGGCGAGGAAAACGGATGTCCTGATTCAGAACCAGATGGTACAACATATCATATGGGCCCTAACATAAAAGAATCGAACAGTGAGTGGACAATCTGCAGTAGGCAATCAATTCTTCAGTTTGTCAAGTAATGGATTTGATTTTACTTTCTAATCATACAAAAAGTATGTATACATGGTTAGAGATAAAAAAGGATTATAAAGGGCACAGCCAAAGAGTTAACACTATTGACAGAGACTTAGAAAAATTATAAAACTGCTGACATAGAGCCTGTTGTGATAAACAATAAGGCATGTGGACAGCAGTTTGGATTAAATTTGGGGAAGAAGTACGTCAAGAACAGTTGAATTTGAGAGGCCACTGGTCCGTTTAGTGGCCGACTTGATGTCGGGAAGTGGGAAGAGGGAAGACTTTTCAGACAGGCAGTGCTGAGAAGCAACGGAAAGGCAGTATGGGGTGAGTAGATAGTTTTTGCTTACACTTCTTCCCCTTTTCTTTTTTAAAATCTTTGGGGCATAAGTTTTGAGTAAGGGTATTAGAACGTTTTATCAGAAAACTTTTAGTCTGGATAATACAATAGTGTTCACTCTTTGATTGTCACAAAGTGTAGATGTCACAAAACAGATATAATAAACTTTAAAATATTTGTAGGCATTAAAATAAAATTGAACCACCAATTGGTCAATTCAATAAAGAACTCCAGTTATAGGAGTCTCAAATCCTAACAGCAGTATGGTGATTGAGAAAAATATTAATTTTGAGATTTTAATAAATATACATCAAGCCTCTTGAATTCGAAAAATCTTATCTGAAAGTTTACAGATCTGTTCGTCTATCGTGTGTGACTAAATGAGAGTATTAATTTTTGTGATTTACTATGTAGGTAATTTTGTTCATATCTGAGGACCATTTTTTAATTTTTCCAAAAAATATTTTGTTAAAGTTTTTTTTGCATACTTAATTGTAACTGAAGAAAGCAAGATTTGCTTAAAATCAGCTCTAATTATATCAATAAAATTTACTAACTCTGACGTACCCAAACAAAATAATATATGTTGGTGGACTTCACTATAAAAAGGTCTGGTTCAGAAACTTTTCGTCAAAAATAAAACAAAAATCAGTTCATCAGATTTTGCTGAAAATTTGATGTGATATAATAGTAGAGATTAATACAAATGACGATTGCACTTGAAGAATGTTTGCATCGTTGGTTAAGAGAGAGTAGGACATTCGCCTATATTTCCTTATAATATAAATATTTACTCTCTCACTCTTATCTGAATGCAGGGTGAGGTGCAGTGTTGTTTGTGTTGGCCTGTACCATTTTTGTATCTTTCAGTATTTGATTTAGGAATAAGTTATCTAATTAATAATTGGTTTTGCTTTTCTTCCAGTATTATTATGGTTTCAGTACTAGTATAGCCTAAATAAATCTTTAATAATTTATGCTACTATTAAGTGTGTTAAAGATAGACATACATTTTTTTTGTGTTTAACGTCCGACTATTGTGCACACTTGGGCTAATGCAGACGATGGGATGATTTATAGCATATGAAAATGCCAAGCCCAGGCCGGGAATCGAACTCAGGTCCTCGGGGTGAAAGCCTAGTACTCTATTATCTAGGCCACCGAGGCGGCTGGAGATAGACATACACCCAGATTTATAATTAATTTAATAATTATAAGCAAATAAGAAAATTTAAGAAAAATAATTTGTCTTAAAAACTTTCTTTTTATTTCAAAGAAAACTTGTTCACCTTTTCCATAATCCTGTTACAGGCCTTTACAGTAAGCAGTGTTAATGTAAAGTAATAGTTAGTAAGTTCGGACTTCAATTATCTAGTGCATCCAAGAATTGTCATCTTTTAAACAATTAGAAACTTGCGCATCAGACTGATTTTGCATACCAACACTGACTAAACATTCATACAAGCTAAATCCCTGAACTTTTCTTCTGGTTTTCAAAGAGCCCACCTGAAAATCAAGGTGGGCCTATAGCCTACCAACACTTAGGAACTACTGTACACCAGCTTGCTTGAGTGGAAGTAAAATCAGCAGAACCACAACAAACTGAATCGTAATTTTTGGTCACCATACCAGACTGTTCATATTACCTTTGGTCATTATGCTGATAGTGTAACTGTCTATTCCAACTTAGCTATAAATAATATTAATATTGAAAGAACGTGTAACGTCAAATACTTGGGTGTTCGAATGGACTATAATCTTAAATGGAATTTACATATTCAACTTGTTAATAAAGCCAGATAATTTTTTATTTTTAGCTTACAAGCTGAACCTAATATAGTACTTGCATTTGTTTACCGTTTAATCAATTATGCTTTAATTATATGGGGTGGTGCATATAATACTGACTTGAAACCGCTGATATTGATACAGAATAAATTTATTTGGTCTCCAAATCTATTCCCACCTTTGAATAACTTTATATAATGAATTGTTTAAATTATCATTATTCTTATCTAAGCTCTTTATAATCAAACTCTATTAGTATGACACGTGGTAAAGATATCAGAATACCACTTTATACTAAAGCAATATGTAAACAGCATTTATAGTGCCATAAAATATTTTAATCAACTGCCTGCTCATCCAAAGAATTTGTCTGTTTCTTCTAAAACAAGGAAAAAAATGTTGTTGAATTATATAAAAGAAACTTATAGTTAACTTTATGAGATATTTATAACTTTTGATAAACGATAATGTTAACTTTTTATGTAAGTGCATTTATTTCCAATCTTTCTACATTATTTTTATTGTAATGAAATAATTTTTTTGTTTGCACTGCATAGCATAATAATCCCTTTTGTTTTCTAGTTTTTAAGTGTTAGTTCACAAGCTTTAGCTCCCGATCACAGAGAGGTATGCCTCTCTCTTTTGGGATACATTGTATCTCCTAGGAGTGATGTATTTATAGCTCAATAAATTGAACTGAATTGAATTGAATACCAAGTAAGAGAAGTGCTGCTGACCTGGACAATTCACATAGACTTCCAATACTTCTCACAGAGATTGCAAAAAAAATTCAAAAAAGCGCTCAGTTTTGAAAATTAAATGAATTCTCCATACAGTAGAACTTTTTTTAATTGGATCAGTTTTCATTTATAAAATTATTGTAAGATTGTGTTTTACAATAGAATAGATAAAACATATAATTGTAAGGTGCCCAGAACCAATTAGACCCCGAGTATGTTTTAAAGTGCAAAAAATAAGTTTTAGAAAAGTTGTTAATTTTTATTTTTAGAAGTCATGGTAGCGGATGTCTTTCAGACTCTCCTTCAGACCATAATTTTGATTTTCCGCTTATGTTGCCTGGCCAGATTTATTCTATTGCCCAACAGTGTAAACTTAACTTCCAAATGTATGCAAAGCCATGTGCCATCGGCAAGGTAAGTGTATACTATTTAGCACATTATTGAAAGAATATGTTTTTACTGTTTCATGTAATAAGAATGAGTTGTCATCTGTACTGTTTACTGATGACTCTAAAGTCCTGACACTTATCTGTCTTCGCTCTTACAGTCCTGTGCCCATGTATGGCATACGCGGACTGGAGTTAGCATGTATGGGATTGAAAAATGTGTATTTCAATTTAAATCAAATATTTGTAATTACACGACTGCCAAAAAAGGAGTGTTATTTTTTAATTTTTGAATTATTTAATTTTTAACAATGATTGAACATTGTTCACTATTCACTTTAATTTGAAAATCTGATGTTGTACCCAAGCCTGAAGTTTGGACAAAGTGTATTGCTAACTTATCTTCCATTCCTTCTGATTTTTATAACTTTGATTTAGCTCGGACGATTTTTGTGTTCAGGATGTCATTTTTCCCAGCTCAACACCCTGAAACAACTGAAACTAGAGTGGTATCTCTAGGCCTATTGATTTCAAATTTATTGCTTTCCATGGTTTTTTCTATTGTTTTCCATGATTGAATCTGAGTAATTCCTATTGTATAGTACATAGTAATTATCTTTCAACATGTATATCAGTTATTTAAGAAAGTACGAATACATTCGTTATTGAAGTATTTATGATTTCATTCTAGCAACTTATTTATCCTTTCTGGAATTAGTTACAAATTCATCCTATATATTTACCCAAAATATAACCCAAGGGGTGATTTCGATGAATGATATGTACATTTCTGGTGAAGTGAGGAATCCAACGAGCTATGGTAGATCAAAATTGAATGAGCCGTTAAGAAGTTATGATGGAAAAAACATACATACAGTTTTAGTTGAATGTAATTTTGCACGATAAAGTCTTGAATACAAATATACTGAATACACTATTACAAAATCAAATATACAGTTATTATAATGCTCACTTTGCTTGTTTTTTTCAATATTCTTTCAAAAAAATTGGATACCTAAAGTGCCCATAGGAAATTTTACTTTTGAAACCTTGGGCCATACAGTGGAACCTTGTGGAAGAAGCTATGATCTAGTGTGTGTGAGATTTGCTAATGAAAAGTATTTAACGAGGGAAAAAAGTGTGAACAAAAAAAGCTATTGTAGTTCAGCCTTAAGAATTAATTAATTTGTTTGAGCAGATTGATGTTTGTAGAAATGTTGGTTTAAAAGTGTTCAATTTTGTTATTGAAAGTTGCTTGGAATCAGTTAATGTTGAGGAAATCCTATTTAGCTAAAGATGCTGAAAATTGGCAGTTACGCACTACGCAAAAGATGAAGTAATTATCGGTTTTGAGCAACAGAATGAGGCAATAAACACATAGTTGCTAAACTCATTTTATTACTCCCTTACCGATGATCCAGTTAAAGTTAAATAAAATCAATAGAAATGTGTAAATATATAAATATAATAAACAAATTCGTACAATATGGTTATGATTAGGCAATACATTCAGACCTTATTGTGAAGCCTCAATGCTAATCAGGTTGTGTTCAAATTTATGATCAAGAATCACATAGTTTACCAAGCAAAGTAAAATCTCTGTTTCAACTCGACTATTCGGCATTTGGTATGTGTGTTTGTTTGTTTACAAACATATTGACCAATTGTTTTGAAACTTGGTACAAAAGGTACCCCTCATATAAAGCCTAAATGATAAATGTATAGAATTTTTTTACATTTACTTTCCTTTCAAGACGGCTGTCTCTGATTTACCGATTATGAAAGTACGCAGTGTTACCCAAACATATTGACTAAATTTTTGAAATTTAGTACAAAGGTGTCTCGAACAAAGATTTGTAAAAATTTTCCCCATTCACTTCTGTTTCAAGATGGCACCCTTTGATTTAAAGATGGTGAGTGTAGTTGCTGGTTGTTGCCTATATACTGGCTGAACAGCTCGTCCAATCAGAGTTTCGTCTGCTTCATGAAGAAAGAGTATTTTTTCAAGAAATTTTGAAAGTTATATTTTCCCTAAATATTACAGTAATTGGTTAAATATTACACGGAAAAAGTTATGAGCACGTCAAAGCTCTGTTGTGGAACGGTGACTTAGCAGTTAATAAAGAATATATTGCAAGATCTATTATTCTTTGAACTAATATTATAACCAAAACTGTAGTTGCCTTTTTTAATGCATTAAAGTAAAAAAAACCCATTATTTAGTTAATTTTTTTGATTAATATTGCAAGTTATAAAGTATAGGATTTATCATGACTACTTTTGTTAGTGGTAATAGGAGCAATTGGATATATTTTTGCTCACCTAGTTGGACCTCATATATTATAAGTAAACTAATCATAAAACCTTGATTTAGTAGCCAATAAACATTATAAAAACTTAGGTAATTTGCTTTTTTCAGTTTTGTGAACGACTCTACTGTCAGATATCTGCAACTGAATGTGTTACAAAGGGAAATCCTCCTGCGGATGGGACTTTCTGCGCTGCTGATATGGTTTGTTTTCTCTTCTTTATCTGAAACTAGTTTCTGCTAGTGCAATCAGTTTGAAGGTGCTTGAATTATAGGACTTAAAATTTACTACATTTAACGCAACAACACTTTTTTTTACGACATAATTAAGGAACATTATTAAAATCAGTTTAGCTCTTTGTATCTACACATTTTTTTAAAATCTTGATCATAATGTTGTTAACAATTTCCTTTCACAATTTTTTATAATTATGTTAAAAAACTTTTTCACTTTTTTTAAAAAATATACTGTTAACAGCGTTATAATTTACCTTAGAGGGATTACTAATCCCCTTCAAACTATGTTAATACTTCACTCAACAGCTGTTTGTCCAGCAATCTGTATACATACATTCAGTAATAAATTTTACTATATTTTTTTTTTTTTTTTTTTAAACGTCCGATTATTGTGCACACTTGGGCTAATGCAGACGATGGGATGATTTATAGCGTATGAAAATGCCAAGCCCTGGCCGGTAATCAAACCCAGGTCTTCGGGGTGAAAGCCCAGTACACTATCAACTAGGTCACATGGCTAATTAGGTTGGCATCCATGTGCCCAGGCAGTGTCCGTCCCTATACTGCAGTATCAAACATAAAGCAGAAAAACAGGAATAAATAATTTGTTAATGTGATAAATCAATAGGTTTGGAGTTTTAGACTCATTTTTTAAATTTATTTATAAGCAAAATTTTGTAGTTTTTGGAGAATTCCCTAGAACTGTGGTGGATTTGGGTAGCTTCACAGTGACTGCCAAAGGCACAACTGCCATGCTGCAATTTTGCCGCCCAGTGTGTAAGTTCCCAGTGGAAAGTTTTTCATTAAGTTTCCAATGTTCGCTATACAACTGCCCTCTGCTAGTAAATTAGATGGTAGTTTTTCTGTTACTGTCCAAGCAATGGCATTATGGCTTTAGCCAGTTTGTACACTTACTGATTTCATGTGCTTGTCAAATGATAACGTTGTGCTACAAGCACCTACCATAATTATCGTGCTTAGAATACTTTGAGAACGGTAATTTTCCATATTTTATTTTGTCACAGTATTTGTAAAATTTTTCTTTTGGAAAAAAATTGTTATTGTTGCTTAAATTTAATGCTACCTAAAAATTTGCTGCATTTGGCCTCCATGTATGTGGTATGTCTAAATTCAGCCCTAAGTATTTGAAACAATTGTTTTAATGAAAATGACACATATTTATCAGATTTTTAGTACCAGTACTTATTTCTATAGTTTAAAATTTCTTTTTTGTGTTGTACCTGTTTCCAGTGGTGCTTTAAAAAAGACTGTGTAACAATGGGCAGAAGACCAGGAGCCATTAATGGAGAATGGGGTAATTGGAGTGACTGGACTCAGTGTACAAGGACATGCGGAGGTGGTGTACAAAGAAGCTTCCGAATATGCAATAATCCCAAACCTTCTAAGGGCGGCAGATACTGTGTCGGCAAACGCCTCAGGCATAAAATGTGCGCCACACAAGTGAGTTTAATCATAATTTAATAAATTATAATTTCTTATTCGCAATTCAGTTTTGAACAAAACAAACCGTTCTTTGTATTTTTTTTTTAAATTATCCATTCCATTATACTAACAGTAGTTCTCTTTGTTTATTTTTTTTTTATTGTTAGAACAAAGTGTAATAAAAAAGAATGGAACATTTAGTAAGTGATGAAAAACTTCTATCAGATTAATTTTTTCAGGCTTGCCAAGGTTACACGCAAAGCTTTCGAGACTTGCAATGTATGAAAACAGAACAACATCCTTACAAAGGTCAATTACATAACTGGCAGAGATATGATGGACTGTTTCATAGTAAGTGAAACAACATAAGTTATCAAAGTTTTTTATTATTTACAAATAGGCAAATTTATATATTGTATTTGCATAAGTTCTAATGCGACTTCACCTTTCATAGATAACAATTTGGCAAACTTTACAAGAAAGTTTAGGAAAACAATTTTTCTTTCTTCTTCTCTTCGTTTCACCCTCTTTGGGGTACGCTGAATTAATTATTTCTTGCACGCTGTACTTTTCTTTGTTCCCAGTAGCTCTTCATTCTTTCCGATCTTCTTTTCCTCTCCTCTTCCGAAATGACAGTTTAGGTCTTATTTTGGTTTTATCTTGGAATCTTATTCTTTCGTCTTTGGTAATTATCTTAGCAGTTTGGTCAAGCAATGAATCTTCTGTAATTTTTAATTCTATTAGGTCTTTTTCAATTTCTTTAAACCAGTTCGGTTTTGTTTTACGATTATGGAAAAAATCAAACACCTGTTTCGTTAATCTATTGGAGTTCATTCTACGAAGATGGCCGTAAAAATTTATTCTCCTTTTTCTCATAGTATCTGACAATTTTTCAATTTTCTTGTAGAGAGCTTCATTTCTTATATACACTACCTTATTATCCTGAAATTTTGTTCCTATAATTTTTCTTAAGATTTTCCTTTCCGTTATTTCAAGCCTTTCCATCTGGCCTATTGGATTCATGGTTAATGTTTCTGCTGTGTACAGTGCTTCCGGCTTGAAATTTTTCTTTCATTATGTTAAATGAAAATTACAAAATTTTTACATATTTGTAGATGGATAAATAAGGCAACACTATTAATGTTGAAGAAAATACTTTTAAGAAAATTGTATGTTATTTTTCACATTAAACCCTTTTAGTGCCGTTCAGTTTTATTGATGTCTGTTTTATTTAAATATAATTCCGGTATTCTTTAGTCCTTAGTATTATTCTTCAAAAATAAATTTATTAAAATACTTATTGATAAATAAGTTTGTTTAACAAACCAAAACATTTATAATAGCTAATGAATTATGGTAAAGTGCCAATATTTCACACAGTTAAATGTCCAACTGAAGTAGGGCTGATCAGATGAGAATGGATTTAAATTGTGCAATGGATTTTTCTTTATATCTTGCATAAAAGTCTCCTGTCCAAATCTCCTGTCTATTGTTGCGTGGAGGGTGAGGTCAAATGTTAACCCTTTGAGGACATTTTGGAACAGAACAATACCAGATCTGTTAGGAAGTAAGGATGTGGGATGAATACAAGCTGGTAGTAGTAAAAAATTCTTGAAGAATATTATTGAAAGAAAGAAATTGAGGAATTTTATTAATACTTGAATATTACATAATTAGCCTCAAATTACCTTTAGAACAACATTTTAGAATTCCATTTAACATGATCCGTTGTGAGAAATTAATAAAGTGCCCTAGTAATATAGTTATAAACAACTAATAAACTCTTATAAAACAAACTAGACTAACACAATACTGAAAACTGTTACAAAATAATAAAACTAAAAAAAATGTCTAAAGAGTAAAGTGGAACAAACAGCAACATCACAGAACAATATGTTTAGTGTAAATCTGTAATGACAGCAGTTTATGCGGGTTGTAAGCAGAAAAAGTAGGGCTCAGCGGTCCACTGGCTAGAGTACCAGTCAGTGTGCTACATCTCTGAACTGCCACCTCAAGGTTGTTAGTTCTAGCTGCAATTACTGTCGTTGCTTTATCGTTACCATTAGAACTGATCTCTCGTCCTCACTAGTCTAACTGGCATAAAATATTGACATTAAGCAAAATAGAAAAACAGTACTAACTTTAGGCTGTGAAGAACTTTAGTCTGTCACTAATATCCACTACACCCTTTCACTGACTTCTTGTAATTGGCCAACTGACAACCACTTCTCTGCAGAACGTCAAGCCAATTGATTCAATTTATTACTAAACAGTGAAATCATGTAAATTTTGGTTGAATAACGTTCCAGAACATTGCTTTTCCATCTCACATGAATTGCTGAAGATGTTCCAGAACTTCATTGCTATTTATGCACAAACACTAAAACACATTAAAAGGTTAAATAAATGACGATTTGGATAGAAGCTGAGAGGATTGGGTAAATTTTTTGTAAGTTATATAAATAATCAACAGTTTTGCTACATTTGCCTTACTACGTACAGTGTTTTCAGTAAAAGTGATAATTTTCATTAAATATGTCCATTAATTAACTTGTGGCACTAAAAGGGTTAAAAGAAACTTTAAGGAGTTTAAGAAACAGATTAGAAGCAGATTAATTATGAAGCAGATAAAGTGTTTTCTAATAAGGTCAGATTTTATTTACGTTATTAGCTTTTTGAAATCCGTTTTAATTACTTCAGCATGATATTGTTTATTAACACAGTTAATATACCGCAGATATTGAGTGTTCATTGGTCTGCCAAAACAAAAGAGGTGAAGTTGTTATGAGGTCTCCAGTAGCAGTTGACGGAACTCCATGTAAGCCCGGCACGAGGAATGTCTGCATCCAGGGAACTTGCGTGGTGAGTTCAACTGAATAAACGAAATTCTTTTTATATTCTTCTTCTTTTCTTCTGGGATTATTGTCACTATGTTGAGTATAATGATCTGCCTTCACTAGCTTTGTCAATTCTACTTTTGTTGACACATTTCGGAGAACCTCATTCTTCAAAAACTATATCTATACTTTATCGTTATAGTTATAGTGGAGTATAGATATAGTTTTTGAAGGTGGAGGTTCTCCGAAATGCATCAACAAAAGTAGAATTAACGAAGCTAGTGAAGGCAGATCGTTATACTCAACATAGTGAATAAACGGAGTTTATATTCATTAAATTATTTATGTTTATAATTACTTTATATAAATTATTTATATTTATAATTACTAGTTATTGTTTGCTTTGTTTTCCTTGTTTTTTAGTTTTATTTATTTATTTATTCGTAGTTATATTTTACTTTTAACTAGTTTTAGGAATAGTATTTATAGTTGTTATTGTATATTGTTTTAAATTATTGTTATTTTTTATTTTGTGATATTCTTAAATTTTATTTTATTAATGTTGTGCCTCAGCGATGATAACCTTAATGGTTTTTCACCAGAAAAAAATTACTAGTAATAATTATCATTTCAAGCACTCGACAACCGCTTGGCTGTTTAGCTGATGCGAGAGTGATTTTTCAAAAATAAACCAGATAAAATAACATTTTAAAACAAACAAATATATATATATATATATGTGTGTGTGTGTGTGTGTGTGTGTGTGTGTGTGTGTGTGTGTGTGTGTGTGTGTGTGTGTGTGTGTGTGTGTGTGTGTGTGTGTGTGAGAGAGAGAGAGAGATAGAGAGAGTGTGTGTGTGTGTGTGTGTGTGTGTGTGTGTGTGTGTGTGTGTGTGTGTGTGTGTGTGTTGTATAATAAAAATATGAAATATGAACATAACTTTTCATCGTTTTGTTATAACCATTTCACAGCTCACATATGAGATTAGAAAAAAATAATTTTTAGATAAAGTTTTCTATCTAATGTGTGTAACATTAATACAAAAATTAACAATATATTTTTGTTTTTCTTATTACTTCAATACAGCTTGTAAAATACATAGGCCTACTGTATTTAAGTGTATATTGTATAATAATGAATGAAAAATACATTTCAATTTGATTGAGCTATCTGGATGTTTTATCTGTACAGAATGTCGGTTGTGACTGGGTAATAGAATCTAATGCTAAAGAAGACTCGTGTGGCATCTGTCACGGCAATGGTACAGGGTGTCGAGTAATTTCTGGCATGTTTGATGAATCTCGGAAGACGAAAGGTAAGTTTGTTTGACAAAATTTATTGTTTGAAAGAATAAAGCAGCATTTTTTTTACTGACTACATAAATAACACTGTAAATAACAATTAATTAATGCAATAAATGTTACAATAATTGTTCAAATTTATATTTTTAAGAGTTTTTTTTTTTTTTTTTTTATTCCAACACTGTATATTATTCTCATTAAGTGCATCCCTATTATAGGATAATAATATGTGTTTTTTACTAAAATTACTGAACTTCAACAAAATATAAAAAGCATCCAGCTTTTTGTTGATTGGATAACTTAACCTAAACTTATGGTGCCTGAACAATCAACACAGCTGATTGAATGTTTGGAAACAAGTGTTTGAGCTGGAGAGTCCAGTACTACCAATTGATTTTCTTAAAATTCTCATTGAAAACTTATAAACTGTTAAATAAAATCATAATATTTTTTTGTGAAGATGGTGATTAATGTTTATAATTTCAGGTATTGTCCCTTTCTTAAATCTTCCCGCAGGCTCAGGGATGATTTATGTGAGAGAAATTAACCCTTCTCACAATTATATTGCCGTGTCTGGAGCCATCAACAAAATTTTTTATTTGAATGGAGAAGGGTAAGCAATATATTATTCATCAATTAATATTTTTAAATTAAATTGTTAAAAATGATTTAGAAACAAATTTATTTCTTTGATTCTTAAGATATTTTCCCCAAGAAAATGAACAAAGACCATAATGTGTTTGAAAAATTAAAACTTTTTGATATGTCAATAAACCACATACGCTTGAAACCCATTGATTGATTTAGTATTCAGAGATGGTGAAGCACACATCCAAACACACACACACACACACACACACACACACACACACACACACACACACACCAAACGTCTAAGGATAAACCACTTTAAGAACCTGAAAACGGTTCTCCAAAGTCTTATAAAAGATTTTCCACTATCACTATACTTTTTTTTTATATTTTAGTGAAACAGTTTAAAAGATCAGAAACTGCCCAACTTAAATATTGTTATTTATATTGTTTATTTAATGGTTTTTATGGCCCGTTGTAATACTGGTTAATGATAAAATTAATGTGTACATGATTTAAATACACCATGTTATACTACTTTTTAAGCCATAACAAAAATTGTATTTCTTTAAATTTTTCTCCTAAAATAATCTGCCCACTTCAATTGAGGCTTTGGAACTGTGTCAGCTTTTATGGTGTTTTTTGTTATGTATGGAGATACTTTTTGTTTATGTTAGTATGAAATGTTTTTTGCTTATTGCTTTAATGTATATTTTACACCTGATTGTGTTTTTATTATTTGTACAGACAACATGACGATGCCACTCCAGGAGATATGGTTTTTGGTTCAACACATGGAACCTATGAGATTCGCTCCAATATGGAAAGAATTTTTATTAGAGGGCCTACAACTGAGGCTCTTATATTTCATGTAAATACGTTAGTTTATTCTTTAATAACAAATTAATTACAACGCATAATATTTGGGAAAAGTTGATTAATCTGAAAAAATAATTATGATTTATATTTTGTCTAGCTGGGCTGAATCTATATATTAGGTACCGATTTGTAACCATAATTCTGTGTTTGTAAAGGAAATACAATAGAGACTGTTTTTCTTGTCTCCTGTTCTTGAATCAATTCTAATGCAGACAAGATTTCAGAAGTGGTAAGAGTTATAAAACATGACTTATTCCGCTGCTGTCTGTTGTCAATTTGTATAGATATAATACATTGTTCTTTATGCAATCTTTGCTTAAGTTTCTATCTTTGGGGTGGTAGTTACGCATTCCATTTGTCAGGAACTTGGGATCTCTTCTAACCCGGGTCCTTTAAAGAATGTTGATGGTTGTTGATGATTCAACAAAGCCCTTTAATACATTTAATTATATTACATTACTCTTATTATGCTGTCATGGCTAAAAGAGTTGATAACAGCCCCAAGAATTACTCAATCAAAATGTTTCCTCTGAAATATGTCCCAAGACCCTTTCTGGAAACCCGTGCCCCAATTTGTTTAAACCAAAGAAGAGAAAATGTGATGAAGTGTGCACAAAAACTATCTACTTATTTAGACTGCCGATTCGTTGTTCCCCAGCACCACCTGACTGGAATGTCCTCTTGGAGTACTTCCTGATGTTAGTTGTCCTATGGCCCTTCGGTCTCCCCTGGAATCAACTGACCTTCTGTCTCCTGCAGGTGCAAAACAGAAAATATAGTGCCTAGGTCATAATATGGCCAATTCTAGCTCTGGATGTAAAAAAGAAGTCCATTTGAGAGATATTTATATTATTATGTCAATAGGCCTGTCCATTAAACAAGACAATGTGTCACTTTTAATTGTCCCTTCTTTATTCAGTTCATTCCCCATCAAAGCTTTACCAAACACTCTCAAGTTGTTACCAAAGATTCATACAGTGTCCAGAATGGGGTCACTTTTGTTACAGGCTCAACAAAAACACACCACTCTGTCTTCCGAGCTTTCCAACATTCGATGTATTTTTATTGCTCTGTAGAAATAATTTGATGGTTTGTATTGCATTCGCTGAGTCGTTAAGGGTACAAAATTTTTTCTTTCCAGTTCTGAAGCTGTGAACAAGTGTAGCCTTGGTTAGCCAGACGTTCAATGCCGATGTTTAATATAGTATTAGCTGGTACGTAGAATTTCTCACATCTAGTATTCTTTCTACAAACCTATTTCTATTTTATAAAAGTTAATGATTTATGGTTTCCGAGGTCTTTTTTGTGACTTCAATGGATCTTTTTCTATTATGTTTTCAGGTAGAGTTTTCTTACTTAAAGGAATTTAAATTTCCATGGTGGGATGGTATTTGCAACCTGATAAAGAATCAGCAACTACAGACATTCTGGTGGCATATGATTGTCTGTAGCCAGAATCCACAATAATGGCACCATCAAAATGAAGCGATAATGTTGTATTACATTACACATTTTTCTTTTAATGGCTTGTATTTACACCATTACAGGTCATCCCAAAATTTATCATATTTCGGAATTTTGAATTATTTTAAATTTCTTCAACACCAGTGACCACCGCCTTTCTAAACATCCTGCGTCATTTCAGATTTTTTAAATACAATATAAAACTGATCAAGTGTCTTCGTGAGAAATTCTTCCAGCAAGTACAATGGTCGGTCAGAATGTAAAGATGTTTTGATTTGACAAGCTGCTTAGTTCCCCCACTGCCACAGAATGTCATGTCATTGACCTTCCCATTCTTTTGCACCATTCTGATGTTAACAGCGAGTGGTTAACTGTTTATTTGTGTGACTTTAAATGAGTGGCAAAATTAACTATCCCGCCAATTGTGAGATTCATAGTGTAATATGCTTTCTGAATGTGAATGCTTTCTGTAACACAATACTGGGTCTGTTAGGAAGTGAGAATATGGGACAAATACAAGTTGGTAGAGTAAAAAATGTGTTTATTGCAAAATGTCATTAATACATAAATGATGTAATCATCATTGAAACCAAATACATTAAAAACAACTATAAAATTTTTTATATCACAAACCGTTCTGAGAAACTAATAAACTGCCGCACTCATACTTATAAACAATGACTAATAAACTCTTATAGATCAAGTTAGATTAACACAATATTGAAAATTAATATAAAAAAAATAAAACTAAAAAAGTTACCTCAAGAATAATAAAGTGAAGCAAAGAACAAACATCATAGAACAAAGAATAACATTTAGTGTAAATCTGTAATGACAGCAGGTTATGTGCATTGTAAACAGAAAAACAGTACTTAATTTAGGCATGAAGTACAGATGTTTCAGTGTAGGTTATTTACAATATGTCACTAATACGCACTACTTCCTTTCACTGACTTCTTGTTGTCTGCCAACTGATAACTCTCCTTTTTCCCTCCGTAGAACACACAAACCAATTGATTCAATAACTTCAGACACTTACAAATGTCACGTCATGTTTTCTAGAAATGCTAAAAATTAAAGTCACGCATATCTTGCTCAAATGACTTTTCTATTCCATTTCACATAAATTGCTGGAACATTCCAGAACATCAGTACTATTTACATGCAACTGCTCATACTTGTGAAAAGATTGAATTAAAGCTTATTGTACTAAAATTGTTCCAGGCTGTTTTCAACGGTGAAAATACAGGAATTCGTTACCAGTATGCTATACCAGACAGTGACCTTACTTACGTACCTAGGTACCAGTGGCAGTACCTGGACTGGGATCAATGCTCAGATGCTTGTTCCGGAGGCTCACAGGTATGTAGACAAGAAGATAGTTTCCCCTCGTTTTTCAAAACCACTGTTTTTATTTTATATCAAATAAAACATCCTGAAAATTATGTTTCTGCCAAAATATCATATTTTTTAAATAGTTTAGCACAAATTTACATTAATAAAATGTCAATTGTGTCATCATTGTCATAGTTATGTTAAAACATTTTAATTTACCACATTCCTTTAGAGCTAAAAGAATTACATATTAATTTAACAAAAAATGTTCTTAAAAATTATATATTCCTTTTAAAATGAAATGAAAAGAATGGTAGCTTAAATGGAAACTAGCAATGGAAATTGGGTTGCTTCTTGAATTCAAATTTGTAGGGAGAACATGTTTTTTATATCTACGAGGGTTGATCAAATATAAACGAGACTGACTTTCTAAAAACTTTTCCGTTGGACATTGAACTCTAAAGGGTGGGGTTTCAGGTAGCCTGGGAGGTTTGGGACGGGCGTAGACGGGCAACATTTCCGTTCGGACCCTTCAGTATAAAACTATACAATGAGTGAGAGTGAAGTGCACGTTTCCGTGGAGCAGAGAATTATTATTAAGTTTTTGGCCAAGGAGGGGGGTCAATCCGACTGAAATCTTTCGTAGATTGACAGCTCAATACGGGGACAGAACCCTGTCAAGAGCTCGCGTTTTTGCTTGGCACAAGGAATTCGCCGAAGGACGGGAAGCAGTAGAAAACCTCAGCCATGATCGTCGTCCGACCACTTCCGTCACGGACGAAAACATAATGCTGTTCGGAAGCTCCTGGACGAAGACAGACGTATATCGCTGCGATTTATTGCAGATGAACTCCATTTGAGCTATGGTAGTGTTCAAAAAATCGTTACATCAAACCTGGAACTCAGCAAAGTATCTGCAAGGTGGGTTCCACGAATTTTGACCGACGTTCACAAACGGAATCGTTTGGAGATATGCCAGCGACTATTGACCCAATTTGAACGAGATGGTGAGGCATTATTAAACCGGATTGTCACCTGTGACGAAACATGGGTTCACCATTACTCTCCCGAGTCGAAACAGACAAGTATGGAGTGGCGGAAGAGGGGAGAGAGGGCGCCTCTGAAGGCCAAATCACGATCGTCAGCCGGGAAGGTAATGGCCACTGTATTTTTCGACAATCAAGGCGCCTTTCACGTCGATTTCCTCCATCAACGACGCACAATAAATGCACAATATTATTTCGATGTTTTAGAGTCATAAAACAGTCTTTTTCAGTAGGAAAAGAAAATCTAAACCGGTGAGAAACGTCATTCTTCTTCACGATAATGCCCGACCACATTCGCGAACGCTACGAGGCTTAAACTCGATCAAATTGGCTGGGAACCAATGGAACATCCCCATACAGTCCAGACTTATCACCCTGCGACTATCACCTGTTTGGGCCACTCAAAGAGGCGCTTGGAGGCCAGCGTTTCAAGACGATTCTGCGGTGGAGACCTTCGTGTTCCAATGGCTCAATGATCGCCGAGAACTTTTACGAAGATGGAATTAAAAACTTCCAATCCCGTGGGAAAAATGTGTTACTCAAGGGAGACTATGTAGAAAAATAAGTTGTATCAAGAATAATTTGTAAGTAAGCAATAAATTTTTTAAAAAATCAGTCTCGTTTATATTTGATCAACCCTCGTAATTTAACAAAAAATGTTCTTAAAAATTATGTATTCCTTTTAAAATGAAATGAAAAGAATGGTAGCTTAAAGGGAAACTAGCAATGGAAATTGAGTTTCTTCTTGAATTCAAATTTGTAGGTAGAACATGTTTTTTATATCTAAAATCATCATTTGTTGTCAAAACAGTTTTCAAAAGTGTATTTCGTGTTTTTATCACTTCCAAAAGGCTGTGGAGTCCTTATAAACTCAAACAGCACTTATAATTGTTCACATTTGTCTTTTTGGTGTAAATTAATTATTTTTTTGTTTTTATAATTAATTACAACTGAGGCGTGCCCCATCTAGTAATTTTTCTTTATCATTGTGTTCACTGTGTGCTGGGGTGCAGTCCGACGGCTGGTCCCAATGTGTTTACGGTCTGGAGAGGTCAATTGGCTTGGTCCTCTTCAGCCTTCTTGTAATGTTGTCACTGCGGCATAGTAGTTGGACAATCTCTGTATTATTATGCTGTTCTAACCTGCAATAATGCTTAACCGAGAGCTTTTTAATGACTTCCTGAACAGATTCAACACCTAGGTCCTTATGTATGTTTTCATTTCTCATAAACCAAGGGGCGTTGACAATCGTTCTCAATACTTTATTTTGAAGAACTTGAATAATTTTACTATTGCTTTTTCTTGTACATCCCCAGAGTGGTGCACCATAGGTCCATATTGGTCTTAGAACTTGCTTGTATAGCAGTATCTTGTTGGCTATCGAAAGTTCTGAATTTCTTTCAATAAGCCAAAACGTTTTATTGAATTTGAACTGTAGCTCCTCTTTTTTCTTTTTTACATGCACCTTCCATCGGAGCTTTGCATCGAGTGTCATTCCTAGATATAATTAATTATGATTGCTCTATTAGGTAATTTTTATACATTAACAAGTTTTTTATTTGCCTATAACTTATTTTGTTGTCAATCATCTGACTGCAAAAGCTGTCAAAAACTATTCGAACCAATTTCTTTAAATTACCATTTTTGTGCACTGAGATTTCAAAAACAATTTTCATAAATTCTTCAGGTGTGAAACAATGGATTTTCACTTTAAAGTCAAATAAATGTCTAAATTGAATTATTTTCTTCCTGTTTGTGCTGTAATGTATGATTAAATGATACAGTAAGAGAATATTATTTAAACAGTAAGAAACAATTAAAGGAACAAACACTTACTCATGCCTTTCTTTACATTTTACCTGAAAAAGTAAATTTTTATAAAGTGTAAAAATCTTTCTATAAACTAAAATTTCAGAGATCTCGTGCTAAATGTGTCGAAGACAAAGGAGGTGAGGTGGATGATACTTACTGTTTGGAGAACACAAAACCAATGGACATTATACGCACTTGTAACGACTTTCCTTGCCAGGCGAAGTAAGGATTAATTATATAAATTAATTGAACAAATTGTAAATTTATTTCATTCAATTCAATAAATACGAGGGTCTTTCAGAAAGTAAAGAAGTTCTTTCTGTAACACTTTTAATTAAGATAATGAAACAAAACTTATTTTACAACACATTTGACATTAGCTATTTTTGTACATAGTCATTGTTCAAATTTAAACATTTTTTGTAACACTTTACCGGTTTTTCTATGCTTTCTTGATTTATGATTTATATTTTGTCTAGCTGGGCTGAATCTATATATTAGGTACCGATTTGTAACCATAATTCTGTGTTGGTAAAGGAAATACAATAGAGACTGTTTTTCTTGTCTCCTATTCTTTGAATCAATTCTAATGCAGACAAGATTTCAGAAGTGGTAAGAGTTGTAAAACATGACTTATTCCGCTGCTGTCTGTTGTCAATTTGTATAGATATAATAAATTGTTCTTTATGCAATCTTTGCTTAAGTTTCTATCTTTGGGGTGGTAGTTACACATTCCATTTGTTAGGAACTTGGAATCTCTTCTAACCCGGGTCCTTTAAAGAATCAATTATTGATGGTTCAACAAAGCCATGAGTGGTTTCTTTCTATGAGTGGTTTCCACCCAAAAAATCTTTCAATTTAGGCAAATAATAGTAATCACTCAGAGCCAAGTCCACACTATAAGATGGATATTCAAAAACGTCCCACTTGAGTTTTTGAGAGTTGTGTAAGAAAACAACAGCACAGATATTCAAACACTGCTAAAGCAAGTTCATCATCAATGCAGTAGCATGTAAACTTGTGTTATTGTAAAGAAGCACAATGCCACTCAAAAACAATCTACATCATTTGTTTTGAATTGTGAGGTGTAGTCAGTAAAAGGCCTGACATCTGCCTGTAAATTTTGATAGGATGAATTTTTTTGTTTTCAAAAAGTGTATGACACTACGAAACCTCACACTCGGCAGGATTGTTAATTTTGTCACACAAAAAAGCCATAAATGACTGTAATGGCTCACTGTTTGTGTCAAACTGACGTGAAGGAGTGGGACGTTCAGTGACATGACAGCGGTGGTGGGGGAGCTAAGCAACTCGTCAGATCAAAACTTTTCCACTTTCCAAATATAAAAACATAAAGACTTATCAGGAAATTTTTATGCTATGGTGATGCAGAGGAAATGTGATAGTAATGTTCACCTAAACAGCTAATTTAGCACCTCAGCTGTTCCTTGGATAATACGCATATGTTTATTGGCATTGTTTATAATAAATAATTGCAACTGAGGCTATATTGTTACAATTAATACAAATAAAAACAAATAAATCATTATTGATTGTTAATCTTGAAATATTAATGTGTTTGACTACGAGGAATAAAAAACTGTCAAACAATTTGACGGCTGATGACTCTTTGAGTTAAAAATCTTCATGTGTGATCAAAATATGATGTACAAAAAATGTTTTAAAATCACTGTTATCAACATTCTAACCAAAAAAATTATAGGAATTGAACAACATTAAATTATAATGAATAATATTAGTTGTCTTCATTTTGTAAGTTGTGTATCTTATCGAGCAAAATTCAACGTTGAAGTTAGATAATAGTTTTTCATTCTACTGTCATTAAATCCCCGCGTTCCACATGTGTACTTTTTTATT
Organism: Callitettix versicolor; assembly: GCA_022606455.1. Lineage (NCBI taxonomy): Eukaryota > Metazoa > Arthropoda > Insecta > Hemiptera > Cercopidae > Callitettix > Callitettix versicolor. The sequence continues at coordinate 7,049,301 of CM040188.1, read as the reverse complement.
GACCTTAGAATTGCAAAAATTACACTGTTTGCAATCAGTACTGAAATAGATTTAACTTATACGAATGAATTGACGCATTTTAGATTATTCAGATTTCTTCTTTCAGGTTTTTCTCTTACAGAGTACAATCAGTCCCCATGATGATAATAATCACTTTTTAATTATGCGTAGAGATGAAATGCATTATTAACCTTTGAACGCATTATTATGAACCTTTGATTATTAACCTTGAGTAAGCCAACTAGATAATGAAATTATAGATGTATAACACAATTAGAAACTTAATGAACATGAAAAACTGTTAAAACACCATAATTGTCATCAATTATCTCAACACCAGAGAAAAGCTACAGAGTACCCACACTGCACTTAGAAAAACTAATTTTGCAATTCGAATCACACAAGGCCATACAATAACAAAGGCGGCTGATTTGCTAACATAATGGAAGCGAATTTCCAACTGTAACTGTTTAGTCAAAATAATGATTGAAATATAGTTAAAAATTGTGTTTACTTTAGTTTGTTAAACAAATTTTTTTTTCTATGTTAAAATTTTAAAATTGTACTACTAATCTAATTTTAAAATTGTAAGTGTAACTAATCTCTTTCACTGGAATCACAGATGGTGGGTGAGCATCTGGTCAGAATGTATCTGCACTGGCTCAGCAAGCATGATGTTCCGCAGTGTACTCTGCATGCGGTCCAGAGACGAAGATGCCACCAGAGCAGAAATTGTCAAAGATTCTGAATGTACTGATCAGGTTAAACCCAAAACGTATAAGCCTTGCAAAGGCCACAGTTACAATAAAATCTGCGTTAAGAAGTCTATGAATTCTGGTGGATTTAATATGAGGTAAATACTTTAGTTGTTTGTATATTTGGCTGGTAAGTTATGGTGTATAAGGTGGATGGATCGGCTCCCCATTCAACTAAATATATAGTATTACTCGAAAGTTACATTGTAAACATAAGTCAGTATATGATGTAAGTTGGGAGTAGTAATTTAAGTGCAGTATTAAAAGTGTAATATAGTCGAACTTGGTTATAATGCCCTCAGTTAGAACGCTAACTCGGTTATAGCGCTATTTTCATAATGTCCCCAATATTGTATATTAAGTGTACGTCTATTTTAGGCTCGGTTACAATGCTTTGTGAACTCGGATACAATGCTGTCATGCTGTTGTTATAGTCCATCTACTTAGTAAACGGTCTGCATCTCAATCATTGTCTGTATTTTACGGACTATAAGGCACTACAAACTATAAGCACCTTAATTTTTAAGCAGTTTTTTTTTAAATAACTTTTTTACCATTTTTATTATTAGATTTCAAAGCCAAACTAAAAAAATTCTTAGTTTATTTTTATTTTTTTCCATTACAAAACTAGCTACTAACATAAATATTGTTGTTTAGATGGTATTTTCACTGTTTTATTATTAACGACACACCAATGAAATTATGAATGGCATATGTCGATCAACTACACTGCAGCAGTGTAAGTTATTATGTATAGGAGAACATCAGTCGAGATGATGGGGATAAAACTGTAACCAAAATTTGGATAAAATCTGGTTAGACGACTTTGAAGGAATAAATCAATTTTTCAGTTTTCGTTACAGTTTTTGTCAATTTTTGTCAAAAACAACAATTTTGTCAAAAAATCAGATTGAAAACTAATTTTTTTTAGTAAAAAATTGTCCCAACATAAAAATATGTAGGGATACGGATTTTGCTGGGCAATAAACTTCATGAAGATATTATGAAAATCAATTTTTGCGCCAAGCTTTGATTTTGTGCTAAAATAATTTGAATCAAAATTATAAATATTTAAGTGTTAACACAGGTGTATATAAAATATTTTTAATAATTCTTTTAAAAGTGTTTGGGAGGTCAAGATCTGCTCTTATTTTAAAGTATCGGATCTGGGTCTTTTGATGGTTGCTCCAATAGCTCATTTTTCAATGAAAATTTTCTAATAATGTATACAAATACTAACTTTACTGGGATTGAGATATTACAACAGAATGACTAAACAAACCTGTAAATAAGTTATGGATATGTCAGATATGCAATGTAAGTTTGACAAGTTGCAGCAGCATCAGAAAAGTAGAGCAAAAATTGTAGGAGGTTCTGTGCAAAAGTTCCAGGAATACAAAATTTTTACTTGTAATAAAAAAATTAAAATATTACCTTAAAAACAGTAATAATTTGCTTCAGTACAGCTCTGTCATGAATAGAAGGAAGCCTTCCTCCAAAGCAACAGTAAGTAAGACTTTTTATAAAAATGATAAATATTTTCAACAAAAAATATGGTGCAATGAAGAATACTGTTAACTTTTTCCTGCAGTAATATTTGAAATTTTAGCTAAAACATTGTTTTTAATTCACAATAATAATTTTTTTTTTAATTTGTTCTCAGTAATATTGCAAATATGCGCCCATATCGATCTGTACCACCAAAGCTTTATCCTATTAAAAAAAGTCAGCTTCTTAAAAATATTTCTAGAGAAACCAATACTTCAAAAAAATTGTCAAAACCTAAAACAACGAAGGTATTGCCTGGACCAAAACCACCGACAATGAATAAATCATCTCTCAACAGCCAGTACGTCAATAAAGCTCCGTTATTATTTAATTTAATAAATGTACCTTCGGGAGCCATTAATAAAGTAAAAGGAACTATCGGTAATATGCAAAAGAACATGTTTCCAAATGCTCTAGCTATTAAAAAGCAAAACGTTAAAAATAAAGACTTTGATATTTACAAAAATGTAACGTTTGATCCAAATAGTCCACCAAGAATAAATGAAACTAAATTATTTCAAAAAAATAAATTACAGACCAGCAAAAGTAATGATAAATTGAATATGTCTAATCGTAAATTTGAAAAGAATATTATAAAAAATACGAATGGTGAAAAACAAATAAATGAAACTAAAAAACTTCAAAAAAATAAATTGCATACAAGTGAAAACATCAACCAAGACAATAACTCAAAAAATAAATATCAGAAAGAAAAACATATGTTTAAAGCAAGTGGTCAGACAAAAATAAATGAAACTAAAATGCTTCAAAAAAGTAAATTACATTCAATTGAAAACATTGGCAAATCTTCTAAAAGTAAATTTCTACAAAGTAATACAAACAATACGCAAGATGAAGACGCAGACAGTATTGTTAATTTAAACAGTGAAATTACTGAATGCACAGAAATTGCTAATCAAAATAAAGTGGTTGCTGCAGAGGCAACAACACCATCACCAAAATCCCTGTGTCGCGTCACCCATCTACCAGTACCACATCAGAAAACAACATGTCGTAAAAAATCGTTTACAAGTATTAGTAGCAAAACGCATCTACCCGACAAGAAGAAAGTAACGACAACAGAACAAACAGTGGTAACTGAATTAGAGGTAGTGAACTTAAACCATTTTGGAATAACTGTGATCCCTGTAAATGCTCCGAATCGGAAACTCCCCCAGACGGATGAAGAATTCGCTAAGTTCGGTGCAGTTGGGCTTTTAAGTATTGGAAGTGTTTCTAACGGAACTGTGCTTTTGGGACAAGATGCGATCGATGTTTTAGAGAAGGCGAAAGAAAATTCTACATTCCCTCCTGTTATAGAAAATGACGAAGAAGACAGAATTGAGTTAGTCAGGACCGAGGAAAAGGTTAGCAGATAACGCAAAGCTTTGTACTGTATAAAGACATGTTAAAATTATGTAAATAATTTTGATTAAAAACATTTTTTACTTACTGATTTTACTAAATACTGAATGGCCAAATATTTGCCTTGTCAAGTGCGTATTTGTTTACAATATGCTTTCACAATTTGGTCATGTGTTTATTTGCATTTAGATCCACTAGTTGTAAAAGCTTATTCAAATATCACTCCAAAACTTTTCAAAATAAACACTTAGAATAAGTATATATACTCAAATTATTGTAAAAGGACTTTAGCAGTTGTGAAGTGTGCCATTTTTTTAAAAGTAATCATGGCTGATGGATTTATTGAATGTCAGTATATGAGTTGTTTAGTTGAAGAATGTTACTATAACAGCCTATGCGCTTGTGAAATATGTCATTAATATTTATAAAATGTAACAAATTATGATTCGGTAAGAACACTAGTTCTTAAGGGTTGAATAAAGTACTCATGGTACTCATAAAGTAAACATGATTTAGGTACCGTAGATGATCGTAGACCTATTCCCTTTTTAAAAAAAAAATCGCCATTATACTACTTATTCAGTTCACCTTATTTATTTAGTATTTAGTTTTGTGGCATAAGTTAGCTGTACAGCAGTGACATTTTATAAGTTTATTATATATTGGTAGGTGTGAATAATAAATATTTAAATTATTTTAGACTCCATTATACCACTTATCCAGTCCAACTTAATTATTTAGTTTTGTGACATGTGTTAACTGTACAACAGTGACGTTTTAATAATATTTTATACTTCCTAATATAATATAAAATCTGAAAGTGTGTGTGTGTGTGTGTGTGTGTGTGTGTTTGTTTGTTTGTTATTCAATCACGCATTAACTACTGGACTGATTCAGATGAAACTTGGAATGAACATGGTTTAGGTACCTGAGATGAACACAGATGTATTTCCTTTTTAAAAATCTGAATCCCTGTTATTATTTATTACAAAATTATTGTTTATAAGCTTAAATTTGCAATTATTTTAATACATTTTTTTTCAAAAATTCCCATAATTCCAAACAACCTACCTTTCCAATTTAAAAGCTTGCAGTTTCCATTGAAGTTGGCATTTACAATGACAATAAGTAGCAGTGTCAGTTGTTAAGAGTAGCAGGAATACATTTGGGAACTCCGTGCTTCTCCCACGGTCAGTTATATGTCGCCTGCTCTAGAGTGTCGAATAGCAAAAATCTATTTGTCTTGGCAAAAACCATAAATCGTACTGTTTAAAGAAATACATTAAATTGAAATAAACCTTTTAATTTTGAAAATCGACTATAAATGTTATTACCTACACATTATAATTGCAGGCGAAGCTGTGACAGGTAACAGCTAGTATTTAATAAATATTACATATTTCAACATCAGTAAAGACACATAATCAGAGTGTTCTCTTTGTATATTTGTATATTATGAGGTGTTGGCAAGAAGTGCCATCTTGTTGAAACCATAATATTCACATTATTAAGGTAAGGCATACAAATATTTCAAATATATTCCTGCAGCATTGTCATTCACTGTCATAGCACTTCGATCCTCATCTTCATAAAAGGAAGGCTAGATGACCCCAACAACCCAAAATCCACACCACAGTATTCTTTATGGGTACATTACCTTGGAATAGATTACACGAGGCTTGTCTGACTCCTCAGACAATAAACAGTACTGATTATTAAAGTAGCTGTTTAAATGAAAATGTACTTCATCAGAGAAGATTATTGTTGTCTACATGTTGTTCCCAAAAATCCATTCAACAAACGGTCTCCATTGCAAATGGGCCATTGGTTTTAGTTGTTAACTGAATTTTTGTAGGCCTGTTTATTGAGATTCTTTGTGACAAGTTGCTGGAGTGTTTTTCGAGATACCCAAGTGTTTGTGAATTGTAACAGTCAGTTGACTTTTTCGGACTCAAGGGAACAGTGTCGTGCAATGCGAGGCTCTGATCAGATCAGCTGGAAAGAGAGCGTACTGGTGTTTTGATGTCTGCAGTTGAATCCATTGTCTCAAATGTTAACAAATGTTAAACTGTTAACTCATTCATTGCATTATGATGACCTAGAGCCATACAAAGCTTCCGCACAGTTTCTGTGTAACACTCGCCATATTTGTAATGTGTTTTATAAATTAATATTCGTTGTTACATTGCAAAGCATTCTGCAATAATAACCTCAAAAAATACTGATTAACAAAGATATAAATAAAATGTTGCCCCGGCAATGATGCAATTTAAAACTGGCAATCTTATCTTAATCACCTGTTATAATTAAAAAAATCTTATATTAAGCTTATTTCTTCTGTAAGGAGACACATTACTGAGCAGTAGGCACTGAACTGGTCAAATTTACAAATAAAGTCATTCTCTGTGGCATATAAATTAAAGAGAAGTTCGAAAATAGTTTATATGCACAAAAATTAGTGATGACTATACATTCATCAAACAATATACAATTCGGGTTGTACAAAGTATAGTCATTGTAATCTGTGTTTTGAGACAGGATAAGCTAAAATGCAAGTTTGATTTTTATAAATTATTAATTTGTAGTTGTTTTGCTCAGCCTTTTTTTAATTAATCTTTTCATTTTTCCATTGTAATTGTTACATCTAGCGATGACTGGACACCTCACCATTAGATTTCAGGTATGAATAAAATATTACTTTAAATTATTAATTTTGACAAAAACCGGGAATGTGTAATAGCTTAGAGATTTATTAACTTAGAGAATCATTTTTCCTTCGACGGTACTGTGTTATAAGTTAGAGATCAACTTGTGTAATAAGATAGAGGTTCCGTACTGTGTATTAACTTAGAGATTACAGTTCCGTCAAGTGTGTTGCACCGTGTGTATATGTTGCCGACACTGCTGCTTGCAGGCGCTTTACAGTTGAATATATTGTCAGTACTATGGTCAACAACATATCTAAATGTTTATTTTTGACAATTATCTGTATAGAAAAATAGAAATATTGGTGTTTTATCAAAGAAAAAAACAACGTAAGTTTATATAAATTCATTGATTTAGGGCTGGTTTCTTAATTCAATTCGGATATGGTTTGAATAAAGCAGCCTTCAAACAATATTTTTACATTATTATTTCTATTACTATTACTGCTACATATGTAAATTAGTTTACATTTACAGCTTTGCACATAAGCCTTTAAGAACAAAACCTATCCAAATGAACTTTATATTTTAATAATATATCTTTCTTTAACTAAGCTAATTCTACTTGTTAGATAAAAGATACTGAAGCGCCTGCAAGCAGCGGCGTCGGCAACATATACACACAGTGCAACACACTTGACGGAACTGTAGTCTCTAAGTTAATACACAGTACAGAACCTTAATCTTATTACACAGGTCAATCTCTAACTTATAACACGGTACTGTCGAAGGAAAAACGAATCTCTAAGTTAATATATATCTAAGCTATTACACCTTCCTGACAAACAATTCCTGTTTTAAGCACAAAGTAGGAAAACACATTACTATTTGTAATTACTTAACTAGCTGATAATAAATTGTGTTAGGAACTGAATTTATTAATCTCTTTTCCTGTGATAATTTTGATCCACCAACTATGAGGTTTGTCCAATAAATACGCGAACTGGTCGAATATGGTGGCCATTACGGAGAGTTAAGCCACGACCACTGGCCTCACGTGTTGTCTGGGACCCAATGAGCCGTCAGTGCTTGGCAGAACGTTACGCTGTGCGGATCTTGCGAGTAGAGTTATTTTTAGTTTTGCATTATTTTTTTGTTCGTCGATATGGAAATTGACCAATTCACTGAACAACGAATTAACATCAAGTTTTTGGTAAAGCTTGGTAAAAATTACCAAGAAATTGCTGAAATGTTGAGAGTTGTTTATGGTGATAATGCTATGAAGAAAACAGCCATTTTCAAGTGGATTAAGCGCTTTAAAGAAGGTCGAGAAGACGCCACGGATGATGCAAGAATTGGACGACCTTCAACCTCTTGTGTGCATGAAAACATTGATCGTGTGCGGTGTCTTGTCCTTACTGATCGCCGAAAAACTGTCCGAATGATAGCTGAAGAACTAAATTTAGGAAAATCAACAGTGCACACAATCTTAACCGAGCATTTGGGCTTAAGAAAGGTTTGTGCGAAAATCATGCCAAAACTGCTGACTCCGCATCAAAAGTTGAGAAGAGTCGAATGTGTTACTGACTGGAAAAATTCCATGGAAAATGATGTTGGATTCTTAAATAGGGTTATCACTGGTGATGAATCGTGGTTTTTCGAGTATGACCCTGAATCGAAATCGCAAAGCATGGAGTGGAAAGCAACAGGTGAAGCTCGAACAAAAAAATCAAGGAAAAGCCGATCAAAAATCAAAGTCATGCTCCTGGTTTTCTTTGATATCAAAGGTGTTGTTCATCATGAATTCCTTCCTGAGGAAAAAACGGTAAATTCTGAGTTCTACCTTAACGTTCTCAAGCGTTTGAGAGATCGAGTGCGTCGTGTGCGACCACATTTGACTCAAAACGATGGATGGATTCTTCATCAAGACAATGCACCCGCACATTCAGCTTTGATTGTTCGCCAGTTTCTGGCTAAAAATTCAATCACTATCCTTGATCATCCCCCTTATTCATCGGACCTCGCCCCCTGCGACTTTTTTCTATTCCCTAAATGCAAAAATGTGATGAGGGGACAGCATTGGGAAGATGTGGACGCAATAAAACAAGAAACGACGAGGAGACTGAAAAGCCTGACTTCCGAGGACTTCCAAGGGTGCTTTGAAGAGTGGAAAAGAAGATGGGATAAGTGCATAGCAGTGAATGGAGAGTATTTTGAAGGGGACAAAATCAATGTAGATGAAATTTTGTAAAATAAAGTTTTTATGACCTTAGTTCGCGTATTTATTGGACAAACCTCGTACACAGTAAAAATTACAAAAATACAACTTTCAAAATGTTCACAATGGAATAAAAGAATTAATTTGGAAAAGCATGTAGTAGATGTTTTGAGAAAATACCTTTTTGAAAATAAAATTTAGTAATTTAGTTACCTTAATAGCTTACCCAATAGTTACCCAAAACAATATTACCTGCCGAAGATGAACTTCTTAATTTTGACACCACTTCCAAACTACCTTCTCTATAACACAATTCAATTCATATACTACAACAAATGATCAATACTTGCATAAGTACTGTTGTTTGAATATATCTTATTATAAATCTATTTGTAAATAGAAGACAAGTTGAATCACTGAATGGCCTGCGTGAGAATTCCCCTCAAGTTCCCTCCAACAGTCTAGTAATAGAGAGTCGGCTAATCTGAGTGTGCAAACTGTTACTATTCAGTGATAGTGAAGGAAAATGAGGGGAGCTGTGTTGAGTGGGGATTCAACCTCTCTCTCACACATTTTCCCTCTCTATCCCACTGGTGTTCTTAGGAGGCCGTTTTCTAAGCGGCTGACCTAGAATAGCCATCATTCATAATGGACGAGCATACCAAGAAAAAAACATTCTTTTTAAAACAACTCTGACTCAGGAGAATTGAAAACAAAAACAATATTTTTCTAAATCAATGGCTTTCACCCTGAAGACCCGGGTTCGATTCACGGCCAGGGCTTGGCATTTTCATACGCTATAAATCATCCCATCGTCTGCATTAGCCCAAGTGTGCACAATAGTCTGATGTTAAATACAGGCACACACAAAAAAAATTGTTTTTAGAAAGTTAAAAGTGATCATATGTATTGCTGATTTCAAGAAAATGAATTTCCAAAATGCACCATCATAACAAACGTTTTAATAAGCGACCATTTTTTTTATTTTACAGTAAAAATATTGAAATAGAAAATGCCATCAAATTAATCTGCAATTTAGAGACAAATTCAATCAGTTAAAATTATTGAACCAAAGAACCAGAATATAATGGTAATGCAGTTTTATTTTTCTTAATACTCCATAATGTGCTGCTACCTGGTAGTGGTTTGTTAAAACTCGTACTAATAGTTTTTAGAGTTTTAAGTAGTTCATATATATGTAAATGAAGTGTTGTGTAGTAAATGCTGCTGCCATTTGTAAAAATTTAAAACTAGCTAGAAGAATGTACTCTATATCTTGTACATTTTCAACAAATCCAT
>CM040188.1:6996971-7034471 GCA_022606455.1 Callitettix versicolor | reverse complement strand
CTGCTAATTTAACTGTTTAGTAGCAGTCATGGCACACTGTTTCGACTGTTACCGACCTGCTAACTGCTGAACCTGTTTAACGTTGAAGCTGCTAATGTAACTGCTAAACAGGAAACATTGTCAGTGTTTCTTTCCATTAATTGTTGTTGGCTACTGTCCTGAGATTCAGATTGCATAGTAGTATCATATTTTTCTATGAGGGTGTTTTTTTATAAATAATAAATGTAACACAAGTCGAACTTGTACTATTAACATTATAAAAATATTTAGCTTAAAATTATATTTTAAACATAAGAATTATAGATTAACACGTAATTATTTGTCCTTCAAACACTCATTTTTCGATTTTTCACACAATTATAATTACAATAATATAGTATATAATAAATGACAATATTATTTTAAATAATGTGATTATAACAAAAATAAACATTGTCAGAACCATTGTGATAGTCTATAATAAAATACTTGAAATAATACCTAACAAGAACATTTTAATTTATTAGGAACATGAATAAATAAGAGAAATCTTAAAAAAAGATTGGCCTCCGTATATTAAAATACAATAATATTTTTTAAATAGCATTTTAATTAATTACAAACATCGAACATGACCCTAATCAAATTAAAATTAAATTAATTTAATTTTTTTAATTAAATTATTATTGCATCATAGGTTTAGAAAATGGTGCTACAAAATATATTTCATATTACTTGACAGTGCGTGAGAGACAAATCGAATACAATTAATTGCATCTTTGAACTTAGCGTGTTCATTGTATTTCTCATTATCGTCAGAGATTTATTTACAAATTATATAGACAAATTAATAGTGCAGGAAGGGTAGGACAAAACGTGCCAACTGCATCCTCACTGTATTTGCTTATCTCTGCTGCCAAGATAAGGAATAAACAATAAAGTAATGTGACAATACTACTTAAGCTGCGTTTTCCTGCTAAGGTCGTTGTTAGCAGTCTAGAAAATTAGCAGTTAGCAGTTGTAACTGTTATTTTTAACTGCTAATTCTAATTAGCATTAACAGAATTAGCTGCTAAACAAAAATAGCACTTTTGCCCATCACTACTGAGCAGTGCTCACTACTCAGTGTTGTCTGCTCTTCGTTTTAAAAGGAAATTTACGCGTGCAAAGCGATAATAAAAGAATACTGAAAATTACGGAAATAAAAATTAGCCTATTATTGATGTTTATATATTAAAATATTGTTTATTTCTGTAACTAATAATTAAGGCCTAGTTGTTTAGTAGCTTAGTAATCTTATTTTTTTTTGCACAATAATAAATTATCTGCACTTATTTTACTAATTTTATAATATAAATACATCTATTTTCACTTTAAAGTTTTTTAATAATAAATATTTTTCATTAGAAATTTACTAGCGTAATAAACAGCGCTTAGCAGTGAGCACGTTGTCGTATTAGTAAACTGTTCTCTAAACTGTGATCACTGCTACCTTTCACTGCTCACTTGATCGCTCAGATTCACTGCCAACAGGAAAACGCTCTTTAGCCCACCAGTAGTTTTTTTTGTTTCAAAGTTGGCAGCATTTGTTTTGTTCCCATAACAGTTGCCTCACACGGGAATCCTGTTGCGAGGCTATCTCGGCAACGTATTCCTCCTTCCGTGAGGTAATTCACACAGACGTGCCGCTATTGGTCGACAGCTGAAAAATTATCTCCTCCGGAAGACAACAAATGATTTTGTGTTGTACGTTTTGAGTGGACAATGTTAAGCTGTCTTGATTTTGTGCAACTTGGTAAAAACAAAGTGACTTTACAAGAATAAAACTGTGAATTTAAATCGTAGATATCAGTGCTTGTGATTGTTTCGAAATATAAATACTTGTTTTTTTTTGTATATAATAGTAAAAATGGGAAACAAAATGGTTTGTAGTACAAATATAATAGTTTGTTATTTTCCCCTGTATTTTGTTTACTTATATTTAAATTTTAAGCTTAATTGCCCATAACCTAGTTTCATTTTCAAAAAATTGAAGCCGTATACAGTGCATACGTTAGCCAAAAATAGAAAATAGCTTAAATTTTTGTAGTACACTAGTATTAACCGCGCGGCTTCGTTCACGAAATTTAAACTAATAATTTATAAACGTAAAAATGTATTGATCAAAGAATGATCATTTAATGACATCATACATGTTGTATTCGAATTACAATGTCAAAAATCTCAATATAACCCCATGAGACTTTAATGAGTACTCTGAATTTGTTAATTTTTTGAAAGGGAAGATAGTTGTTTCAATCCACTACACGTTGGTATATTTTAAAATTCTTTCTACACGAGTACTTGTTCTATTACAGAAAATTATGAAATTATAACTTTTTTAAAATTGAAAATGCCGAAATACTTGTTTCATAAATTGTGTTTTACAATATTTTTGTTAAGTTTTAAGAAAATGTGACAAACATATTTTTTCTCCAATACATGTATGTATTTTTTTACATTTTTGTTACTTTTAGGGGATTGATTCGGAAAAATGCTGAATTACATTTTTCATAATTTGTACTTAAAATTTTGTTGGTTTAAATTTACGAAAATCTATACAAAATTTGTTTTCAATGCAAACAGTTATCCTTTTTTTTACATTTTTTATTCTTTTTAAGGGATGATTTTTTTTTTTAATGCTGAAATTCGTGTTTCAGAATATGTATCTAGAATGTACGATCAGAAAAATATTTTTTCAATACAGAAATTTTTTACTTTTTTTTACATTTTCTACCACATTTTTAATCCCCTTAGAGGAGAATTTTGGAAAATAATGAAAAATGTATTTCATTACATGTGTTTTTATAGTAATTAAGTTTCAAGAAGATCCGATCAAAAACATATTTTTCCCAATAAAAATTGTTGTACCCCATTATTTCCACTTTAGGGGTTGAATATCGGAAAAATCATGTCAGTGCACCCCTATAGTAATTAAGTTTCAAAAATATCCGATCAAAAACGTATTTTTCCTAATAAAAATTATTGTACCCCATTTTTTTAACTTTAGGGGTTGAATATCGGAAAAATCATGTCAGTGCACCCCTATAGTAATTAAGTTTCAAAAATATCCGATCAAAAACGTATTTTTCCTAATAAAAATTATTGTACCCCATTTTTTTAACTTTAGGGGTTGAATATCGGAAAAATCATGTCAGTGCACCCCTATAGTAATTAAGTTTCAAAAATATCCGATCAAAAACGTATTTTTCCTAATAAAAATTATTGTACCCCATTTTTTTAACTTTAGGGGTTGAATATCGGAAAAATCATGTCAGTGCACCCCTATAAAAATTAAGTTTCAAGAAGATCCGAACAAAAAACATTTTTTTCCCAATAAAATTATTGTACCCTATTTTTCCCCTTTAGGGGTTGAATGTTGGAAAAATTGTGTCAATGCACCCCTACATGGTGGTACTAAACTCATGGTGAAAGTTTAAAATCATTATCTATTTATAGTTTATATATAAATAACTTCTATTGAATTTTAATGAACTTTCTATCAATTATAATTAATTTATAATTTACTCACTCTTATAATTAATTTATTATTGAATATCTTAAACTTAAATTAAAAACCGCTTAAGGCTAAGAAATTATTCGAGTAAAGGTTTGTTGTAAATTTTTTTGTACGACTAAAAAATTGTTTTATTTTTTCCAACTTTGTGTGATAAAATGTCTAGTTATTGGGCAACAATTTAAAATTCCGTTAAAAATAAAGCATACCAACATAAAAAAAATGTTTTATTTTTAAGAATTAAAAAAATTTAATTAACTAAACAATTATTGTTATTGCAAAAAAAGTAGTTTTATTTGTTCATGAAAAATTATGGAAGTGTAATAGAATATTTATTCATTTTCGATTAAAATTTATTTAATATTGGCTTAATTTTTCATAAAGCCTAAGCAGTAAAATTTAATTTATTTTTGTAGATTAATTCAAGATCATCTTATAAACATTAAAGTCATTCTATTACATTTTATTTGAGAAGATTTCTTTTTAATAAACGGTTGTTACAGTCTTTAGAAAGGTAAACTTGATTTTTTCAGTATTGTATAACGAAAATCTAGTTTGGTACTTGAACTTTCTTAGATAGGTAGACTAATTAAGCAGGCAAGTAGATCAACTTGCCTTAGGAAGTAAAATCAAATTAATCTCAAGGAAATTGTACAGTCTATAGATTAATTCAAATTATAAGTTATTAAGTAGGCTAAGCCGCCTCGGTGGTCTAGTGGGTTCGATTCCCGGCCAGGGCTTGGCATTTTCATACGCTAAATCATCCCATCGTCTGCATTAGCCCAAGTGTGCACAATAGTCGGACGTTAAACACAAAAAAAAGGCTAATTTCATACTATAATTTGAAAAGTTTGTGTTTATTATTTAATCACACTTTAACTACTGGACTGATTGAGATGAAATTTGGTATGAACAATGTTTATGTACTTGAGATGTATTCCCGTTTTTTAAAAAATCGTTTTATAATACTTACCCAGTCCAATATATTTATTCAGTATTCAGTTTTGTGACAAGTGTTAACTGTTCAGCAGTGACGTTTTATACGTTTATTATATATTGGTAGGTGTGAATAATAAATATTTAAATTATTTTAAACGCCATTATACTACTTACCCAGTCCAACTTAATTATTTAGTAGGGTCTATTTAGTTTTGTGACAAGTATTAACTGTACAGCAGTGACGTTTTATACGTTTATTATATATTGGTAGGTGTGAATAATAAATATTTAAATTATTTTAAACGCCATCATACTACTTACCCAGTCCAACTTAATTATTTAGTAGGGTCTATTTAGTTTTGTGACAAGTGTTAACTGTATAACAGTGACGTTTTATACGTTTATTATATATTTGTAGGTGTGAATAATAAATATTTAAATTATTTTAAAACCATCATACTACTTACCCAGTCCAACTTAATTATTTAGTAGGGTCTATTTAGTTTTGTGACAAGTGTTAACTGTATAACAGTGACGTTTTATACGTTTATTATATATTGGTAGGTATGAATAATAAATATTTAAATTATTTTAAAACGCCATCATACTACTTACCCAGTCCAACTTGATTATTTAGTAGGGTCTATTTAGTTTTGTGACAAGTGTTAACTGTATAACAGTGACGTTTTATACGTTTATTATATATTGGTAGGTATGAATAATAAATATTTAAATTATTTTAAAACCATCATACTACTTACCCAGTCCAACTTAATTATTTAGTAGGGTCTATTTAGTTTTGTGACAAGTGTTAACTGTATAACAGTGACGTTTTATACGTTCATTATATATTGGTAGGTGTGAATAATAAATACTTAAATTATTTTAAACGCCATTATACTACTTACCCAGTCCAACTTAATTATTTAATAAGGCCTATTTAGTTTTGTGACAAGTGTTAACTGTACAACAGTGAAATTTTAATAATGTTTTATACTTCTGAATATAATATTATAAATTTGAAAGTTTGAGTTTGTTTGTTAATCACTCATTAACTACTGGACTGACTGAGATAAAATTTGCAATGAACACGGGTTATGTAACTGAGATGGACGTCGACATATTCTCGTTTTAAATTTTTTTATCCCTGTTATTATTTATTACAAAACTATTGCTTATAAGCTTACATTTTCAATGATTGTAATTATTTTAAAAAATCCCGATAATTCCAAACAACTTGCCTTTCCAATTTAAAAGATTGCCGTTTCCATGAAAGTTAGCATTTACAATGACAATTAAAAATCTTTATGTCTGAAAACCATAAATCGTGTAATATTGTACATAGAAACATGTTAAATTGAAATAAACCTATTCGGATTTTGAAAACGGACTATAAATTTGATTACCTATATATTATAATTGCGGGCGAAGCTGCCACTGGTAACAGCTAGTATGTACATAAGTAGAACAATTTGAAAATTGCTGTAGACATTATGTACTTTATTTACTATGGAATGAAGAAATATTTGTTAATGTGTGAATTAAATCAATTAGATAATTTTAAAAGAATTATGATAGTCTTATTCAAACAAAATACTTTACTGTATTGTCTGTATAGTATTGCCTCGTATTGTGTATAAATTATATATTCAATACAAATATACCCCAAGAGTTAAAGATATAGATAAGAAGATATTAGGCCTACATTGGTTAATGTTATAAACGTCAACATTGAACTAATGAATAGAAAAAGTGGCAGTGGCACGACTGCCGACAGAAGTGACTACTTCTTATCACGGGTTATGGCTGTATATTTTACACCACAAAATAAAGTTTATAGTCGATTTTCAAAATCATGAGTACGTTCATTTCAGTTTAATATATTTCTAAATACAATATTATATGATAAATGGTTTTTTGCCGACAGATTTTTGCTACTCGACACTAGAATAGGCTATAACTGACCATGGGAGAAGCACGGAGTCCCAAATGTATTCCTGCTACTCTTAATATCTGACCCTGTGATTTATTAATTGTCATTGTAAATACCAACTTCAATGGAAACTGAAATATATGAATTTAGAAAGGCAGATTGAATGCTTATAAATAACAATTTTATAATAAATAATAACAGGGATTCAGATTTTTAAAACGGGAATACATTTACGTCCATCTCAGGTACCTAAACCATGTTAATTTTAAATTTCATCTCAATCGGTCCAGTAGTTAATGTGGGATTGAATAACAAACAAAAACACACATAAACTTTCACATTTAAAATATTATATTAAGAAGTATAAAATATTATTAAAACGTCACTGTTGTAGCCTAGAGTTAACACATATCACAAAACTGCATACTAAATAATTCAGTTGCACTGGGTAAGTAGTATAATGACATATAAATATTTATTATTTAAACACCTACCAATATATAATAACGTATAAAACGTCACTGTTACACAGTTAACACTTGTCATAAAACTAAATACTAAATAAAGTTGGACTGGGTAAGTAGTATAATGGCGTTTAAAATAATTTAAATATTTATTATTCACACCTACCAATATATAATAAACGTATAAAACGTTACTGTTACACAGTTAACACTTGACACAAAACTAAATAATTAAGTTGGACTGGGTAAGTAATATAATGGAGCAAATATACAAGCTTTCACTTGAAAAATACATTTTAAAACAAAAATGCATATGCGTGACGGCAAACTGAATTTTTTTCCCGTGCAAAACAAATATCCATACCCCGTATTCACTTCAAAAATTGAAGTAGAAATACAAGGCAAGTAAACACAATTACAAAAATAAATAACTTAGACATAAAAGATCTTGTTCAAGAGGAAAAAACAATAAATTTTATGAAATGTGTTTAGAGTTTATATTATACCCTTCGTGGAAGAACTTTCTGTAGGCAGAAAACGCTTTATAAGACATATTAGCCTAAAGACTAAATTAGAAATTTACTGATTAGAAAGAAGAAACGGAAACGAAGATGTCTAAAGGGTTGTATCCCTTTAAAAGCCCTAAAGAAAATGTACATATTCTAATTGGGCTTAAAATTTTTGATATGTCTGTTTCCTTAAATGTCCTTTTCAGATTCAAGGCAATTTTTTTGCCCTTTAGGTGCTCAAACCTTCTACTGTCGTCAATTCCAATGCATATTTGGGTTCAGCGCAAAAATTTAATGCTGCACTCGAAATCACCGGTCCCTAACATAATTTGAAAATTTTCATCTTCTGTAATTTCCCTCTAGCTCTCCTCAATTTTTAAGTAACAATGATAAAAAGCAATAGAGTTATATTGTAAGGATTTTTTTATTTACTGTTATAAATTTTAAGGCGATTGATCCTTTCATTATTGTGCTTAACAAATTTCATAACACACACACACACACACACAAACACACTAGAATTTTGGCTAGTAAAAACAATATATTTTCTTACTTGACTACGAAAAATAATTTGCTAATAATAGAATATAATTTGCTAAATTTTGAAGCATATATAAATGAAAAATAATAAACTCAAATGAAGTAAAATCGAACACAAAGACGTAACCATAGTTAAACTAGAAATTGTATGTAGCCAAGTAGTGGTGTATCTATGGGCATATAAATTGTCTTCGATGTGCTGTTGAATAGTTTCTAAATCAAGGAACCACA
This sequence comes from Callitettix versicolor, assembly GCA_022606455.1. Taxonomy (NCBI): domain Eukaryota; kingdom Metazoa; phylum Arthropoda; class Insecta; order Hemiptera; family Cercopidae; genus Callitettix; species Callitettix versicolor. Next base: position 7,026,320 of record CM040188.1, on the reverse strand, counting down.
ATGTTTGTTGCGCTAACAAACGTTTTACATTAATAATTGATCAGCTGTTCGACGATTGTAACACATTAAAATAACAATTACGATATTTATCAACCACTGTGTGATAAAGATCGATAAGCCAGTTAATGTTAGAGGTTAGGTATTGTTTTAATATTATGATGTGAGTTTTAATTGTTTAATAAAACTGTTATAAATTGTGCCGGAGGAGGCAGCTGATGGACTTAGCGATCCCACCATACCTCTAGCTCATTCTACTCTCACTCATTTACTCCACATACACACCACATATACACACACACTCTCTCACACAAACACATAAACACCCGCAGGGGGGTGCAGACTAGCTGCACCTAGTGAGAGGACCTGGACGAGCCTCGCGGCACCCGTATCTAACACACACTTACACTTACAGCACTACACTTACACTCACACGTACACTTAGGGATTTGCTGTTCTTGTTCCGTTATGTCTGGGAGTGGCGATACTGCTTGGTGTCGTTTGGCGGGGCCAAGTATGTGGAACCTGATGTGTGCCTAGCACTGCCGAGGACCTCTGATGGGATAACTTCTGGGACCGAGATGCCTATAGGCGCCTGGCAAGCACATGAATGTTGAGTTATGGGTGTCGGAGCCCTTAGCTGAGTCTATCGAAACAAATGGTTGCATTCTGTGAGTACATAGAGGGCGGCTGCCAGTGGTACTTGGGTTTGGGGAACCGTAACTGTGTACCGGAACCCATTCCTAAGTATTCTGGAGTGCTTGACAGACATGTATTTCGGCTCCAGGATATTGGAAGTCCCCCCCCAATTTATTGGGGATTCTCGCTTTAGTTCGAGTATTCTGGGCTACTGGTGACGTCTGGGTGCACCCTGTGCCACTTGCTCGAAACATCTTCGTTCATGAATCGCTCGGAAAACAAATTATGGAAATTACAAACAAAATCGCCAAAGGTCTGATAAAGAGGCCTCGTTCGACTTTGTCAAACGGGTCTGTTGGTTCAGTGGAGAAGGACGAATATGTGGGAAGCAAGGAGATGAGTACTGAAGCACTTCAGTTACCATCTCCTAGATATTTAATTTTTAAAAAACTCAGTGGAAGGGGCGGACTTATCTAAATTATCGCCCTTTTTGATTAATAAGGCAATTGTGGGAAGAGCAGGTCCTGTTGCTTCTATTAAGAAGCTGCAGAACGGGACCTTGCTAGTGCAGACGAACAGCGACAAGCAGAGCTCATCACTCCTAAAGATGACAACTTTTTTTGAAACGGTCAAGGTTTCTGTGGAACCCCACAGAACCTTAAATTCTGCTAAGGGAGTGGTGACTTGCAGAGATCTCCTCCATGTTGACCTAGAGGAGATTAAATCAGAGTTGGCAAAGCAATCAGTTGTAGATGTGTGCCGTATTATTCGTAACGATAAGGGGCAAAAAATACTCACGGCATCATTGATTTTGACTTTTGGTAAACCGACTTTCCCAGACCACATCTATGCCGGATACCAGCGCCTTTCGGTTAGGCCGTACGTTCCAAACCCGAGACGGTGTTTTAAATGCCAGGGTTTTGGATACGTTAGCTCCACATGCCGGAAGGATCAGGTATGCGGTAATTGTAGTGGTCATGGTCATGATAGTGAGCAATGTAAAGATGATCCAAAGTGTTGCAATTGTGGTGGAGACCATCCCGCTCGTTCCTTCGACTTCCCTAAGTTTAAGAACGAGAAAGCCATTCTTACTATCATGGCCAAAGATAAGATATCCTTTTCGGAAGCAAGGAAGGTGTTCAAAAGCTCAAAGTCAATAATTGAAGGCAAATCGTTTGCTGCTGCCACCTCTAGTAGTAAAACATCGTGTGCTAATTGCGAAGAGCTAACTAAAACGGTAAAAGCATTATCGGAACAGGTAGCTCAATTGCTAACTCTGATTTCTGCGGGTTCCATTCCTGACTCGCTGTCTAAATCGTCTGAAACGTCTTCCTCTGAAGAGTCTTCAAAAGGAAAGGATACTCACCTTTCGAAAGTCGCTACTAAAACCCTTGTGACAAAGAATCCGAGGCCTGTAATTCCGGAAACAAATCCATCTTCTTCCAATCTAGGCGTAAGAACTAAGTCGCAAGTGTCTTCATCTAAAAACGTTCCTTCTGGACTATTCCATTTTATAAAAAAATCTAACATACCCACTAGTGGTTGTGTCTAAAAAAGAAAAAATGCAAACAAAGAAGGAAAAAATCAAAGGAAGGAGTTGCTTCCAAGGCGCCTCCTTCCAAAACTACTATCTACAGAGTCGGACATCAATCACAGTAGTGATTCGATGTCCATTGATTCTGATAAATCAATGACTCATAAATGTGAATCCGAAATGAATCCAGTTGTATATTAAACCTAAGCATTCAATGTCTGCATGTACAAAAAATAAAGTGATACAAAGGAATGTTAATGGGGTAAGAAGCCATATTGAAGATCTGAAAGTTCTTATACGAGATATGTCGCCTTTAATAATGTGCCTTCAGGAGACTCACTTGCGTGAATCTCACATTTTCAGTTTCAGGGGTTATTCTGTTTTCAGAGCAGATTTCATCGCTGAGGAAAGAGCCAGAGGTGGTGTAGCCATTCTGGTTCACAACTCAGTCGAATCGGTTCTTGTGAATATAGTAACTCCTTTACAAGCCGTTGCTGTTCAAATAACCGTACCATTCAAACTTACAATCTGCAGCCTATGCCAATTGCCACCGCCGATATTATTATTAGGCAATTTTAACGCTCATACTGCATGGGGTTCATCAACCTGTAACTCTAGAGGAATACGCATTGAAAGGATAAGGTCCGAATTGGATTTATGTCTTCTTAATAACGGTTCCCATACGCATTTAACAGCATCTACTGGCAATTGGACCGTTGTTGACTTGTCACTCTGCAGTCCAATTCTGACAACGAAGTTTGAATGGTTGGTATTGCCTGATCTTTACGGCAGTGATCATACTCCCATTAATGTTTCATTTCGTAATTTCCCTCGTCCGGATCAGCGCCTGCCGCGCTGGATCCTGAAAAAAGCAAATTGGAAGGAATTTATGATGAAATTTGTATCACCAGACATTGAATCACCAGACTGTATAAACACTGTAGTGTCCAAATTTACTGAAAAAATTTTACAAACAGCAGAGAAAACTATTCCAAAAACTTCAGTATGCCCTTCACGTCCACCTGTCCCTTGGTGGAACGAGGAGTGTAGGAAGGCGTTACGTCTACGGAGAAAAGCTCTGAGGAGATTCAACAGAAACCCGGTAAGTGAAAACCTTGAGCAATATAAAATTCTTCGTGCAAAAGCTCGTAGAATATTCAGGCAAAGCAGAAAGGATTCTTGGACCCAATACATCGGATCAATATGTAGAACAACACCTACATATGTTGTGTGGAAGAAATTGCGTTCCATTTCTGGTCCGCCTCCATCTGTAGGACTGATGGGACTTCAAAAGGCGAACGGATTATTGGTTTCTGACGGTTCCGACATTGTAAACCTTTTAGTTTTTTTTCTCCTTTGCAGCCTATAACACTGCCTTTTGTAAACACAAAAGCGCATTAGAAAAATTGCCTTTCACTGTCGGTACTTCTGATAATTCTCCTCTGAATAGTCTGTTTACTCTACGTGAGCTAGAATCTGCACTGCTGTCCACCAAGCATTCAGCTCCAAGTCCTGACAACCTCTTTTACGCTATGATTAAAAATCTTCCAACGTCGGGTAAGTTATTTCTTCTCGAAATATACAATCGTATGTACGAGGAGCGTACATTCCCTGGCGATTGGTTGGAAGCTACAGTAATTCCCGTTCTTAAACCAGGCAAAGAGAAAATCTATCCAAATAGCTATCGTCCTATTTCTCTCACCAGCGTGCTATGCAAGCTGGTAGAAAAAAATGGTAAATCGTCGTCTTGTTTGGTATTTAGAAACTAATAAATTACTATCCAAAGAACAGTGCGGTTTCAGACAAGGACGATCTTCGATGGATCATTTGGTTTTGTTAGAATCTGTAATTCAAAATGTTCCTCTTGCATCAAACACTTGTTGCAGTATTTTTTGACCTAGACAAGGCATACGACATGGCTTGGAGAAGAGGAATACTGAACATTTTAAAATCATGGGGTATACAAGGCAGAATTATAATTTTTATTACAAATTTCCTGTCTAATAGGTACTTTAGGATACGTCTTGGAGCTACAGTTTCAGATCGATTCCACTTAGAGAATGGTGTTCCACAGGGGAGTGTACTTAGTGTTACCTTGTTTGCTATCGCAATCAATGGAATTACTGCTAATGTGCAGTCCCCTGTCCGATGTTCGCTCTTCGTGGACGATTTTGCTATTTATGTAAGCACCAGAAATATGGCAACATCTGAAAGAACTCTTCAGCTGGTAATAAATAAGTTGCAGACATGGACGAGATCTACTGGCTTTAAATTCTCTGCTGCTAAGACTCAGTGCATTGCCTTCAATCGCCGTCGACAGAGCCAAGCTCCTTCGTTATATCTTGATGGTATACAGCTCCGGACTTTTCCATCCGTTCGATTTTTGTGTCTAATATTTTTGACGAAAGGCTCTCCTGGAGCCCTCACGTGCGTGATTTAAAGTTACGATGTAACAAAATTCTCGATATTTTGAGGGTTCTTAGTAGTTCTCGATAGGGCACTTATAGGACCTGTATGTTGATGTTTTATCGTGCTGTAATTCGTTTGCGAATTGATTACGGTAGCATTGTATATTCATCTGCTAGACCATCCATTTTAAAGAAACTAGATCCCGTTCATAACTCTGCAATCCGCCTTGTTTCTGGTGCTTTTCGTTCAAGTCCGATACTGGCGAACCATCACTCTCTCGTCGGAGACAGCAGTTACAATTAAGTTATGTATGTAATATATTATGTAAACCATGGCATCCTGCTTATAATACCGTTTTCCATAATCAGTTGCACCAATATTATGAATCCCGACCGCACGCTACAGCCCCTGTTGGCATTAGAACAATCCGTGTTTTTGAAGACTTGCGTATTGAACTACCCCCAATGTTTGACAGGTCCTTTTGTCTTGTCCCTCCATGGATAATCAATATGCCGACCTTTGATTTATCCTTGTGTACATACCTGAAAGACAACACTCCTAACATTGTGTATCAACGTGAGTTTTTTCGACTGATTAATTCATATCCATCTGCTAAATTTATTTTCACAGATGGTTCTAAGATGAATAATAATGTTGTGTGTGCGTTTTAGTCACTGGACGAAACGTAAAGTTTGGATTACCCTCAATTTGTAGTGTCTTTACAGCCGAACTCTTTGCCATCTTAAAGGCTCTGAACACTATTGAATTCGATAGTTTGCATTACGTAGTTTGTCCTGATTCAGAAAGTGCCCTCCAGGCAATCCGGGATATGTATTCGGTAAACCCTCTGGTTCAAGATATTCTGTGCTCTGTCCATAGACTTGAACTACGAGGTGCAAGAGTATCTTTTATCTGGATTCCTGGCCACTGTGGAATATTTGGAAACACTGCAGCGGATAATGCGGCAAAGGAAGCAACCTTTCTGCCGCCATGCACTCAACGTGTAATCTTGTCTGACTTTCTTTGTCACGTAAACCATTTAATTCTTCTACAGTGGGAAAATGAATGGGCAGCTACAAGCAGTAACAAATTGAGGGTAATTAAAAATACTGTTCGTCCTTGGGGGTCGTCAATACGTGCAAGTAGTAGAGAAGAGGTGGTGATTACCCGCCTTCGCATTGGTCACTCCATGTTAACGCATGGATTTCTGATGGAACGCGAGGACCCACCTGAATGCGAGTTCTGTAGGGAAACCATCACAATTAAACATATACTGCTCGATTGTGATGGTTTCCAAAATGTGCGTGTTATGTGTGGTCTGAGCAACTGTTTACAGACGATGTTGGGAGATAGTGCCTCGGCCGTTGACCGGGTTCTAGACTTCCTTCATCGTCTGAATGTTTTAAATAAAATTTAATTTATATATTTGTTATTTCTTGTATTATTTTATCTAAATAACTTTATTTCTGTTATGTTTATATATACTTTTACGAATTGTTATTAAATTGTATTCATTATTCATTGTTATTTAGTTCTTAAGTATTCGTTATTGTAATATAGTTATACCTGTTATTTAAATTTTTGTTTAATTTATTTTTACTATTATAGTTTGTTGTAGTTTTATTTTCTTATTTAAATAAATTTTGTTAATTTTTTTTTATATACTTTCATTTTGCGTGACGGCGATGATAACCTTAATGGTTTTTCGCCGGGGAAAAAAATGTTATAAATTGTCTTACAAAAAAAAGAATGGCTTAAATATTTAGATGTTTCATAAACAAAAACTGCTTTTTACTTTGTAAATAGCAATGAATTAATTTTTATTATTAAGGCCTACGTTATAAGGGGCTATTCAGATAGGAGGCCTACGTTAGCCTACAGTCTAAATATTCTTTGATTTTTATTAAAAAGTTAGATTTGCTATTAATTCCATAATTATTTAGATTAAATGTGACTTAATAACAAAAATTGTAATTCTAAGCAAATTAATATTTTTTCGAAACTGTTCTAGTCAATGATTTCAAAAGCAATAATTTTAGAGCACAGCCTTTTGTAAAATTGTTAGATTGGCTACAGAAGTGTATGTGTGCTAAAAAATGTTTTAAAAATAATTTCTTAGTAATTTTTGTGTGTAATTAGTTGGGTATTTAGGCTAAAAATATTAATGATTTCTGTTGCTATTAAATGCAATATCCATCTTATAAAGGTGTAAGCTTATTGTTGTATAGGTTAGACGATTAGGGCAATTATAAAAGTATATTTATTTTTAAAGGAATATTATTTGTTTAACTTTCCTTTTGTAGGCCTAGTCAAATATTATGTCAATTTTTTATTCTAACCTACAATAGCATAGTTACGATTTGATTGATAAACAACATTTATGGTTATGCAAAAATAGCAATAAACATTATTTGAATGACTAAGCTTGTCATGTAAATAAAACGGGGACGAAGGCCTTAAAGTACAATTTGACCAAAATATTTTTAGCACAAACCGCTGGTCGGTGCATCAATAATTTTGTCAGCAAGACTGCAACATTCATGGAATGTGATTGGCGATTAATTGCTTTGAGGTTATGTTCAGATAGTAATAATTTCACAGATTCCGGTTTTATTGTATTTTTAAGCACCGTATTTTCTTAAATAAATCTTAATGTTCCGTCTTATTGTACTTTTTGGTAAAACTGAGTTCTTGGGACTTTCGTCAGTTTCGGTCCAATATTAATAAAAATATAATAATATAAAAATTCCGGAAACAACGGGAATTTATAAAAAAAGTGACAAACATAACCTGAAAATGACTACCACGCGAAAGTGGAAAACGTGTTTTTAATGGAGAAAACTATAAATTAAATGTGTTTTATTAATAATGAAAAGAATATTATTATTGGAGGAAGCAAGGGAGCAGATTCTTGAATTGAAGAAACAAGCAGCTAAAATAGGTCTAAACATATCGTTTGAAAAGACCAAAATCATGACAAACAACAAATACCCAAATAAATACCTTAAAATCCAAGAACAGAAAATAGAAATTGTAAAAGAGTTCAAATATCTTGGTGAATGGATTAGTTGGAATGCAGATGAGGGCAAGGCAATGGAATCCAGGAGAAACAAACTTGAATTGGCCTTCCAATTGACGAAAGAAACATACAATAAGAAATCCCTTTCATGGGGGTCCAAAATTAAACATTATAAAACAGTGATCAAGCCGGAAGCACTGTACGCAGCAGAAACATTAACCATGAATCGCATAGGCCAGATAGAAAAGCTTGAAATAACGGAAAGGAAAATCTTAAGAAAAATTATAGGAACAAAATTTCAGGATAATAAGGTTGTATATATAAGAAATGAAGCTCTCTATAAGAAAATTGAAAAACTGTCCGATACTATGAGAAAAAGGAGAATAAATTTTTACGGCCATCTTCTTAGAATGAACTCCAATAGATTGACGAAACAGGTGTTCGATTTTTTCCATAATCGTAAAACAAAACCGAACTGGTTTAAAGAAATTGAAAAAGACCTAATAGAATTAAAAATTACAGAAGATTCATTGTTTGACCAAACTGCTAAGATAATTACCAAAGACGAAAGAATAAGATTCCAAGATAAAGCCAAAATAAGACCTAAACCTGTCATTTCGGAAGAGGAGAGGAAGAGAAGATCGGAAAGAATGAAGAGCTACTGGGAACAAAGAAAAGTACAGCGCGCAAGAAATGATTGATTCAGCGTACCCCAAAGAGGGTGAAACGAAAAGAAGAAGAAAAGAATATTTTTTTTTAAGAACAATCCAACTCGACTCGGCTGTTGCGTGTTTAGTTAATGAAATGTGTGTTATTAATAATGAAAAAATATAGCCTATATTAAAAAAAAAATTAAAACCCAACTCAACTCAGCTGTTGGTTATTTAACTTATTTGTTACTTAAATAACTAGTAGGCCTAACCTATTCCTTAAAATGTACTAACTTTTGTAAGTAGTGTCATGGCGTATTGTAAAAATTGGTCAGAATATAGTTCCGTAATAAATGGCAAAAAATCGTAATTTATCGTAATAAATTTCATCTTACGCCGGTTAATAGCTCAACAACGAAATGATATAGCACATAATAAAAGCAAAAAAAAACCCTTAAAATCATGACTTTTGCAAAAGTCCCTTTAAGTCAGAAATACCGTATTTTGTATTAGTATTTTTAATAGTATTTCAAATATGAAAACGCATTTAGGCTACAAATTATTGCGTATAATTTAAAGTTTATTATGCATGGTGATCCAGCTCTGTTGAAAATTTTGATTTAGATTGATGGTGTTATTCGCGTTTTTCTAATTAAAACCGATTTTCCCAAATGTGAGACCCGTACCTGGCCGGAAAATATTAGGGGGCTTATATTCCAGAATTGTATTATAACTGTTAGAACCATTTTATAGGAAAAATACTTTTAGAAAACAAAAACATGCATTAGTTGTTCTTATTTCATTGCGCAAAATAATTTGGCAATCATTATTTTTGTCTTATTAAACAAACAAATCTCCTTTAATAATACGAATTCAATTTTCGGAAATTTAATTGATATTTAGAATTACACCAGCTGATTAAACAGTATTCATTCGCATTGGTTTTATCATTATCAATATAAAACCTTGTTAGACCGCTTTTCTAATTAAAATTTTTTTTTCAAAGATGAGACCCGATTTTTTTCAGCCCGAAAATGTATTAAATATTATTTGCTCAATCTTTAAGCATAGATAAATGAAAAAATAATTATAACTCAAGTGAGGTAAAATCGAACACAGAAACGTAACCATAGTTAAACTAGAAAATGTATGTAGCCAAGTAGTAATTTATCTATGGTCATATAAATTGCTTTCAATGTGATGATTGAATAGTTTCCAAATCAAGGAACCACAATGTTTGTTGCGCTAACGAACGTTTTACATTAAGAATTGATCAGCTGTTCGATGATTTGTCGTTTACATTAAAATAATAATTACAATATTTATTAACCAGTGTTTGAGTGATGTAGCCAAAATGTATGTAGCCAAGTAGTAATTTATCTATGGGCATATAAATTGCCTTCAATGTGCTGATTGAATAGTTTTCAAATCAAGTAACCACAATGTTTGCTGCGCTAACAAACGTTTTACATTAATAATTGATCAGCTGTTCGACGATTTGTCGTTCACATTAAAATAACAACTACGATATTTATCAACCAGTGTTTGATTCAGATTCATAAACCGGTTAATGTTAGAGGTTAGCTATTGTTTTAATATTATGATGTGAGTTTGAATTGTTTAGTGCTTGTTGAGTTTAGTGAAACTGTCAAATTGTCTTTAAAAAAAGAATGGCTTAAATATTTAGATTTTTTCATAAACAAAGACTGTTTTTTACTGTGTAAGTAGCATTTGATTATTATTTGTTATTATTAACAGTAAGGGCTTATGTTATAGGGGCTATTCAGATAGAAGGCCTACGTTAGCTTACAGTCTAAATATTCTTTGATTTTTATTAAAAGTTAGGTTTGATATTAATCCCATAATTAATTAGATTAAATGTGACTTAATAACAAAAATTGTAATTATAAGCAAATTAATATTTTCTTGAAACTATGAATTTCAAAAGCAATAATTTTAGAGCCCAGCCTTTTGTAAAATCTGTCAAAGTGGCTGCAGAAGTGTATTCCATCAGTATATCAAAATGGTTTTGCAGTTCCCGAGGGAAAAAGGACATTCAAACAGTTTAATGTAACAGATTACACATGTATCAAAATACACATAGAATAACAATATGCTTTAAAGAATAATGAGTATGAAATTATGAATTTTCATAATGGCAGTCGTAATACGGTTTTGTATTTTTATTGAGGAAAAAAATTCTTATTAAAAGGTTCATTTCTGTGATTATTTTTTAATGTTGGTACTTTTTGGAAATTTGCTTCCATCACGTCCGCGCTTACAAGCAAGTTTGTGCAAAGTTTAGGCACTGTTAAATTATTTTAGTTGAAGTTGTAAGCTGTAATTCAGATCAGGTACGTAAATTAGCCGCTCGATCGTTAAGTGAGCCGCCATCATGGTAAGATCCGAACCCAGAATGAGCGCCTTGAGGATTTGATAAAAATCTAGTATACAGGTGATACGAAATCTATATCTGAAAATATGAAAAAAATAATGTATATAAACATAGATCCGAAAACGTTTCATTTTTCAACTATCCACCATTTTGTTTTTAACCTCTAGGTAGATAAAGTTACGACTTGTTAAGCTTCTTTACTTGACAGAGATCTAACTGGAAAAAAATAACCAACTTCGTACATTGAACCGTTTTAAAATGGCGGACGTTTAAATGTTTTAAACAAAAATAAATCAATAACGATAAATTTTAGTGACAAATATATAGGATAAACGGAAAATATATAGGAAGAAGCGTGAATTTTCCGCCAAAAATACAGGGTGTCGCAAAATACCAGGACTGGATTCTATATAACTATATAAATTAAAAAAGGTAGCAGTCGCATGACTGCCGACAGAAGTGACTACTTATCACGGGTTACGGCTATACACTTTACACCACAAAATAAAATTTATAGTCGATTTTCAAAATCATGAGTACGTTAATTTCTGTTTAATATATTTCTAAATACAATATTAAATGATTTTATGGTTTTTTGCCAAGACTTAGATTTTTGCTACTTGAAACCGCCTCGGTGGCCTAGTGGATAGCGTACTAGGCTTTCACCCCGAGGACCCGGGTTCGATTCCCGGCGAGGGCTTGGCATTTTCATACGCTATAAAATCATCCCACCGTCTGCATTAGCCCAAGTGTGCACAATAGTCGGACGTTAAAAAAAAAAAAAAAAAAAAAAATTTAGTGACAAATATCAAGATACCTTTATTTAGTCCTTTAAAGTCCGCCATTTTGAAACGGGTCATTGTATGAAGTTGGTTATTTTTTCTGTTAGGCTTCTATCAGCTTGCCAAGTCTGAACTTTATCGATCGAACTGTTCTAGAAATATAAAATATTTTTTAAAAACAAAATGTCGGCTGGTGGGAAAATAAAGGGAGATGTGATGTGGTGTGCCAGCAGTAATACCTGGACAAAAGTGTAATAATTTAGCGTACTTTAGACCCGAGATATACGAGCACTACGAACCAATCGGAAGCGAGTATTGGTTGACGGGAGAACTGTGAACTAGGTTCGCATGAGCTGGCTGTTTGAAAGCCGGAAGAAAAGTTCGGGAATTTAGCGTGGATTTTTTTCTGTGTTAGTAAGCGGAACTAAGTTTTTTGACGCAGTTTCTTTGTTCTTAAGGCGATGACAATTCAGGGTTTTGTTTTATAACTCTGTTTAAAATTTTTTAACTAGTGTCTGTTTACGAATTGGAGCGGCCATTATGGTAAGACCCAGACCCGGGATCATGAGCACCGAGTCTGACTTCAAACCGTTATAATTTTGATTACTAAAGGAAAGCATTCGCTTGTGTTAAGATTTGCTGTGTTTATTTTAAAAAAATGTTTTCTTTTTTGAACAAAAATGAAGAAGGAAAAATGTAAAGGAAAACTAAATTGCAGGGAAAAAGTCCAAAATGTAACATTGATTTACAAATGGTTTTACAAGGAAACAAAATGTTTGAAAAAGCGTTGAAATGCCTAACTTTAGAATTACTGGAAAAGGTTTTGCAACGTATCTAGCAGAAGCGCATGATAATAAAAGGCTGCAAAGTTTCTTATATTACTTCGATTAAAATTTTATGGAGAATCGTAAATCTGTATTTTATCTATCTATCTATCTATCTGTCTGTCTGTCTGTCTGCCTGCCTGCCTGCCTGCCTGCCTGTCTGCCTGTCTGTCTGTCTGTCTGTCTGTCTGTCTGTCTGCCTGTCTGTCTGCCTGTCTGCCTGCCTGCCTGCCTGTCTGCCTGCCTGCCTGCCTGTCTGTCTGCCTGCCTGCCTGCCTGCCTGCCTGTCTGCCTGTCTGCCTGCCTGTCTGTCTGTCTGTCTGCCTGTCTGTCTGCCTGCCTGCCTGCCTGCCTGCCTGTCTGTCTGCCTGTCTGCCTGCCTGCCTGCCTGCCTGTCTGTCTGTCTGTCTGTCTGTCTGTCTGTCTGTCTGTCTGTCTGTCTGTCTGTCTGTCTGTCTGTCTATCTGTCTGTCTATATATATATATATATATATATATATATATATATATATATATATATATATATATATATATATATATATAAGGAAATGTTGTATATGTGCCCTCTACAGTCGCAAAAACTATTGGACCAGTTTAGTTTAAAAATGACAGTTTGTTCTTATTAGTGCCAGGAATGTTTAGAAAGTGATTTAACCGCCTTATTTTTTTACACAAAACGTTATTTTCCACCTACTGCTGTGTTCGGATAGTAGGTTATATTAAATCCGATAGGTAGCGCTGTTGTTTTGACAGTTGGATTTATTTACATTCTGACTTTTATAAAGTGAAGGCAAGGAATAAAATGTCTCCATAAACTGCTGACATTAAAGATAAGTTTAAGTTCTTCTTCTTCTACGTTTCACCCACTTTGGGGGACGATTGATCAATCAATGTTCAGTGCGTCGTGCTTTCCTGTCCGCCCAGTATTTCTTCATCCTTTCAGATCTTGCCGTCCTCTCTGCCTCAGAAATCCTATATGGTATTTTGGTCTTGACCCTGTCCTGGAACCTCTTCATTTTATCCCTAAGGCGTCTGTACCCAGATTGGGCGGCCTTGGGTCAGCGTCTGTACCCCAGGTTAGGGGCGGCTGGAAGGAACCTCCAGGGCTAACAACCTTGGTTGTAAATTGGTGACTCTAGTAGTTACCCCCAAATACATTAATATCAATCATGGGAAAGTGTGATGGAAAAAATAAGTTTAAGTTATTATACTTCTTTTTACTAAAAAATATTTGCTCTGTTATTTTTCATCGTCTATTGTGTTCTGAGAGTTGTTTGAATTAAATCCGATAGATAGTGTTGTTTTTTGTGTGGGGGCAGTTGGATGTAATATATTCTGACTGTTATAAAGTGAGGACTAGGGACATAATTTTTCCATAAACTGCTGACACCAAAGATAAGTTCAAATTGTTACTTTTTTTACAATTGCTTTGATGGTAGTCTATACAATAAAAATTACTCGTTATAGAAAAGGTAAAACGTTATTTTTCGACTATTTTGTTTTGAAAGTGGTTTGAATTAAATCCGATAGGTAGTGTTGTTGTTTTGACAGTTGAATTTATTTACATTTTGACTGTGTAAATATTTACATCTTAACTATATATATTAAAGTGAAGCGAGTAAAACTTCGCCATAAACTACTGTCACCAAAGATAAGTTCAAATTATTTATTTGTTTACTAAAAATACTTGCTCTGATGTTTGCCTATACAATAAAAATTATCCATCACAGAAAAAGTAAACCGTTATTTTTCATCGACTAATGTGATTTTAGAGTGGTTTGAATTAAATCCGATAGATAGTGCTGTTGTTTTTTGACAGTTGGATATAATTATATATTCTGTTATGAAGATAAGTGCCGCCTCTGTGGCCTAGTTGATAGCGTACTAGGCTTTCACCCCGAGGACCCGGGTTCGATTCCCGGCCAGGGCATGGCATTTTCATACGCTATAAATCATCCCATTGTCTGCATTAGCCCAAGTGTGCACAATAGTCGAACGTTAAACAAAAAAAAAAAAAAAAAAAAAAAAAAAAAAAAATATATATATATATATATATATATATATATATATATATGTAAAGATAAGTTCAAATTGTTATAATTGTTTTCTTTACTAAAAATAATTGCTCTGATGGTAGTCTATACAGTAAAAATTACTAGAAAAGATAAAACGTTTTCTTTCGATTACTTTGTTTTGAAAGTGGTTTGAATTAAATCCGATAGATAGTGCTGTCGATTTGATAATTGGATTTACTTACATTCCGAATTTTGTAAAGTGAAGAGAAGGCGTAAAACTTCGCCATAAACTAGTATTACAAAAGATAAGTTCAAATTATTATATTTGTTTACTAAAAATACTTGCTCTGATGTTTGCCTATACAATAAAAATTATCCATCACAGAAAAGGTAAACCGTTATTTTTCATCGACTAATGTGATTTTAGAATAGTTTGAATTAAATCCGATAGATAGTGCTGTTGTTTTAACAATTTGATTTATTTACGTTCTGACTTATATAAAGTAAAGGTTAAAATATTCAAATCTATCAATAGCAATATACTCAAAATAACGTTAATGAGTAAAATAAAACTCTATTACCCCTCTCGCTCCCGGTAGTACAGTTAGTACCAATGAAACGGTATGATTAAATAAAGTAATTGGTTGTCGAAGAAAACCTTTTTTAATATTTTCTTAGTAAATAATTGAAAGTAAATGAATAGCCATTATGGGTACAATACGAAAAAATATTATTTTCTGAACACTACTTCTACCAAATGTCCTCCATTGCAGTTTTTTTTTTTTTTTTTTTTTTTTTTTGAAGTGAATACTTCTTATGGAGGGGTATGGATGTATGTTTTGCACGAAAAAAAATTCAGTTTGCCGTCACGCATCACGCTCTTATATATATTTTTGTTTTAAAGTGTATTTTTGAAGTGAAAACTTGTATGTTCGCGCCATTATATTACTTACCCAGTCCAACTTAATTATTTAATTTTGTATCAAGTGTTAACTGTGTAACAGTGACGTTTTATACGTTATTATAAAACGTATAAAAGGTAGGTGTGAATAATAAATATTTAAATACCATTATACTACTTACCCAGTGCAACTAAATTATTTAGTATCCAGTTTTGTGATATGTGTTAACTGTAGGCTACAACAGTGAAGTTTTAATAATATTTTATACTTCTTAATATAATATTTTCAATTTGAAAGTTTATGTGTGTGTTTTTGTTTGTTATTCAATCACACATTAACTACTGGACCGATTGAGATGAAATTTAAAATGAACATGGTTTAGGTACCTGAGATGGACATAGATGTATTCCCGTTTTAAAAATCTGAATCCCTGTTATTATTTATTATAAAATTATTGTTTATAAGCTTACATTTGCAATGATTTTAATTGAAACAATCTTATAATTCCAAACAACCTGCCTTTCCAAATTCAAATATTGCAGTTTCAATTGAAGTTGGCATTTACAATGACAATTAATAAGTCACAGGTTCAGATAAAGGGTCATTAGCAGGAATACATTTGGGACTCCGTGTTTCTCCCATGGTGAGTTATAGCCTATTCTAGTGTCGAGTAGCAAAAATCTATGTCTTGGCAAAAAAGCATAAAATCATATAATATTGTATTTAGAAATATATTAAACTAAAATGAACGTACTCATGATTTTGAAAATCGACTATAAATGTTATTACCTAC
Source organism: Callitettix versicolor (assembly GCA_022606455.1). NCBI lineage: Eukaryota > Metazoa > Arthropoda > Insecta > Hemiptera > Cercopidae > Callitettix > Callitettix versicolor. Next base: position 7,010,361 of record CM040188.1, on the reverse strand, counting down.
ATTACAATTGCGGGTGAAGCCGCAACGGGTAACAGCTAATTAAATCATAATAGTGAAAGAAGTATACAGTCAGGCATGCCAAAAGTAGTAGTCATTTCTGTCGGCCAGTCCCACGACTGCCTTTGTTTTTTTTAAGGCGAGAAGCACATAGAGGCTATTATCGCCTCCCTAAATGTAAGTGTGAGTGTAGAATGTTAAAGTTACAGTTAAGGCATTCTTGGAGCCTGGTTTGGAAGTTTTGCATGACCTCTTGCAGCATGTTGAGATGTATTTCCGCACCTCGTCTACAATTCGTTTTTGAGGGCTTGAATGGTTGTGGGTGGATCTGTTTGAAACACTTTTGTTTTTAGGTATCCCCCGTAAAACAAAAACAAGTATCAACCCAGATGTGTCACTTATTCCAACGCGAAGGGCATGTTGTTTGGCTGATCGGCGAGGACTTCTAACCATAGCTTGTTGAACAGCTGCAAGGTTTCAGGTGTTCGAACAGTTTTTACAATCCGGCCTCATTTTTAAGACGTTGATCCTGTTTGCTCGAGGTTGTTTATCCATGTTCGAATTGCATTAGCTGACGGAACAGGCTGGTTACTCGGTTAAAATGACGGAAAGCACGTCGAGTTTGCAAAAACTTTCGCCATTTTGATAATAAGCTTTCACTGCGTTGCCGCGTTATTCACCCGTTGAACGATCCATTGCAACTAAATGGTAGTGGTGGGGCAGAAAATACGAAACTTTTAAAAAACTGCTTTCCTACGAGGGTTGATCAAATATAAACGAGACTGACTTTCTAAAAACTTTTCCGTTGGACATTGAACTCTAAAGGGTGGGGTTTCAGGTAGCCTGGGAGGTTTGGGACGGGCGTAGACGGGCAACATTTCCGTTCGGACCCTTCAGTATAAAACTATACAATGAGTGAGAGTGAAGTGCACGTTTCCGTGGAGTAGAGAATTATTATTAAGTTTTTGGCCAAGGAGGGGGTCAATCCGACTGAAATCTTTCGTAGATTGACGGCTCAATATGGGGACAGGACCCTGTCAAGAGCTCGCGTTTTTGCTTGGCACAAGAAATTCGCCGAAGGACGGGAAGCAGTAGAAAACCTCAGCCATGATCGTCGCCCGACCACTTCCGTCACGGACGAAAACATTGATGCTGTTCGGAAGCTCCTGGACGAAGACAGACGTATATCGCTGCGATTTATTGCAGATGAACTCCAGTTGAGCTATGGTAGCGTTCAAAAAATCGTTACATCAAACCTGGAACTCAGCAAAGTATCTGCAAGGTGGGTTCCACGAATTTTGACCGACGTTCACAAATGGAATCGTTTGGAGATTTGCCAGCGACTATTGACCCAATTTGAACGAGATGGTGAGGCATTATTAAACCGGATTGTCACCTGTGACGAAACATGGGTTCACCATTACACTCCCGAGTCGAAACAGGCAAGTATGGAGTGGCGGAAGAGGGGAGAGAGGGCGCCTCTGAAGGCCAAATCACGATCGTCGGCCGGGAAGGTAATGGCCACTGTATTTTTCGACAATCAATTTTCACGTCGATTTCCTCCACCAACGACGCACAATAAATGCACAATATTATTGCGATGTTTTAGAGACCGCAAAACAGTCTTTTCATAGGAAAAGGAAATCTAAACCGGCGAGAAACGTCATTCTTCTTCACGATAATGCCCGACCACATTCGGCGAACGCTACGAGGCTTAAACACGATCAAATTGGCTGGGAACCAATGGAACATCCCCCATACAGTCCAGACTTATCACCCTGCGACTATCACCTGTTTGGGCCACTCAAAGAGGCGCTTGGAGGCCAGCGTTTCGAAGACGATTCTGCGGTGGCGACCTTCGTGCTCCAATGGCTCAATGAACGCCCGAGAACTTTTTACGAAGATGGAATTAAAAAACTTCCAATCCGGTGGGAAAAATGTGTTACTCGTGCGGGAGACTATGTAGAAAAATAAGTTGTATCAAGAATAATTTGTAAGTAAGCAATACATTTTTTAAAAAATCAGTCTCGTTTATATTTGATCAACCCTCGTATAAACGACAAACAAGCTGCTTTTTCAAACGGATACAAGCAGTTGGATTTGGACTGGTTTATGATTTGTTAAACAAGGACCGGACTTCCCCACTACCACACCCATGTTCTATTCGAACGTTGCCGCAAGCGCTAAAACTGTTTTCCTGCTGATTTTCTTCTATCTGCTTTTATGCTTTCCCTTTATTTCAAAGTTGCTTGTTGCTTGTAGTGAAGTAAGAACTGTTTGGTCAATGTCAACGTTTATCTCTATTTTGTTGCGAGTTGTAGTAACAACCTCTCACATTTGTAGATACAGAGCCTAATAATTTTATTTAAACATATTTTTTATATTTATTATCAATCATCAATATTTTTTAATCAACTAAAAATATTCTAAATCGTTTGCATTTTGGTAAATATGCAAAGGACTATTTAATTTTTAAGTAAAAAAAAAGAATGCTTCTATTAGGAATTCATTGCATTTTGTAAATATAAAGTGGCTTACATAACTATTACTTTTTGAGAATGTAATTTAATTATTACTACACTTGTAAGGATTATAATTATCCTTTCTAAATGCTTTATACCCAAAAACAGTGGCAGTGGGAATGAAAAAGTAGTCTTAGAGAACTGAACGTTTGTGCTTTATGTTTTAGCTGCTAATATAACTTCGAGTTTCATTTTTCTAAACCTGTTTTTTCCAACTGTTTTAAAAAGCATCTTTTTCCCTCAACAAACAGTTTGTTGACGTTTTGTAAAAATAGCAGAAACGCCCACCTCTACTAAATGGTAGATTGTGCAGGTGGTGAAGCGTCAGTAACCATCCCTCCCACTACCAGCCAACTTTGTCTCAAGGCCACATACAATCATTCCGTTTCATTGGCGGATCCTGTATATTGTTATTTATAGTCGATTAAATTCTTCAGTAGCCGTCCAAGAACTCGTTTGTTCTAACCTTACTCGACACTCAGGTAAGGAAGTAACACCAGCTGGTAAGAATTAAATGTTAGATAATGCACTAGGAAGTTAATTATCAACAGCTGTGATTTCTCACGTGCCTACATGATTACAAACGTCCTTGCTTCAAACTTAAGGTAAGTTTAAAATTAGCCTCACTGTTGGTATTTACGATCTGACGGTTGAGAATAGTATCAAGGGTCGTAAAGTAAAATTGTATTCTCTAGTCGTGGCCATAGATAAACCAAGCATAATTTATGTACTATAGTTTGTATTACAGATATATTTGTTGTAAAGAAAATTCGTAAGCGTGGATGAAATAATTAGGTATTTTTAAAGTAACAATTCACCCATTAGTGTAAATAGAAGTATTATAACGATACCGAAATTCAAATTATAAATAAATATGTATCGAATCACGTCAGGCTAGAGTATCATCGATCATTGAACATTGAATGCATCTTTTAATGAAGGAAACGCGCCCAACCCACTTCGTTCATAATCCGTATTGAGTTACATAAATAAAATCGCGGCACGCAACTGTCTCGCTGATAGAAGCGAATTTCAAAGTATTTTTCTTAGTCTTACCATTTTTGAAATTATTATTTTCCTCTTAACTGCATTGAAGTCTGCGTACTCATCAAAGCCCTTTCACTTCCAAATTACATTGAAAATACGAAAATAAACCCTGACCGCCGTCAAAACGTTTCTCAGATTTAACTGATTTTTGAAAATTCAAAACGCTAATTTATGCAGTTCTTAACGTTGATTATGATAGTAAAACATTTTCAAAAACGTTTAAGGTAAAAAAGTTATGAATTTTTCGCTAAGTTTGAATCAAATCGGACATTGCGAATTTGTGAGTGCTAAACACACACACACACACACACACACACACACACACACACACACACACACACACACACACACACACATGTGTGTATATACACACACGCGCGCGCGCGCGCGCGTGTGTGTTTAACGACCCTTCATAAACATGATGATCTTAGAGATCAGGATTGGTGCTCATTTCAAGGTCGAGGGTCTGGGTCTTATCATGATGGCTACTCCAACAGCTCATTCAATTCCTACTATTATATTCAGTTATCCCTCTCTCTCTTTCTCTCTCTCTCTCTCTCTCTCTCTCTCTCTCTCTCTCTCTCTCTCTCTCTCTGTCTGTCTGTCTGTCTGTCTGTCTGTCTGTCTGTCTGTCTGTCTCTCTCTCTCTCTCTCTCTCTCTCTCTCTCTCTCTCTGGGCGGACAAGGAAAGCTATATATATATATATATATATAGATAGATAGATAGATAAATAGATAGATAGATAGATAGCCACCTCAATGGCCTAGTTGATAGCGTACTGGGCTTTCACCCCGAGGACCCGGGTTCGATTCCAGGCCAGGGCTTGGCATTTTCGTACGCTATAAATCATCCCATCGTCTGCATTAGCCCAAGTGTGCACAATAGTCGGACGTTAAACAAACAAAAAAAAAGAAATACATCGTTCAAATTTTCAATCGTTAATACAGTTTTTTTGTCAAATATTAATATCGCATATTTGTACAAATATACTATAGGATTTCCTTAGGTAATTCCTACTATTATTCATCCACTCAAATTCAAATACATTTTTTTAAACTTGTAGTGGATAGCAGTTGATGTTAATACAGTATTTGTCAACTATTATTATCGCATATTTTTACAGATGAACGATAGGATTTGATTTAAATAACACATATGTTCTATCCTTTGTTGGCTTTAGAAATCGCAGCACGCAGCTATCTCGCTGACGTGATGGAAGCACATGATCTAAGTAGGAATTGACTTAAATTTTTTAAAATACGTCTTGTTTTTTAGTGGAAATTGCTAATATCGATGACATGCTTCCATTAATTCTTGTTATCGTAACAACCCAACTTAATGAGCTTGTTACAAACCGCCTTCAAATTATACTATAGGCTACAAATATACTCATCTGTATGGTTGCCTATTGTCATAAATGAAGGGAAACATTCTAGTTTATTTAAGATGCATTTTACTTTAAGATTTATATCAGGCAAGGACTTCAAACCCGGTAATTTCAGTGAAAGGTTGTTTAACTCTTGACGACTGTGATATTAGATAATTATAAATGAAATGTGCAGTCGGGGGGGTGGCTAAAACACTCAAATTAATGAAAGCTTATCACGGATTGAAGGTACTTCTAGAATTTGTATTTTATAAAGATTCATACAAACACAAGAACTCGTTATTCTTAATTACCGTGAGCACTTTAATTAATCAATCTTGTACAATATAGCCAACTGTCGATGAATGCGAGGTCTTTTGTTCCACTTGATAATCGATATTTGGTTTGTACGTTTGTTTGTTGCATGGTTTTGGCCAAACGCATCGACCGATTGTTTTGAAATTTGGTATGAAAGTACTTTGTATAAAACCCGAACTATGTATGTCTTAAGATTTTTTCCTTTCAATTTCATTTCAAAATGGCGGCTTCTGATTTACGGTGACGATTGTACGCAGTTTTGGCCAAACGCATCGACCGATTGTTTTGAAATTTAGTACGAAAGTACTTTGTATAAAACCCGAACTATGTATGTCTTAAGATTTTTTCCTTTAAATTTCATTTCAAAATGGCGGCTTCTGATTTACGGTGACGATTTTACGCAGTTTTGGCCAAACGCATCGACCGATTGTTTTGAAATTTAGTACGAAAGTACTTTGTATAAAACCCGAACTATGTATATGTTAAGATTTTTTCCTTTCAATTTCATTTCAAAATGGCGGCTTCTGATTTACGGTGACGATTGTACGCAGTTTTGGCCAAACGCATCGACCGATTGTTTTGAAATTTGGTATGAAAGTACTTTGTATAAAACCCGAACTATGTATTTGTAAGATTTTTTCCTTTTCAATTTCATTTCAAAATGGCGGCTTCTGATTTACGGTGACGATTGTTCGCAGTTTTGGCCAAACGCATTGACCGATTGTTTTGAAATTTAGTACGAAAGTACTTTGTATAAAAGCCGAACTATGTATGGCATATATCGATTGTTTTGAAATTTAGTACGAAAGTACTTTGTATAAAAGCCGAACTATGCATGTGTAAGGTTTTTTACTTTAAATTTCATTTCAAAATGGCGGCTTCTGATTTATGATGACGATTGTTCGCAGTTTTGGCCAAAATCGTTGACTGATTGCTTTGCAATTCGATACAATGGTACTTTATACGAAGCGTGTACGACGTATCTACAAGATACGTCCCCTTTCGCTTAACATTTCAAAATGGCGGCATCTGATTTCACGAAGACGAATGTACGCAGTTTTGGCAAATGTATTGGCCGATTGTTTTAACATTTGATACGAAGCCTGTAATGAGAGGCTTACAACAGCGTTCAAAAATAATTGAAATATTTATTAAAGAACTTACTCATTTACATTGCGAAATACGTATATTTAACTGTAAATGCTGTAAACAATTTTGTGCTAGATTGGTCGGGTATGTAGTATAATGACGTTAATTATAATTTAAATATTTTTTACTGAACTGGAACTAGGTGGTCGATGTGTTAAAAGCATCGGCCAGTCTGCTGCGTCTCTGAACTGCGCACCTAAGGTTCTTACTTCGAGCCACAGTTACTCCCGTTGCTTTTCCCTTACCGTTAACGCTGATGCCTCGTCCTCATTAGTCTAACTGGCATACGTACTATTTAACAAAGTATGTACGATATATCTTTTATATATATATATATATATATATATATATATATGTGTGTGTGTGTGTGTGTGTGTGTGTGTGTGTGTGTGTGTGTGTGTGTGTGTGTGTGTGTGTGTGTGTGTGTGTGTGTGTGTGTGTGTGTGTGTGTGTGTGTGTGTGTGTGTGTGTGTGTGTGTGTGTGTATAACTGTGAACGTTCTGAAAAATTTTGTGCTATATGGGGGTCGGGTATGTAGTATAATGGCTTTAATTATAATTTAAATATTTGTTATTGAACTTACTTTATTTATATACATAATATTAAAGGACAACATTGGACAAAGTTTGTACAAGATATATACAACTGTAAACGCTCTGAAAAATTTTGTGCTTTATGGGTCGGGTATGTAGTATAATGGCGTTAATTATAATTTAATATTTATTATTGAACTTGTGTCCGTTAAGTGCACCTATAGAAGTTCTTATTTCAAAAATTAGTTTATGCAAATTTGAAACGCTGCTTCGAATTAAACATTTTTATACTTATCAAAAATATCTAAAAATAGATTCCTCCATTTCTCGATATGTTTTCCCCTTGTTGATTCTGGATCACTTTTAAAAAACAGCCCAACAGAGAGGTGCGAATTAGCTGCACCTATTGAGAGGATTTAGACATCCCTTGCAGTACCCGAGACTAACACACACTTACACTTACAACACTACACTTACGACTTTAACACTTTACACTCACACTTATATTTAGGGAGGCGATAATAGCCTCAATGTGTTTTTCGCCTTAAAGTAACAAAAAAAAGAAAAGAAATTTGTTTTTTGAGAACCTGACTGAATGTAAACTAGCAGTTCAAAGAACAGTAGACCTTGATGTATATTCTATTGCCTGACATCGCTCCAGGACATGCCTCTGACGCGCTCGTAACCTTTTCCGCCAAATTAACCGGTAACCGTAATATTTATGAAAAATGTTACTGTACAAACTTTATTTGGAAATTGTATGCTCTTTCTCAATATATGTCAAAATTATGACAGGTCTTGCCGTTCAGCCAGTATTACAGGAAACAGCCAGCAACTACACTGTTTATCTTTAAACTAGTGGCCGCCATTTTGAAATGGAAGTGAATGGGGAAAACTGTAACATATACTTCGTTCGGAGTTTGTACAAGGTACGTTCGTATCAATTTACAAAAAAATCGGTCAATGCGTTTGGAAAAAACTGCGTAACAAACACACAAACCAAAGACGAACGGTCGAGTTGAAAGAGACCTCGATCGATAATAATACACGAGATAGTTTGTGCTTTGTTTTTGTTCAATTATTTTGCAGTAGCCAACCATTTAGGCCCATCAATTGCTTGTAGGTTATTTGCGGGACGATATTTTGTTGCACCCTGTACATTTATGCCTGCGCAATTTGCGACGTGAGTTCGCTTACAAGGAAAGAATATTCTAAAAACATTTTCTCTCTGATAAACCGTCCCACTTACTGTATATAATACTGGCGAATTATCAATAATATTTTTTCTTTTTAATTCTTTAATTATTTTGAAAATCCGATTACAGCATCTGTTCGCCAGCGTTAAAATGTGCTAAATTAGCATTTTAAAGTTCGAACTGTATTCGGAAATACGGAATGAACCATGGCAGACATCGGGTTAATTTTCGTAATTTGAATTGTATTTGAAAATTTTATACGTTACGTTTCGCGTGTGTTACGATTGATAAAGTAGTTTTCAATTGTTTTTAACGAAAAACTGTTGAAGCAAATCAATTTCTTTAATGAAAGATAGTCCTGAGATATAGGCTATAGGTATTTAGAGGTTAGAGTGTTTGATAGCCTTGGGCACAAAAACTCTTAGGTACAATTCTGTATTGATTGATATTAATATAACTTACTGTTCAATGATAGAACCGATGGTGTCGGCTGTACAAACACAATTGTATTCTCGACCTTTTTTGCGTGATGATCAAAATACAGTGGATGATCAAAATACAGTGGATGATCAAAATACAATGGATGATCAAAATACAGTGGATGATCAAAATACAGTGGATGATCAAAATACAGTGGATGATCAAAATACAGTGGATGATCAAAATACAGTGGATGATCAAAATACAGTGGATGATCAAAATACAGTGGATGATCAAAATACAGTGGATGATCAAAATACAGTGGATGATCAAAATACAGTGGATGATCAAAATACAGTGGATGATCAAAATACAGTGGATGATCAAAATACAGCGGATGATCAAAATACAGTGGATGATCAAAATACAGTGGATGATCAAAATACAGTGGATGATCAAAATACAGTGGATGATCAAAATACAGTGGATGATCAAAATACAGTGGATGATCAAAATACAGTGGATGATCAAAATACAGCGGATGATCAAAATACAGCGGATGATCAAAATACAGTGGATGATCAAAATACAGTGGATGATCAAAATACAGCGGATGATCAAAATACAGCGGATGATCAAAATACAGCGGATGATCAAAATACAGTGGATGATCAAAATACAGTGGATGATCAAAATACAGTGGATGATCAAAATACAGTGGATGATCAAAATACAGTGGATGATCAAAATACAGTGGATGATCAAAATACAGTGGATGATCAAAATACAGTGGATGATCAAAATACAGTGGATGATCAAAATACAGCGGATGATCAAAATACAGCGGATGATCAAAATACAGCGGATGATCAAAATACAGCGGATGATCAAAATACAGCGGATGATCAAAATACAGCGGATGATCAAAATACAGTGGATGATCAAAATACAGTGGATGATCAAAATACAGTGGATGATCAAAATACGCTCTTACACCGAGTCCTTTATTTGCAAATATAGCTTTTCACAATTTTACCCTCTATTCATAATTTACCAAGCGTTAAGGTAGGATTTGGGGGGGGGAGAGGAGGGAGGCACGGATGGACAGACAGAGAGACAGAGAATACTTGTACAATTTACAATGGAATGAAAATGCCACTCAATGGTAAAAGAACGGAACAAATTCAATAAGGATACTGACAGCATCATAGGGATCAACATACGAAGTGTGTTCAGAAAGTAACGAGAATTTTAATTTTTTGAATAAAATATTTATTTATTCTTCTACATTGATGTTGTCGCCTTCAAAATAGTCCCCAATGGAGATTATGCACTTGTGCCAGCACTTCTTCCAATCTTCGAAACACTTCTCAAAATCGATCTTTGAAATAGCCTTTAGTTCTTTCAGCGATGCGCTTTTAATGTCATCTACGGCCCTTTAAGGTTCTCTTTATTTTTGGAAATAGGAAGAAGTCACACGGAGCCATGTCTGGCGAATATGGAGGCTGGGGCATCGTTACAGTACTGTTTTGGCCAAACATTCACGAACAAGCAATGAAGTGTGAGCTGGTGCATTATCGTGGTGCAAAAGCCATGAATTGTTTTTCCACAGATCCGGGCGTTTTTTTCGGATTGCTTCACGCAAACGGCGTTGAACTTGTAGGTAGTACTCCTTATTGACCGTTTCACTCTGTGGTAGGAATTCATGATGCACTATGCCATTAATATCGAAGAACACAGTGAGCATAACCTTCACGTTCGACCGCACTTGTCGAGCCTTTTTCGGTCTTGCTGAGTCAGAATGCCTCCACTGGGATGATTGAGCCTTAGTTTCGACGTCATATCCGTAAACCCACGTTTCGTCACCTGTTATAATACGTTTCAGTAATTCTGCATCGTCGTTGACTTCATTTAGTGACTCCTGAGCAACTTCCATTCGCCGCTGTTTTTGTTCAAAATTCAACAATTTTGAAACGAATTTTGCTGCCACGCATTTCATACACAAAACATTGGAAACAATGTCATGACATGATCCTATCGATATGCCAACATCATCAGCAACCTCTAATTGCGATTCGGCGATTGTTCATAACCATTTCTTTCACTTTTTCCACGTTTTCTTCGGTTGTTGATGTGCTGGGGCGTCCAGGGCTTTCGTCATCTTCAACGTCTTCACGGCCTTCTTGGAAACCACTCGTAAACTCTTGCTTTACTCATAGCAGACTCACCATAGGCCTTTGTTAACATTTCACATACTTTGTTACACTTTATTCCATTTTTTACTCAAAATTTGATACTAATTCTTTGATCCATTTCTTTTAACAAACGAAAATCGCCGAGCTCATAAAAACACGTCTAACCTTAGTGACTATCACAGACAAAGTCAATAATGAAAACAGCTGAAAGTTTTATCATACTTCATGGGCATGTATACCAACATAATAAAAAAATGTTTGACAATCGGACTCTCCAAGCCGCGAAATTTAAAAATTCTCGTTACTTTCTGAACACATCTCGTACATCAAAAATAAATAAACAGTTAATATATAATACAATTATAAAAAGTACAATCTCATAAAGAAGCAAAGTATGGCCACTGAAACAAAAAAGAGAAAAATGTCTTGAAGCTACAGAAATGGACAATTGATGAAGAGCTGCAGTTCGATCGAAACGGTAAGAGATAAATAATGTAAGAATCCGTGCAATCATGAATGTGAAGCACACCATTGTAGACGACATCAAGACAACTTCGATGATTTGGTTATGTTCAAAGAATGGCTAAAAATCGACTTCCAAAACAGATTTTAAAATGGAAACCACATTGTCGCAAAAAAAAAGAAGACCGAGACTAAGTTGGAGGGAAGGAATTGATAAAAAAGTGTGAGAGAGGGTGGATCAAGATGTGTGGAATGACAGGGGAAATGGAAGCTAGGAATCGGAAGTTGGCGAACGTTTTAAGGCGAAATAAAGAAGAAAATGTATGCCTTGTTCAGATGCACATTCAGGTCACAGTGTCCTATAATGAGGTTCCATGGTTCTTTTGAAATGACGTTTACACTGGGTACTTACTGTCCTTTAGATGAACTTCTTTCATTTTTGTGTTTAACGTCCGACTATTGTGCACACTTGGGCTAATGCAGACGATGGGATGATTTATAGCGTATGAAAATGCCAAGCTCTGGCCGGGAATCGAACCTGGGTCCTCGGGGTGAAGTTCAATAGCTGACAGTCCTTGGGAGTACGTTTTCCCAGTCAGCATTGTCGTGGCAGCCTTACAAGGGTGTGTTTCTCGCATCCCCGGGAGATCTTCTACTTGTAGGTTTAACTAGAAGCCTTTTCGTTACCGTTTTCCTCTTCGTTTTGCACTACTGATAGACGTGCAAAAAAAAGGACATGCAAATATAGACCGTATTTATATGACAGGATACTTTGTTAAGAAAATAAAAACGGTCGGAAAACAAATACACATTAAATTACCCTTTTTCCTCGATAAAAACTAGGAAGTATATTTATATCACCCCGGCAATATAAATAGTGGGGGGTGAATCAATAACCGCCGTTATTTGCTTAGATATTTTCCTGGAATTCTAATTTCGTTACAGGAAGTAACATCAACGACCTTTCCGTGAATAAATAAATTTGCAAAGACATTTGTCGTAGCGGTAATGACGTCAAATTATTCTTTGTTAACCTGTGAACGTTTGTGCCGCGTAGTTTTTTTGACAGAGCAAAGCGAGGTCTCTCTTTTAACTCGACCGTTCGGCGTTTGGTTTGTGTGTTTGTTACGCAGTTTTGGCCAAACGCATTGACCGATTGTTTTGAAATTCGGTAGTAAGTTACCTTACACAAAGCCCGAACGACTTGTATGTAAGATTTTTCCCATCCACTTCCGTTTAAGTGTCGCGGCCTCTGATTTACAATGGCTATTGTACATAGTTTCAGCTAAGCGCATTGACCGATTGTTTTGAAATTTGGTACGAATGTACCTTGTATAAAGCCCGAACGATTTATGTGTAAGGTTGTCTCCTATTTACTTTTATTTCAAGATGGATGCTTCTGATTTAACTATGAGAATGTAGTTGCATGATATTTCCTGTAATACTTGCTGAACTGCAAGACCTGTCACAATTTTGACCGCTTCATACAGAAGGAGCATGAAATTTCCAATAACATTGGTCCAGCAATAGTTTTCCTATCCGGTGGAGGCAGCTGAAGTGAGCAGCTGATGGGTTTAGCGATCCCACCTTACCTCTAGTTCATACTACTCTCACTCATCTACTAGACACACACACACACACACGTGCGTGCATAGTAGCTGGCGAACCCCAATGGAGCTAAAGGCCGATGAGATAGCGAGGCTCTACCGACGCATGCGTGCTGCTGAGCAGTTGTATAGTCATACAGTGTCAATTAAATAATAGCGAAATCGGACCCTGGGTATCTGGCAACGACGGTAGAGCGAATCAGCAAACGAACTGTGGAGACACTAACTCATAAGCAGGATTGGTGCAACAGCTAGCATGGAGAGGTGGACTTTTAACTGAGCACAGTTCCGAGCTTCCTGTTCCGTTTCCGGCTGGAAACAGACTCGGCTTGTCCCCTCTATGTCTTCCAACAGTGGAGGAATATGCGGAGCACGTATTTTTCCGCTGCCAAAGATTCGACGAGGACAGGACGAAACTGCAAACTTATCCGCCAGGCAGCATTACACCGGATAATATGGTTGCGACAATGATGGCTTCAGAGGCCAACTGGAGTGACAGTACAGGATTCGCCGCAGTGGCTGAAGACTGGAGATCAAGAAAGGAGAGCCAACGTTGTAGAAGGACAGCCAGTCTACC
>CM040188.1:6971971-6991971 GCA_022606455.1 Callitettix versicolor | reverse complement strand
AATATTTGTTCTGCTGGAGCTGCCAGCGACTAGACCTTGATGGCTTCTCCAGTGACTATCATGGAGCGTTTACACGGTGGCATTCAGCGACTGGCAACCTTAACTGGAACGTCGACTGGCATCGTGTAAATTGGCCTTAAACGATCCAGTTGCCTCCTCCACCGCACTGGCGCCAGCCGACTGGCACCGTGTAAAACGACAGCTGCTGACCGCCAGTCGCTGGACACGTTCAACCACATGGATTACGCTTACCAGGTTATGCTTAAGTAGTTAAAAGCAAATAAAAATGGCTGTTCGTTGGAGTGAGGAAAATTTCGACATTTGTACAGTTGTACCGTGACCACGAGAACTTGTGGAACATGTTTAGTAAAGATTACCGCAATCGGGAGGCTAGGAATGCCTCGATGCAAGCCATCGTTGATGATACGTATGTGCCAAATTTTACAGTGAAGGACGTGCTAAATTAAATTCAAGCTTTAAGATCTACATATTATTTAGAGTTGACGAAAGTTGAGACATGTAAAGCAAATGGTGCGGGAACAGATTTTATGTATAAACTATCAGTGCCACGGTTCAGAAATATGAACCACATAATAAAGTGAGCTGATGTTCCTGTCGCCGCATGCCAGTGACTTTCAAGTCATTTCTCAACTGGCATGCCAGCCACTGGCAACGTGTAAACGGTAAAGCGCCAGTAAGCTTGCATTCCAGTCGCAGCATGCCAGTGACCTTCCAGTCCTTTCTTAACTGGTATGCTAGCCACTGGCAACGTGAAAACGATAAAGCGCCAGTGTGTTGGCATTCCTGTCGCCGCATGCCAGTGACTTTCAAGTCGTTTCTCAACTGGCGTACCAGCCACTGGCAACGTGTAAACGGTAAAACGCCAGTAAGCTTGCATTCCAGTCGCAGCATGCCAGTGACCTTCTAGTCGTTTCTTAACTGGTATGCTAGCCACTGGCAACGTGCAAACGATAAAGCGCCAGTGTGTTGGCATTCCAGTCGCAGCATGCCAGTGACTTTCCAGTTGTTTTTCAACTGGCGTACCAACCACTGGCAATGTGTAAACGGTAAAGCGCCAGTGAGGTAGCATTCAATCACAGCATGCCAGTGACCTTCAAGTCGTTTCTCAAGTGGCATGCCAGCCACTGACTGTGTAAACGGTAAAGCGCCAGTATTTTTTTTTGTGTTTAATGTTCGACTATTGTGCACACTTGGGCTAATGCAGTCGATGGGATGATTTATATCGTATGAAAATGCCAAGCACTGGCCGGGAATCGAACCCGGATCCTCGGGATGAAATCCCAGTACGCTATTAACTAGGCCACCGAGGCGGCTTAAAGCGCCAGTATGTTGACATTCCAGTCGCAGCATGCCAGTGACTTTCCAGTAGTTCCTCAACTGGCACGCCAGCCACTGGCAACGTGTAAACGGTAAACGCCAGTGAGCAAGCATTCCAGTCGCAGCATGCCAGTGACCTTCAAGTCGTCTTTCAAGTGGCATGTCAGTCACTGGCTACGTATAACTGGGATAACCTCCCCCTTAGCCACTCAGTTCTCGGCGTACGCTGTTCCACCTTGGCTTCTAATAATTCTCACCTTATAAACCGAGTTATTTAGTAATTACAGTAATAACAGGTGTTAGAAAATAACAAGAATTACACTGACGCTATCGTGTAATGTTTCTTAATTATTTTCCTCAATCAATCTCTACTCAGCGCTAATAACACTTCACACATCGTAACAGAAAGTACTTGACAATACAGCTGCAATAGATTAACCTGGATTAATAATATGAGGAAGTGTTCGCTCTGTCTGATCTATTTATCCAACTCATACGTGTTAATGAACATGTTTATACAGCTCACTTATACCTGCGCACGCATCTGTCTCGCTGACGTATTGACCGCTGTTTCCTTAAAGTAACAACATCACGTGAAAGAACTCTGATTTGTTTATGTATCACTTAAAAACTTGTAAGAAAAAACTGGCTGACAAAAGTGACTACTTCTTTTGGCATGCCTGATTGTATACGTTTTCACTATTATGATTTAATTATTTTATAAAAATTTAGATGCATGCAAAAAATTGCAACTCTTGAAAATTATTTTCATATTAAATTTCATGTGTGTGTGTGTGTGTGTGTGTGTGTGTGTGTGTGTGTGTGTGTGTGTGTGTGTGTGTGTGTGTGTGTGTGTGTGTGTGTGTGTGTGTGTGTGTGTGTGTGTGTGTGTGTGTGTGTGTGTGTGTGTGTACACAACTTAAAAAGTAACTGAAACTGTCACAGACTATGAATTTGAGTATCTTAGGCTATATAAGGGAATTTAATAATTAATCAGTTTATAACCCTACTTTTAACAGTTATACTGTATAAATATAATAATAAATATAATATTTGTGATTATATATCATATACGTTAAATAATTTAACTACAAAAATTTAGAAAATACACATTTTTAAAATTAACAAGATCAATAAACAATCTAAATTAGAATGATATTGAAGGTATTGTGCGAAATCAGCTGTTTAGAAGAAGTCACTTCCGGTCTCGGTATGTACAAGAACAATATATGCTGTGAGGAAAGCATTACGGATTCAAGCGTGACGCGAAAGCAAATGTTTATACCTGTGTTTTGTCAACCGCGACCATACAAGTTTTTACTTTAAAAAAAAAATTAAACACTAAACAAAAACAAAAAAAATAATGTGTTGTAATAATGTTTGGAATAATAATGTTCACTATGGTTGTATTAGAGCGTTCCGTGGCGGCAGAGCGTGACGGCAAACTGAATATTGCCTCGTGCAAAACATACGGGGATAATAATACCCCGCGTAAAGAAGTAGTCACTCAATAATAGCAACTGTTTCGCTTGCGTGATGGAGGCGAATTTCCAAAAATAATTTTGTTATCTTACCCTCTTTTAGAAACGCAGATTTAATCGTCATAAACAGCGATAAAACCTGCAAATATTAATTTTCAAATTGAATTGAAAATATGAAAACGAAACCCGACCGCTGAATTTAAATTAAATTTCAACTGAATTTGAAAATTGACAGCGCTAATTTATGCACGTTTTAACGAGTCTAATTAAGATGATGAAATCAGATGTTTTTTTAACATTTAAGACAAAAAAGCTATGAATTTTAAAATGTCAAACAAATTTCGCTGGTGCGAGACAGGTGAGTGCAGAAAGTATTTTTCTTACAGACGCTCGGCTTATTAAGTTCTGCAGTTATAAAGAGCAATTCCAAATTCAATTTCTATTTCTTGTTGATTGAACGTAATAAGTAGCTTGTTCCCTTACGGGTAACCATAGCAACTGATATGTCAATATCTTTTCCTTTTCTATCGCGGTCATTGCACCAAGTTATGTCTGGCAAAAGTAAACCATAAGAATGCATATTAAAATAAGATGTCTTCATTTTTTTCAATTTAAAAGAAGCTATGTTGTTTGACTTAATTTTATTTGTAAGTGATTATATATATATATATATATATATATATATATATATATATATATATATATATATATATATAGAGAGAGAGAGAGAGAGAAGAAGGCTATATATATATATATATATATATATATATATATATATATATAAAGAGAAGAGAGAGAGAGAGGGAGAGAGGCTATATATATATATATATATATATATATATATATATATATATATATAGATATATATATATAATATATATATATATATATATATATATATATATATATCAAGAGAGAGAGAGAGAGAGAGAGAGAGGAGAGAGATATATATATATATATATATATATATATATATATATATAGAGAGAGAGAGAGAGAGAGATATATATATATATATATATATATATTAATATTTATTTATTTAATCAATTGTTCCCCGTTAGGAGAGCGATTGAACTTGAAATACATGATTTAATCTTCCGGTGTTTGCCCTCTTTTCCTCCCAGAATCTCCTCATCCTATCCGAATGCTCCTTCCTCCTCTCAGCTGTCCAATTCTTTCCAGGTTGTTGTGATGTTTTATGTTGAAATATAATTTTCTAAATTTTATTCCGGCATTCGGCACGATCCTCAAGATTTCCTATGTTGATCTGTTGTAAGTCCCTCTCGACTTCTTTCGGCCATTCCGTGCAGCATTTACTCTCTGGTAAAATCTTGAGTATTTTCTTCGCCGTCCTGGAGTCTTCCATTCTATAAATGTGTGTAAAACATTGCTCGGCGTTTTCTGATTAAAGGAACTATCCGATTAAGGAACATCCTCCAAAAGAAACTTTGCTTAAGAGGCGTTACAACCCATGAAGGTTATCTCATCTTACTTGATCGTTGATTTCAGAAATCAGTCAAGCACAAAATTGTTGATTTTGAGATAAAAGAAACTACTAGCAACATAAACTCTTTCCATTTTTATGAATTGCTATATTTTCCCCTGAAAGTAATACATTTTTGAAACTTGCGTATTAAAAAAATACTATTATCCCTATACCAGATAAAGAAAAATAATAAATATATATATATATATATATATATATATATATATATATATATATATATATATATATAGCCTATATAATTTTCAACTACAGCACACTGAAATGTAATATATAAGTCAGCAACTGCGCTCATTTCAAAGTCCCGGGTCTGAATATTACCATGATGGCGTTCCAATAGAAATTCGTTAATATTCTGCCAACTAGAGGTCCGACTGACGCGATAGAAGCAAATTTCCAAAAAGTAACAATATTATTCGTAATAATAATAATACTTAACAATAATCCTTTTTTTGGAAACTCGTTTCGCCATCGTAATAAATCTTACAAATTTCAATTCAATTGGGAAAAATTGAAATTGTACTAATTGTATATAAGTTCTAATGCTAATTATAAATATGAAACTATATTTTTAAGAAAAAAATGTTGAAGTCGCTAATTTGTTTCTATTTACGAAAAAATTTCTGCGAAATTTACAAAAAAAAAAATACGACAAAAATTGTCTACAACCCCCTAAGATTAGGTTAGAAGCGACTTTTAATAATCAGTTTCTTTTGTCAATAACTCGACTTTCCTTTGATTGTATCGATTAATGTAAAAGTAATTTCTTTTTTATAACATTAAACATTTTAAACGGCCACCATTTTACAATCAATCATACTGATTATTTTTTACTATTAAATGTTTTGCGAAGAATTTCAATTTAATCAGTCGAACCGTTTTGGAGCTATAAATTATTGTTATTATTTAAATAATAAACTGGTGATTTTTGATTACATGTCTAATTGATTTCCCCTCCATATGTTTACCTACTGGATCATATTCTAAGTTATTGCACACTCTTTATGCACACCCTGTATAAGAGATAATACGTAACTAACCTAACATCCCTGCAGGGGGTGCAGACTAGCTGCACCTATTGAGAGGATTTAGACGTCCTTCGCGGTACCCGAGTCTAACACACACTTACACTTACAACACTACACTTGCGACTTTAACACTTTACACTCACACTTACATTTACACGATAATATCCTTAATGTGCTTTTCGCCTTAAAATAACAAAAAGACCTAACCTAACATAGGTCCAATCGTTGGCTACACAAACTGTTATTTAGGTTGTCTTTTGTAGTCTTTTTTTGTTAATTTAAGGACAAAAACAGCACAAGGCTATATCGCCTCCCTAAATGTAAATGTGAGTGTAAAGTGTTAAAATCGCAAGTGTAGTGTTGTAAGTGTAAGTGTGTGTTAGACTCGGATACGGCGAGGAACGTCTAAATCCTCTCAATAGGTGCAGCTAGTCTGCACCCCTGCGAGGATTTTAGTCTTCGGGAGAAATAGTAGAAGTCCTGGCGTTTACCAGGTCGGCCGCGGGCTGGCGAGGCACTCTTCCGGTTTGTAATGAGCAAGACGTTCGTGTCTTCTTGGCCGTATTCCTCCTATTTCCTCCCGAGCAAGTTGTAGAGTTCTCGATGTTGGTAGACTGTCGTGCAGTTGTTCTGTGGAGGGTGGTCCTCCTCGATGTTTAGCTGAACAACGATTTTCGATCTGTATTTATAATCGAAATTATAGTGAGAACCGTAATTTTTCAGAAATCCATTGTTAAAACCAGAGAAAGAACGCACCAGTTGGCAGAAATGTAATAATCTAGCGTACTTTAGGCCCGAGATACGGTAGCACTGCGAACCAATCAGAAGCGAGTATTATTTGACAGGAGAATTGTAAATTTGTTTCGCAGGCGTTGGCTATTTGAAAGCCGTGAGAGAAGTTTGGGAATTTAGAGTGGATGTTTTTTGGTGTTAGCAAGCGGAACTAGGTTGTGTAACTCAGTTCCTATGTTGTTTAGGCAATGCCAGTCTCGTTTAATTTTTTTAATAAAAAAATCTGCTTTATAACGTAACATTTTCTAATTTTTTCTAGATAGAAACATGTTCTTCATGTTTTTTTTACATTTTCTAATTTTTTCTAGATAGAAACATGTTCTTCATGTTTTTTTACATTTTCTAATTTTTTCTAGATAGAAACATGTTCTTCATGTTTTTTTACATTTTCTAATTTTTTCTAGATAGAAACATGTTCTTCATGTTTTTTTACATTTTCTAATTTTTTCTAGATAGAAACATGTTCTTCATGTTTTTTACATTTTCTAATTTTTTCTAGATAGAAACATGTTCTTCATGTTTTTTTACATTTTCTAATTTTTTCTAGATAGAAACATGTTCTTCATGTTTTTTACATTTTCTAATTTTTTCTAGATAGAAACATGTTCTTCATGTTTTTTTACATTTTCTAATTTTTCTAGATAGAAACATGTTCTTCATGTTTTTTACATTTTCTAATTTTTTCTAGATAGAAACATGTTCTTCATGTTTTTTTACATTTTCTAATTTTTTCTAGATAGAAACATGTTCTTCATGTTTTTTTACATTTTCTAATTTTTTCTAGATAGAAACATGTTCTTCATGTTTTTTTACATTTTCTAATTTTTATAATGTTTAAAATATTTTCTCCATTACATTTTGCTTAGGCATTTCAGTTCGAAGCTGTGACCAGCATAAACAGGAATCGCTTTTCCGTATTACCTCTGCGATAAATTTTCTCGATTATTTCTTCGAGTTCAGATAACTTGGAAAAAATTAACTCAGGAAAAATTGAAATGCTTATTTGTCACAATTGTAAAATAAAATATCGTTAAGTATTCAACGACAAAATGTAGAGGGGGAAACGGTTTAAAGTTATTGAAAATTGTTCTTCCGAAAGATCAACTCGATTTTGTCGGCTTGGTTGAACTTTAGTGCTTGGAAATACACGCTACAAGGAATACAAATGAAGTACAATAAGGAAAAGTTCGCAAATAACACAATCGGAAGAACTTTTATTTAATATCGTGAATTTCCTTATCCTTTCATCCTTTGTGCTGAAAAGTAATTGTACAGGATTAAGTTTTATATCCGAAAGTACCTCCAAGAGAGATAACGTACGAATTGTATATTAATATTATTTCTTCCAGTGTAGATAGTATCTTTTTATATATGTAAGAAGATACTAACTGAATAGTAGTGTTTGAAAATGTAACATCACGTAATAAAAAATGTTGAGGTTATGTTAAATCGAACACAGTGATACCTCGCTTAGCGCTAATAATCTAACTTAATACGTTTAAATAAAATACTACGATCTCTTATAGCGCTTGTATTATCTAATTAAAGTACTTGTTTTCCCTCTGTTACAGTGTTTATGTTATGATAATATGTGTAGACAAATAGGCGTATCTAGGATGGTCAAATGGGAGGAGGTCCCCATCGGACACGTTTCCAAACTTGCAAAATGGCGAGTTTTAAAGTCTTCTGAGAGCAACGTTATTCATATGTTTTTTTGGGGGGGGGAGTCTATAATTTGAGTAATTAGTAAGACAAGAATGTTTTAAAATACTTTTAGGTTATTCAATCTTAAGAGTTACGGTTTTTCAACTTGGCTCGCAAAAAAACATTTTACTGAACATTAATATCATTTTTTTGCAACTGTTTGAAATTTTAATTTATTATGTTAAGAAAGAAAACTGTTTGCGTTTTGAATAAAACAGTATTGTTTGTTTGGCAGGAAAACTATTGTACACAGATTTTTTATGATTCTTAGCATTAGATCTATAAAATAATTGATAACAAATTATTTGTTAAAAAGTTTTAAACAAAGCCTAAACTGCAATCGGCGAGGTGATTTTGCCCATTCGTTTAGAACTTCGTATGCGGAAATGCTGATTTCTCTATGGTTATTCAGCATTGTGAATTGTCCATTGTTATAAGTCAGTAACTGTTATTATTACTAGCACTGGTCCTATGCTGTGTTTATCTGTCTGATATAATTTGCAATGAAGAAGCCTAGTACATTTCACTAAGCACGTACAGTACAAACGTTAATACAGTAATATTTAATAATATAATGGTGTAGCCATTCAGTAGTTGCTTCGTTTTTTTATCAGTGGGGAGTTATACCCTCCAAAACCCCTCGGGATATGCCTATGTATAAAAATGACTAAAAAGTTAGGTTAGATTAAAACTATAGAAAGAAAGGGATATTGTTACGTTCTGTGCAACTAAAGAAATTGATTATTTCCAACACTTGCTACAGAGGAGAATCCCTAGGTGTGGCCCGTAAAAACCCTTAGCCTTTCCAGCAAGAGTATATATATTTTGAAGTACCAGTTGTTGGGCGCCACGCTGTCTTTAATCTCAATATAATTGATACACCACTCAAACCAGTTGCCAAGACAACGAGAATGCCTGTGTGTGGTTATGTGGTTCAGGTGATCCAAGAAATCAAAGTGGTCTCTTTACAAAAGTTATATTTGTTTTGTTTTTGTCTTGCCACATTAATATTTAAAGAAAAATAACAATTAGTGATCAACAAATTAATGAATTGTGTCGTTTCGACTATGCGATTTGAGTCACATGGTACAAGAAAGTGTACGGTAAAAACAAAATGGTGCAAGCACATTTATAATGATAAAACAACTTTACCTCAACTTGAATAAACGATAAGCATGGGTAACCACAAAGTTGCATGAACGGCCCCTAAAGTCCTTGAGTGTCTGTTACCAACTTTTAAGGAACTGTTGCCACTGTTACCGTCACATCTACAATTCAGTTACGTCGGAAGAACCTCGACGCACTGTCCCTGGGCAAACGGGTAATTCTTTACTGGTTTCTGCGCATGGGGGAGTTGAGGATAATGAGGAGGCAGACCGACTAGCCGGACTTGGATCTGCATCTGAGTTCATCGGACCTTATCCGGTTTTAGGTATTTCTCTATCGTTGTCCAGGTCTGCTATTAATAAGTGGATTACTAATCAACACCAGGTAAGATGGGGTAACCTTCATGGGCATTCCGGTAGTAAAAGTCTCCTAAGCAAAGTTCCTTTTGGAGGGCTAAAAGCTAGATTGGTTGCCTTCAGCAGAATGGGCTAGTCAGTAGATTGTTGGAACTTACTAAGGGCATCAATCTGCTAAACTAGTACTCAAGAGGTTTAGTTGCACAATAGGTCTGCTGATCGCAGTGCCTGGGGTTGTATTATCCCTTCCTTTAAACTCTACGCTAGACTCTTGATGCGTCGACATAATCACCAACTTTCATTTGCAACAAATTGTAACGCTATTAATTTACGCTTTCGTTACGACTAAACTATAGCCGTCCGCATTCATACTTCGCCAGGGTTCAAATGCAGGTAATGGTTTTGGCTCAGTTATAAATTGGGCTCATGAGACAAAATCAGTATTTCATGATTTTGCTCTAAAAAATTCATCATTGCCAAAGGGGGCTTCGAATTTGAATATTGATTAGTTGCGCAAATTTATGGGAGCAAGGATTTAGGTGCTCAATATTCTCGAGCGTAAGGAAGTTTTAGGTGCTCAATATTCTCGAGCGTAAGGAAGTTTTAGGTGCTCAATATTCTCGAGCGTAAGGAAGTTTTAGGTGCTCAATATTCTCGAGCGTAAGGAAGTTTTAGGTGCTCAATATTCTCGAGCGTAAGGAAGTTTTTAGGTGCTCAATATTCTCGAGCGTAAGGAAGTTTTAGGTGCTCAATATTCTCGAGCGTAAGGAAGTTTTTAGGTGCTCAATATTCTCGAGCGTAAGGAAGTTTTTAGGTGCTCAATATTCTCGAGCGTAAGGATGTTTTTAGGTGCTCAATATTCTCGAGCGTAAGGAAGCTTTTAGGTGCTCAATATTCTCGAGCGTAAGGAAGTTTTAGGTGCTCAATATTCTCGAGCGTAAGGAAGTTTTAGGTGCTCAATATTCTCGAGCGTAAGGAAGTTTTTAGGTGCTCAATATTCTCGAGCGTAAGGAAGTTTTTAGGTGCTCAATATTCTCGAGCGTAAGGAAGTTTTAGGTGCTCAATATTCTCGAGCGTAAGGAAGTTATTCTCGAGCGTAAGGAAGTTTTTAGGTGCTCAATATTCTCGAGCGTAAGGATGTTTTTAGGTGCTCAATATTCTCGAGCGTAAGGAAGCTTTTAGGTGCTCAATATTCTCGAGCGTAAGGAAGTTTTAGGTGCTCAATATTCTCGAGCGTAAGGAAGTTTTAGGTGCTCAATATTCTCGAGCGTAAGGAAGTTTTTAGGTGCTCAATATTCTCGAGCGTAAGGAAGTTTTTAGGTGCTCAATATTCTCGAGCGTAAGGAAGTTTTAGGTTTCAGGTGGTTGCTATTCTGGCGCAACAACCCCAAAAAAAAATAGGCCTCACGCACGAAATTTGTGTCGTTCTCGAGAATCTCGGAATCTAAAAAAAAGGATTCACAATGCACAATTTCACTTATAAGCGCTGTATGATTGCACGAACTGGTATTAGCCGCTATACTGCACGGTCGACTAAAGGCTGCACCAAGTTATCGAGTGGTCGGCGAAAGACTCCCTGTTATCGTGGACGGTCCGCGAAAGAGTGACAGACTCGTGCGCAGAAACCCGTTCTTAGTCAGTCGGGTCCCAGAGCTCGGATCGAGCGGTTCTTCCCGCGTAGCTAATGGGATCTGACCTTTGCATTCGTGGCTTTTGCCTTAGGCTACAAGCGCGTTATACCCTCTCAAATTGACCTTTGCACTGCACCGTACAGTCTGTTTATTTAGGCATCCTCTTACTGATATTGCACAATTTAATTTCTATTTATCTAAGATATCCACTTGAGGATCTGAGATGTCTCAATATACAACCCCAGGCACTGCGATCAACAGACTTACTTGCAACTAAACCTCTTGAGTACTAGTTTAGCAGATTGACGCTCTCAGTAAGTTCTAACAATCCACTGACTAGCTCATTCTGCTGAACATCCCTAGGGTCCTGGAAACCAAAAACCCTTAGCCTCTTTCCAGCAAGAGCTTCACAATTAAGGGTTATGTGTCTTGAAGGCTCGTCCTCTTTCCCTACACACCGTGGTACATACTTGTCCTGTTCATGTGCACCCTCAGACCACATTGCCCAGTAATAAGCTCCATGACTTTCCTGAGTTGCGCTCTGCCCAAGACGTTTGCTGCACCTTTAAGCCCTCCATATGGAACCGTGCTATGGGAATGCCCATGAAGGTTATTCCATCTTGCCTGGTGTTGCTTATTAATCCACGTATTAATATCAGGCCTGGCTAACGGCAGAGAGATCCCTAAACTTTAAACAGTTAATACAGAGTGATGGTATGTTTTTTGAACGCGCAGTACACTGCGATAAAAAGAGTGGGGGAAAACCTGTAGTGTGTCGTTCAACTCCGACTATGCGATTTGAGTCACTATGGTACAATGGGATGTGCAACACCTTGTGTTTGTGTACGGTAATTATATTAAAAATGGTGAATCTCTAATGCAAACACAGCGGGTCTTTCATGAGTGATGAAGCTTACTTCCACTTGAACGGCTGTGAATAAACCGATACTGTGCCATGGGTAATCCACAACAGTTGCATGAACGGCCCCTACAAAGTCCTCGAGTGTGCTGTTACTTCGGCCATCACTTTTAAGGAACATGGTGCCACTGTTACCGTCACATCTACAATTCAGTCCAAGCTGATCTGGGAGCGTCGGAAGAACCTCGACGCACTGTCCCTGGGCAAACGGGTAATTCTTTACTGGTTTCTGCGCATGGGGGAGTTGAGGATAATGAGGAGGCAGACCGACTAGCCGGACTTGGATCTGCATCTGAGTTCATCGGACCTTATCCGGTTTTAGGGATTTCTCTATCGTTGTCCAGGTCTGCTATTAATAAGTGGATTACTAATCAACACCAGGTAAGATGGGGTAACCTTCATGGGCATTCCGGTAGTAAAAGTCTCCTAAGCAAAGTTCCTTTTGGAGGGCTAAAAGGGGCAGCAGATGTCCTGGGCAGAGCACAACTTAGGAGGATCATGGGGCTCATTACTGAGCTCTGTGGTCGAGGGTGCACATGAACAGGATAGGTACGTACCATGGTGAACACATGTGTAGGTTGTGTAGGAATGAGATGGAAACTGCAGGCCACATAGTTCATGATTGCGAAGGTCGTGCTGGTAGGAAGCTAGGGGTTTTTGGTTGCCTTCAGCAGAATGGGCTAGTCAGTAGATTGTTGGAACTTACTAAGGGCATCAATCTGCTAAACTAGACTCAAGAGGTTTAGTTGCACAATAGGTCTGCTGATCGCAGTGCCTGGGGTTGTATTATCCCTTCCTTTAAACTCTACGCTAGACTCTTGATGCGTCGACATAATCACCAACTTTCTTTTGCAACAAATACAGAGATGGGGCATAGACATTTGGAGTGTATGAGTCAGCAGAATGGAGCCAGAACCCACACAGCAAGGGCGCCAACGAGGGTACGTCTGGATATTTTCCAAGGATGAATCATTTTACGTTTCGGCGATGTGCCCTGGCCATAGTTCTCCTGACCTATCGCCTTGTGATTTTGTTCTTGTAGGGTTTTCTGAAGTTCCGTGTCTATGAAGATAAGCCCCGAACACTGGAAGATCTGAAGAATGCCATTCACCGTGAATTGCGTAAAATTGATCGGGAAGGAGGTCATCATTTAAGCGATGCATTTAAA
Source organism: Callitettix versicolor (assembly GCA_022606455.1). Taxonomy (NCBI): domain Eukaryota; kingdom Metazoa; phylum Arthropoda; class Insecta; order Hemiptera; family Cercopidae; genus Callitettix; species Callitettix versicolor. Next base: position 6,978,940 of record CM040188.1, on the reverse strand, counting down.
TGAATGGCACATTCTGTAACAAATATTTTAATGTTAATAAATTAGCAAAACATGTAAATTCCTTATTTCAAAAAACATATGTAAGTTAGTTCTTTTACATTTGCCTTAATTTCTGTTCTAATACTTTGTATTGTATTTCAGAGCGGATTTGCCGGTAATGTAAACAGCTGGGTTGAGCACAAGGCGTTCTCTGGACCCGAGGTAAGCAAAGCAAAGCGTATTTACTAATACGAAAGTAAGTTCGATAAACATGTTTTTGTTTAATCTTTTACTGCAGGTTCAAAGGACAATAGACCTTGCGACATATCTTTAATATACAGAGCGCTCCACGACAGCGCTCGTGACCTTTTCCGCCAATTTAACCGTTAACCGTAATGTTTACAAAAAACGTTACTGGACCAGATGGACCAGTCTTTCTCCGTGAAGCGGTCAAATTATGATAGGTCTTGCCGTTCAGTCAGCATTACAAGAAATAGCAACTGCACTCGCCATCGTTAAATTAGAGCCAGCCATTTTGAAACAGAAGTGAAAGGAGAAATGTCTTAGTTATGTCTTTCGCGCGGTAGAAGCTTCGTTCGTACCGAATTGCACAACAATCGGTCGAAACGGCATTTGACCAAAACTGCGTACGTTCATCTTTCGTTAAATCAGAGGCTGGCTTCTTGAAACGGAGGTGAATGGGAAGATCTTGTACACGTCGTTCGGGCTTTGTACAAAGTAACTTTTAAAACAAAACCGTTTTGCGATGTCAGAAGCCGGTTAAAAAATCTTTCTATAGGTACCTCATTTATGCCTGCACAAATAGTACGAGGGCTATTCAGAAAGTAGATTACGTTTTTGGATAAAAAAAAAACTAAGTACAGGAAAAAAATTTTATTATATACATTTGAAAGAGGAACTAAAATACTATTTTTCGACATAATCGCCAAACAAATTTAGACATTTGTCATATCGGTGAACTAGCTTTGAAATTCCCGTGTCGTAGAATTCCGCCGCCTGTGACGCCAGCCAGTCAGTCACGCCCGCGCGGAGATCTGCGTCGTCATCGAAGCGCTGTGTTGCAAGCCAAGTCTTCATCTTCGGGAATAAGTGGAAATCACTAGGTGCCAGGTCCGGACTGTAGGGTGGATGAGGGAAAATCTCCCACTTGAAGGCCGTCAAGACGTCTTTTGTTCGATTTGCCGTGTGAGGGCGGGCATTGTCGTGCAAAAACAACACTTTTGCACTCAGTTTTCCTCTCCGCTTGTTCTGGATAGCTCGTCTTAAGTTTCGTAATGTTTGGCAATACCTTTCTGAGTTTATGGTTGCTCCACGTTCTAGGAAGTCAACCAGAAGAACACCTTTCCTGTCCCAAAAAACGGTCGCCATGATCTTCCTTGCTGACAGGGTTTGTAAACATTTCCTCGTTTTTTTGGAGGAATTTGTGTGCCCCCACTCCATAGACTGTAGTTTTGTCTCACAGGTAACGTGCTCTCCGACGGCGTCTCACAGACGACGCAGATCTCCGCGCGGGCGTGACTGACTGGCTGGCGTCACAGGCGGCGGAATTCTACGACACGGGAATTTCAAAGCTAGTTCACCGATATGACAAATGTCTAAATTTGTTTGGCGATTATGTCGAAAAATAGTATTTTAGTTCCTCTTTCAAATGTATATAATAAAATTTTTTTCCTGTACTTTTTTTTTTATCCAAAAACGTAATCTACTTTCTGAATAGCCCTCGTATGTGCTGAGAAAAAGGGATGTTGACTCGAAAAATAATATATATGATAGTTTAGTTTTACGTAACTCCCCGTTATTTTATTTTTATAAAACTTTTTGTATTTTTGATGCTTTATTTTAGATATTTCAATTTCGCGTCACGGCGATGATAGCCTTTGGGTTTTTCGCCAGAAAAAACTCTCGGTTAGTCATGGATTAATTGAAGTTTTCTTATGAAACTTGCTTTAAGCAGGTGCTTCTGGAACACCCCGTACATAGCTGTCTGGAGTACAGAGTACAATGCGTGCCAAGTTCGTTGCGTGACGGTGGGACTCGCTATGCCAGGCCAGCCGCGTTTCAATGCACCCGGGCTATTCTTGGCCCCTGCGGCGTTGACGGCGTTGACGTGAGCGCACAAGCGGGCGACTAAAAAAGCTCGGGACTGTTCTAGGCCGCGTTACCCAGTCTGCCACGCGCGCCGTGCCGAGTTACCTAACACGTGTGATGGAGTCCAGTTGGTTCGGTCTGGAGGACGCGATGGAGTTGCTGACCACCTCCAGGAGGTTGACTTGCCGCAGCAGTCGGGTGATTTCCAGCTGCGCCCTCGATTCCGTCAATATCGAGTCGAGGATCCGACGTACACGCGACGGCGACCGCGACCGCGACATGGACCGACAGTTTGTGCCACAGCAGCGTTCCGGCTTCGGCGAGTCCAGGCGCTTGCACGGTATCAAGACGAAATCGGTTTTCGAAGATTATTGTGATTTCTCTAAACAAACGAAATCTAAATTTCCTTCGTTCAGGGAGCACAAGTTCAGAATGGCGGTGGAGAAGGTAAGCGCTTAAAATGTGTTTCTTAAATTTATTTTGTTTCTAGGTTATATAAAAATTTGTTAGCCTACTCGTAGGCCTACAAAAAATCGATTTTAACGTGCACACATTTATATTACCTACACTTGACTATTTATTAAGAGTGTTGGTTTTCCTAAACACACGCTGGATGTTGAAATAAAATTTAGCATTTAAGCCTAAGGTCTAGTTGCTCAAATCTCAGTGAAAATTCAGACATTTTAGATTTTATTTAATAAATATGCTAATTTAGATTGTGACATCATATTTTCAAAAATGTGAAAGATTATATTATACTCTTATCATATTTTAACTACATTATCATAGTGTTGTTAATTTTTTTATTGTTTTTTTTTCGTTAATGCTGATCCGTTATCTAACTGGCATAAAATATAGACTAAACTTAATAAATACATATATGTAAATACTTATATATATATATATATATATATATATATATATATATATATATATATATATATATATATATATGGCCCGAGATTGAAGATGGATACAGGTGTGTGTGTGTGTGTGTGTGTGTGTGTGTGTGTGTGTGTGTGTGTGTGTGTGTGTGTGTGTGTGTGTGTGTGTGTGTGTGTGTGTGTGTGTGTGTGTGTGTGTGTGTGTGTGTGTGTGTGTGTGTGTGTGTGTGTGTGTGTGTGTGTATATATATATATCAGTCCCGGTCTGAGTCTTACCAAGGTGGTCGTTGTATAACTTATTTTTTATTGGAAATACGCTAAAAAATTCTGTTATTGAACTAAAAATAAAGATCATGCATCATGTTTTTTCTTCCTTTTTTTAAATTACGATAATTTGTTCGAAAACACGACAAATTAACATAGCTAGTAGTTTTTAACAACATAACCTGAAACTTATTTGTAGACTATCAGCTGTTCAATGAAATCAGCTGATCTTTAAGAATTAATGTAAAACAACTTATCTTTTAATATAACTACCAAAATTAAATTAACGATTTATTTCATGTACTTAAATCGGTCAAACGTCTTCGTTGTTTCCGTAGAGTAGTGGAAACTCAAACTTTTAATTGTAATTATTTTAATATGAAACTTGCGACGAGCAAAATCTATTAGTATAAACATATTCCTTGCCTACCAACTTTTAAATAAATCAATTTTACGATTTATAAATTGAAAGAACGAAATGAACCATGACCGTCTGCGAGTATAATTTTTTCGAAAAGTAAATTTTTAAAGTTGTTATGAGTATACAAAACACCGATTTAAATTGGTTCGGCATTTGTTGATCGAGCAATGCCCGATTCAATTCGACCGTGTGTGTGTGTGTGTGTGTGTGTGTGTGTGTGTGTGTGTGTGTGTGTGTGTGTGTGTGTGTGTGTGTGTGTGTGTGTGTGTGTGTGTGTGTGTGTGTGTGTGTGTGTGTGTGTGTGTGTGTGTGTGTGTGTGTGTGTGTGTGTGTGTGTGTGTGTGTGTGTGTGTGTGTGTGTGTGTGTGTGTGTGTGTGTGTGTACGCATTGACCGATTGTTTTGAAATTCGTTACGAAGCTACTTTGTATAAAGCCTTTGTGTAACTTTTTCAATTCACTTCCGTTTCAAGATGGCGGCTTTTGACTTAACGATGACCATTGTAATGCTGGCTGAACGGCTCGTTCTGTCGCAATTTTATCCGTTTTAAAATGACGGAAAACGTTACGAGCGCCGTCAGTATTTAGTAGTTTAATTTAGTTTTATTTTTTTATCTGTTGCTAAAGTAGGCACTAGACCAGTGGTCGGCAAACCGTGGGCGACTCTTCCACGAAATCTTTAGTGCAGACGCGGAATATTATTTATTAACTTGCCTTGTGATGAGTAAACTTTTTGAAACGCAAGTCTACAGAAATTTTATTTTTTACGTTAGAAGAAGTAATTACATTAGAAAACAAATTGTTGCCTCTTGCCGAAGATTTTGAAAGAGAAACTCTAATACACTTCCATGCCTACTGAAATATTGTCGAGAAAGTAAGTCCAATATTGACATTTGCTATTTCAGAACAACACTGTTAAATATGAATGAAGCTTTTCTCATCAGGTTCAAAGATTTTAATAACAGCAATGCGTCATTAGTCTTTTTAAAAAACCTTTAAATGCCGCGGTAACAGAAATCAAGTTTTCGCCCTTCAATTTTGATATTGGTAACATTGAAATGCAGTTGCTGGATTTAAAAAATAAATAATTGTGGAGCTTCTGAATTTAGAGACAATAACATACAAACCTGACACCCTTACTTTCCAAGGAAATGCAAGGCCATTGTTCACATTAGCGGAGTATTTGTGGTTTTTTTAAATGATACCTTTTATATTATTTAACTTGTTATATTTTTAAATAAATATTACCTTTACATAAGTATGGTACCAAGTTTTATTTAATGTGCCGCTAGTTAAACTAATACATATTTAGCAAAGGCAAGCTCGAGAGTGTGCTTTTAATTCTAATTATTTCTATAAAAATGTCTCTACTTAAGTTTAAAAAAATGGCTTTTGAAATGTGAACAATGGCCTTGCATTTCCTTGGAAAGTAAGGGTGTCAGGTTTGTATGTTATTGTCTCTAAATCGGTATAAAGACTCTCGAATTTTGAGCTCCACAATTCTTTATTTTTTAAATCCAGCAACTGCATTTCAATGTTACCAATATCAAAATTGAAGGGCGAAAACTTGATTTCTGTTACCGCGGCATTTAAAGGTTTTTTAAAAAGACTAATGACGCATTGCTGTTTTAAAAATCTTTGAACCTGATGAGAAAAGCTTCATTCACATTTAACAGTGTTGTTCTGAAATAGAAAATGCCAATATTGGACCTATTTTGTCGACAATACTTCAATAGGCATGGAAGTGTATTAGAGGCCTCTTTCAAAATCTTCGGCAAAACGCAACAATTTTCTGTTATTTATATTTGGTTCTTTTGGATGACAAGTTTGCCGACCATTGCAATAGACGGTCAATCACTTTGATTAAAAGATAGTTTCAATCGATTGCGTCAAGCATGACTGACCGTCTAGGATCCCGTTTGACGTTTGAACGATGCGTTTACGGAGATTGACAGAAAGTTTGATGATAAGCGGTTGACGAGGATATTTCACAGTTTAGGCCAATTTTCATCAAGCACTCGCCGGCAATCATGGATGCCACGTCGCTCCCTCAAAACGCGGAAACTGAACTTCAAATTGAAAATTCGCAAAAAAGCAGTGTAATTCTGAAAGTTTGCAGCGTTAATCAGCCTGATGATAGTGTTATACAGCGATTGCCATGAGCTATGGAAAGTAAAAAAGCAAAGAATACTTTAATCGAAAGAAAATGTGCTTATTAGAAAATATAGTGTGGGCTTTAAGGCGTTGTTACCGGACTTCACGGGTAAAAGAATAAACGTAATAAATATTATAACAACGAATTTTAACAGAGAACCAGAGACGATGCAGAGGGAAAAGTCTGGAGCGTCAGCGGATGACATTCAAGATACCTTTTCGAGTCGGAAACTCAACTGATAATTATTTTTTATCAAAAGATTGAAGGGTTGATAAAAGGTGTACAAGATTGATTGAAGGGAATCAATCACGCATGATTGACAGGAATGAAACCGTTTGATCAAGCAGATTGATTGTCTAAGGCAGGGGTCTCCAAACTACGGCCCGAGGGCCACATCCGGCCCGCGGACAGATTTTGTCCGGCCCGCGGAGAGCTAGCATACTTGAAAACTCCTTTTAGAGAACATATTTTTTATAGCAAATTAAATTTAGTTTACTGAAGTATTCTAATTTTATGCTGAATAATTATTAATGACATCTACATTGATATGGTCATGGGCTAACTACTCATAACATTGTTGTAGGCTTATTGTTATTGTTTTTGTGATAAGTTGGATAATATGGTTTTGGCCCTCGGAACTTACTGGAGTAATCAGTATGGCCCTAAGGCTGGAAAGTTTGGAGACCCCTGGTCTAGGGCAGGGGTTCTCAACACTTTTTTTTTGCTGCCACCCCCTAAATATTTTTTTGTTATTCCGTATATTCCCATATGTTTACAATATCTTACACAAATATCACAACAAATGAAGATTTTATTAGGAGCAATTCAGTAATACATTTGTTTAAATAACAATTTGTATTTTGTATTATTAGATAGGCATTAAAGATATAATTATATAGAAGCAGAAATTTAAATAAAATATAAATCACACAAATACGTAACATTTTAATGGTTGCGGTTGATGACCTTCGATTATCTTACTTATATCCGAGGAAATATTTGTTGTGATATCCTGAATCGATTTCTCGTCTTTCGCAATAAATTATTTACATAGCTAAATCCCTGCCTCAACCAAGTAAGAACTAGGAAATGCTAACAATAGTGTTTCGCTGATACTTGTTAGTCTGACGTATTTTGCGCTCCAAAATTCGGCATATCC
>CM040188.1:6936971-6966971 GCA_022606455.1 Callitettix versicolor | reverse complement strand
TTTTTCCACAGATCCGGGCGTTTTTTTCGGATTGCTTCACGCAAACGGCGTTGAACTTGTAGGTAGTACTCCTTATTGACCGTTTCACCTGGTGGTAGGAATTCATGATGCACTATGCCATTAATATCGAAGAACACAGTGAGCATAACCGCACTTGTCGAGCCTTTTTTGGTCTTGCTGAGTCAGAATGCCTCCACTGGGATGATTAAGCCTTAGTTTCGACGTCATATCCGTAAACCCACGTTTCGTCACCTGTTATAATACGTTTCAGTAATTCTGCATCGTCGTTGACTTCATTTAGTGACTCCTGAGCAACTTCCAATCGCCGCTGTTTTTGTTCAAAATTCAACAATTTTGGAACGAATTTTGCTGCCAAGCGTTTCATACACAAAACATTGGAAACAATGTCATGACATGATCCAATCGATATGCCAACATCATCAGCGACCTCTCTAATTGTGATTCGGCGATTGTTCATAACCATTTCGTTCACTTTTCCACGTTTTAATCGGTTCTTGATGTGCTGAGTCGTCCAGGGATTTCGTCATCTTCAACGTCTTCACGGCCTTATTTGAAACGCTTATACCACTCGTAAACTCTTGCTTTACTCATAGCATACTCACCATAGGCCTTTGTTAACATTCCACACACTTTGTTACAGTTTATTTCATTTTTACGCAAAATTTGACACAAATTCTTTGTTCCATTTCTTTTAACAAACGAAAATCGCCGAGCTCATAAAAACACGTCTAACCGTAGTGGCTGTCACAGACAAAGTCAATAATGAAAACAGCTGAAAGTTTTATCATACTTCAAGGGCATGTATACCAACATAATAAAAAAAAATGTTTGATAATCGGACTCTCCAAGCCCGCGAAATTTAAAAATTCTCGTTACTTTCTGAACACACCTCGTATGAAATATAACAAGAAAGTATCGATACTTTTACTTACTGGTATCGGAAAAAAGTATCGACACCAGGAAAATCGAACAGTTTACCGATATTATGACATATCGAATAAAAGATTTTTTAAAATTATTACACATAATGTTACAACTGAACTTAGCTCATTTAGGAACTTCCAACTGGCGAGGAATGATGACAGAATGGCTTTTTGTTTATAGTTGTCCGGATTCCTCGTATTTCCTCCCGAGCAAGTTGTGGTGTCTTGTGTAGTTGTTCCGGGTGTGTGTAGGATGCTTGTAGTCGTTCTGTAGTGGGTGGTCTCCTCGATGTTCTGCTGAAACGATTTACGATCTGTATTTATACTCAAAATTATGACTGGCACTATAATTTATCATAATTCCATTGTTAAAACTAGAGAAAGAACGCCACCATTCAGAATGAAGCTTTTGTATACGGGAGATGCGATGTGATGCGCCAGAAGAAATGTATAAGTCTAACGTAGTATACGCGTGCAATGCGAAACAATTGGAAGTGAGTATTGGTTGACAGGAGCGAAGTAGGTTTCGCAGGCTTTGGCTGTTTCAAAGCCGGGAGAGAAGTGCGGGGACTTTTAACGTGGTTGTCAGTAGGTGTCAGTAAGCGGAACTAGGTTGTGTAACTCAGTTCGTATGTTGTTTAGGCGATGACAGGTAAGGCGAAAACAAATTTCGAGAGTAAATTTGCTTCCATCACGTCAGCGAGCCGGGAATATTTAACGATTTTTTTACCTATATAACTATAATAACACATATAACATATCCATGACCCATATAACCTGCACTGAATTATGTATTACGGAAACACCCTGTATATTTACCGCAATTACTTTTTACCTGTAATTCAACGACAATTATTAAATCTAATTTATATGGTAAGGCGTCTTTGGTGACGACAGTGGAATTTTGCATAGCCAATTTGTTGACAAATACGTCATCAAACGGCCTTGGAATGGTTGCGAACTCGACGTCACAGATAAGATAATGTGCACGGAGACGTGTCATTATAGGAATTCCCTTCCCGAGTAGTGTAAACAGTGACGTCACAACCGTGGCAGAAAGATAACACGCATTTAATGCTTTTTAAACGTTTCTTGGAATGGTGTTTGCGGTTGAACAGAGAAGTGGGACTCAGCGGAAATTCTGTGAATACAGTAAACAAATTCATCTACGCACCGTTTTTTGTTTACTTGTTTGTGCTACATTTACACTGCGAAAACTTTCCTAGGTTTTGTAAAGGTATTGTTTAAAAATGGGCCAATTGTGTGTACAATAACTTGAGTTCGCTTTTTAGAAAATCCACTTTTTTAGAGAAAGCTCTCATTGGTTAACTGGATTCGGACCTGCGCGTAGGTCAGGGTTCCTGCGAACTGCCCGCTAGCATTGAATATAAACGTATTAGAATAACCATTTTGAGAGATATGTGAGCGTTCGCGGCTGGTGGCATCTTGCAGCAGAGTGCTTAACTACAGTTAAGTGGATAATAATACTGTTTATTTTTTCTTGTTCTTACAGCTTGCAGCGTTGTTAGCGGCAGATAGTCCAATTACTTGGGCTTCAGCCGCTGATATTGAGCATGCTTAGTCCGTGAACAGTTACAAATACAGGAGCAGATGTGTCATGAACGTCGCGGAACTCTGCTTTGATCTCTTTCGGTGTTAAGCGTTTTAAATGTAAGTGTTTGATCACCACTCGAAACTCGTATTTTGAAGAACTACCGAAATCCTAATTTTTGGCTGACTTAGGAAAGTCGTAGAAACGCTTGGAGAAGTGTGTAGAGTTGATGGGAAATTGTTGAAAAATAATTTTTTTCTTTTTTAAATTAAGTTTTTCTATCTTTTTCTAAGGACTTATTGAACGTCCGTCTTATTGACGTAAGACACAATGTGTGTGTGTGTGTGTGTGTGTGTGTGTGTGTGTGTGTGTGTGTGTGTGTGTGTGTGTGTGTGTGTGTGTGTGTGTGTGTGTGTGTGTGTGTGTGTGTGTGTGTGTGTGTGAGAGAGAGAGCGTGCGTTTGCGTGCGTGTTGATTTGTATAAATTAGCATGACATTAGAATTATGAAAATAATTCCTGACCACATGTGGGTTTATTTTAGAGTTTCAATACACTTCAAGGTCGTTGGTTCGGGGCTGTATTTACTGCCGTACACTTTACCTTTCTCGTTAACTCCGATCTTTCGTCCTCATCAGTCTAAATGGCGTTTATAAATAAACATCGGTTTTCAGTGCAATTTGCAATTTAAAATCCTGAAATATTATGTTTCAAATTAATTAAGTGCATCTTAATTACGTAGACAAGAATGAAGCCGTAATAAAATGTGAATGGGAAGTGTGCAATTAAAATAAAAGTTTAATTACAAAAACCAGTTTAATTACAAAAATGTGCTTTCCTCTATCGATGAAATACTTTAAAAATACCTTCCGTAATGCGTTTTGTTGAATTCGTTTACCGGTTTTTAATCTGTGCGTAGCGCTGCACCAGTAATAATTGGTCGACTAAAACAATCCATCATTTAAATGCTAGGCGAAAATTTTGTACAGTAATTTTCTAAACTGTTATTAACGCAATTCAATTTAAACGTATTGCAGGTCCATCATGGTAAGACTCAGACCCGGGACTTTGAAGTGATCCTGTAGGTCATTTTCGAGGGATCTTTAAAAATTGTATATATAAGTACATATACTGTATATACGTTATCGCTTAATGCATTTCTGATTTCGTAATAATCAGCATTAAAATCTGCGTATATTAGCATTTTAAACTTTCAAAACGCACTGAAAAAGATAATGAATCGTTAGAATTTCAGCGGATTTTGTAAACTCAAAACGCTAGTTTACGAAGTTTTTAACGCTGATCACGATGATGAAAACAGATTTTCAAAAACAAGGTAAGTTACGAATTTTTAAATATTTGAAATGACCTTCATTTTGAAACTGTTGGACGAATTTCGCTGGTTAACGAATTTGTCCAAGCTATTAACTATATTCGATTTTTGTGCCAATTTTGAATCAGATCACACCGAAATTGCGTTCTAAAACACACACACACACACACACACACACACACACACACACACACACACACACACACACACACACACACACACACACACACACACACACACACACACACACACACACACACACGCACACACACACACACACACACACACACACACACACACACACACACACACACACACACACACACACACACACACACACACACACACACACACACACACACACACACACACACACACACACACACACACACACACACACACACACACACACACACACACACACACACACACACACACACACACACACACACACACACACACACACACACAATTTAACGAGCTCCCATATGGAAATTCGCAAAAAATATTGTAATCGTGGAAAAATCGATTTTAATTTTTATCAAGAGCTTTTTTTATCAAGATTTGTTTTGATGAAACAGATAAAATCAATCGGATTTTTATCGAAATAAAAAAAATCGATTTTGAATGATTTGTCCGTTTTCAGGTTATCTGAATAAAAAAAGTGTATTTTACTCTGTCCGTCTGTATGTCTGTGTACTTTGCCGCTCGACGACTTGGGCTCGATACAGCTGGTATTACAAAGTCGGCTTAGCTCGCATCAAAGTAACATTTTTATTTTTCGGGGAAAATGGCGCGGGCGACACCGATCAGTCTGCTGCGCCTCTGAACTGCGTAGCTGAAGGTAGCGGGTCCGAGACGCAGTTACTGCCTCATTTACCCTTAACGTTAACGCTGATACAATCCCGAATGAAACATTAACGTTACAACGAAGCGGTGTGAATGAGTCATCGGGAATACCTAATGATGTTCCCATTGCCTTGGCAGTCACTGGTTGCTAATTGTTATTAATGGTTGGAGATGTGCAGTGAAACTTCAAATGCGCAATACGTAACTTCAAAAGCTTCTGAAACAGATTTTTTTAAGGAGATAGTAACTTTTTGGAGAGTTTCGTCTTGGTTTGAAGGACTGTATTTGAGATAAAAATCAACGACAGTCGTTTTCGAGAAACCAAAATGTTATGCATAGCCTACCTGAAATCACTTGTGCCTATAAAAGTCAAGATCTATTTTTCAGGATCACTATATGCTCTACACTTCGTAGGTATAATCACGTTTACGTACTAGAATAACCCTTATGAGACGTTGCGAGCTAATGGAACCTTGCTGTAGATCTATTTAACTACAATTAAATAGATAACAGTACTGTCTGTTTTCTCAAACGTCTCGTTACAGCTTTAAGCGTTCCTAAGCGGTAGTTAGGCCAACTACTTGGACTTTAGTCGCTGATATCGAGCACGCTTTTATAATGGTGGCTGTATTTCTAGTATGTTTAAATTCAGTGACTTAAGCCGTTTAATCGCGACTCACAACTGTATAGCTGGTGTTTCAGTGGTTGATGTGGCTAAGGCACTGCGCATCTCAAAGTGCTAAACTCCAGTTCGACAAGCTTTACCTTATCCGTTAACGCCTGTTCATCGTCCTAATTAGCCTAACTGGTGTGAAGTGTAGACGTCAATATAAGGAAAAAATGTATCCTTAGGCCCAAAGCGATGGTAGCAAATTTCCAACAGTATTTCTCTATTTTAGAGAGGGAAAGACCTTTTTTTGAAAAAAGACTCTGACCGCTGTCAATTTAATTTTTATATTTTAAATGTAATTTTAAAGTGTTATGCATATTTAAACAATTTCAAAGGTTACAAGTTCAGATAAAAAGATTGCTGCAAGATGAAAAATTAAAATAAAAAGATTGCTGCGAGGTGAAAAGTTAAGATAAAAAGATTGCTGCAAGATGAAATATTAAGATAAAAAGATTGATGCAAGATGAAAAATTAAAATAAAAAGATTGCTGCGAGGTGAAAAGTTAAGATTAAAAGATTGCTGAAAGGTAAAAAGTTAAGATAAAAAGATTTCTGCAAGGTGAAAAGTTAAGATAAAAAGATGCTGCAAGATGAAAAGTTAAGATAAAAAGATTTCTGCAAGGTGAAATTTTTAGATAAAAAGATTGCTGCAAGATGACAAGTTAAGATAAAAAGATTGCTGCAAGATGAAAAATTAAAATAAAAAGATTGCTACGAGGTGAAAAGTTAAGATAAAAAGATTGCTGAAAGGTAAAAAGTTAAGATAAAAAGATTTCTGCAAGGTGAAAAGTTAAGATAAAAAGATGCTGCAAGATGAAAAGTTAAGATAAAAAGATTGCTGCAAGATGAAAAATTAAAATAAAAAGATTGCTGCGAGGTGAAAAGTTAAGATAAAAAGATTGCTGAAAGGTAAAAAGTTAAGATAAAAAGATTGTTGCGAGGTGAAAAGTTAAGATAAAAAGATTTCTGCAAGATGAAATATTAAGACAAAAAGATTGATGCAAGATGGAAAATTAAAATAAAAAGATTGCTGCGAGGTGAAAAGTTAAGATAAAAAGATTGCTGAAAGGTAAAAAGTTAAGATAAAAAGATTTCTGCAAGGTGAAAAGTTAAGATAAAAAGATGCTGCAAGATGAAAAGTTAAGATAAAAAGATTTCTGCAAGGTGAAATTTTTAGATAAAAAAGATTGCTGCAAGATGACAAGTTAAGATAAAAAGATTGCTGCAAGATGAAAAATTAAAATAAAAAGATTGCTATGAGGTGAAAAGTTAAGATAAAAGATTGCTGAAAGGTAAAAGTTAAGATAAAAGATTTCTGCAAGGTGAAAAGTTAAGATAAAAAGATGCTGCAAGATGAAAAGTTAAGATAAAAAGATTGCTGCAAGATGAAAAATTAAAATAAAAAGATTTCTGCAAGGTGAAAAGTTAAGATAAAAAGATGCTGCAAGATGAAAAGTTAAGATAAAAAGATTTCTGCAAGGTGAAATTTTTAGATAAAAAGATTGCTGCAAGATGACAAGTTAAGATAAAAAGATTGCTGCAAGATGAAAAATTAAAATAAAAAGATTGCTACGAGGTGAAAAGTTAAGATAAAAAGATTGCTGAAAGGTAAAAAGTTAAGATAAAAAGATTTCTGCAAGGTGAAAAGTTAAGATAAAAAGATGCTGCAAGATGAAAAGTTAAGATAAAAAGATTGCTGCAAGATGAAAAATTAAAATAAAAAGATTGCTGCGAGGTGAAAAGTTAAGATAAAAAGATTGCTGAAAGGTAAAAAGTTAAGATAAAAAGATTGTTGCGAGGTGAAAAGTTAAGATAAAAAGATTTCTGCAAGATGAAATATTAAGACAAAAAGATTGATGCAAGATGGAAAATTAAAATAAAAAGATTGCTGCGAGGTGAAAAGTTAAGATAAAAAGATTGCTGAAAGGTAAAAAGTTAAGATAAAAAGATTTCTGCAAGGTGAAAAGTTAAGATAAAAAGATGCTGCAAGATGAAAAGTTAAGATAAAAAGATTTCTGCAAGGTGAAATTTTTAGATAAAAAGATTGCTGCAAGATGACAAGTTAAGATAAAAAGATTGCTGCAAGATGAAAAATTAAAATAAAAAGATTGCTACGAGGTGAAAAGTTAAGATAAAAAGATTGCTGAAAGGTAAAAAGTTAAGATAAAAAGATTTCTGCAAGGTGAAAAGTTAAGATAAAAGATGCTGCAAGATGAAAAGTTAAGATAAAAGATTGCTGCAAGATGAAAAATTAAAATAAAAAGATTGCTGCGAGGTGAAAAGTTAAGATAAAAAGATTGCTGAAAGGTAAAAAGTTAAGATAAAAAGATTGTTGCGAGGTGAAAAGTTAAGATAAAAAGATTTCTGCAAGATGAAATATTAAGACAAAAAGATTGATGCAAGATGGAAAATTAAAATAAAAAGATTGCTGCGAGGTGAAAAGTTAAGATAAAAAGATTGCTGAAAGGTAAAAAGTTAAGATAAAAAGATTTCTGCAAGGTGAAAAGTTAAGATAAAAAGATGCTGAAAGATGAAAAGTTAAGATAAAAAGATTTCTGCAAGGTGAAATTTTTAGATAAAAAGATTGCTGCAAGATGACAAGTTAAGATAAAAAGATTGCTGCAAGATGAAAAATTAAAATAAAAAGATTGCTACGAGGTGAAAAGTTAAGATAAAAAGATTGCTGAAAGGTAAAAAGTTAAGATAAAAAGATTTCTGCAAGGTGAAAAGTTAAGATAAAAAGATGCTGCAAGATGAAAAGTTAAGATAAAAAGATTGATGCAAGATGAAAAATTAAAATAAAAAGATTGCTGCGAGGTGAAAAGTTAAGATAAAAAGATTGCTGAAAGGTAAAAAGTTAAGATAAAAAGATTTCTGCAAGGTGAAAAGTTAAGATAAAAAGATTGCTGCAAGATGAAAAGTTAAGATAAAAAGATATCTGAAAGATGACAAGTTAAAATAAAAAGATTTCTGCAAGATGAAAAGTTAAGATAAAAAGATTGCTGCAAGATGAAAAATTGAAATAAAAAGATTGCTGCAAGATTAAAAGTTAAGATAAAAAGATTCCTGCAAGGTGAAAAGTTAAGATAAAAAGAGTTCTCCAAGATAAAAAGTTAAGATAAAAAGATAGCTGCAAGATAAAAAGTTATTTACGCGCGCGCGCGCGCGCGCATACACACACACACACACAAATTTGAACGGTCTCTCGAAAAGTGATCTTGAGGGTCCCAGGTCTGGTTCTCACCATGATGGCCGTTCCAATAGCTAATTTATAAAAAAAGAATCGAAAAACCACAAATTAACGTGGCACATGAATAAACAGAAAAACTTGAAAATAAACCCTGACCGCCGTCGAACACTTTCGGAGTTGTACAAACAACGCAGTTAATTTTGAAATCTTAATTTCGACGAGCACAATAATTTCCTGGTTGCGCTTTGTGAAGGTGTATAAACGTGGGAACTTGGAACTGAGTTCGCGAAAGGCTTCCAACTCGTGTTATAGAGATATACTAATAATACAAAGATATTTTTGAATGCCGCCTACGTGTAGCCTCTACGCAGGGTGTGGGAACAAAGGAACCTGGAACGGAGGCTATACGTACGCTAAATATATCGTTGTGTAAAAAAGATATTTCTGTCCTTTTATTAATGCAGTATTTTATTTGTAAATAGCTTTGCTCCGTGCTCCGCGACGGTAGTTTCAAGGGAATAAAAACTGCAGCTGATAAATTTGAAAGTTGACTGAAAACAGTTTATTTCAGTCCTGACGGATTAATGCGATTTTGTGGGTGAAGTCTGTCGTTTGAAATGATTCAAATTATTTCATAATTTTTTTTGAAATAATACCTTGAAAAATTAGCACTTTTAAGCTGTTTTTGTACTTAAAACGGATGTAAAATAAGTAGCCTATAAAAATGTACTCAATTTCAGACAAAAAATTCATTAATTTTTTTAGATTCCTACTTTATAATTGGAACACAAGTTTTACTAAAGAAAACATGATTTTTCTTCTTTCCCATTTTCTCAATATTCGTAATTGTTTTTTTTTTTTTTGTATAGCCGCAGTTACTTCCGTTGCTTTACTCTTACCGTTAACGCTGATCCCTTGTCCTCATTAGTTTTGTTCAACTTCAGAGTTGAGAAAGATCTTTCAGCTGTTGCAGTTAAACGCAGAATAGAAAAGAGAACCAACATAAAATATATAATTGATTAACCATGTTCTCACCCTCAGTATAAGCGTTACAAAGTGCACAAACATACATCGTACATACGACAAAATTCCATGTCCATACAAAGTTGAGATCGGGATAATGTGACGGGTTTCGGACCCTTCATTGGCCTTAGGTGCTTCCTTGATCCTTTTCCTCGGAGCTATGCGTATACTTCCATTTTATGGAAGTAAAGTATTATCTTTTACATTTTAATTTTATTTCTTTTGTCTCGGGAGGGGCGATCGTCCCTTCACCCATCCCATTTTAATCCGTTCTTGATTAGAATCAAGTATTTATCGCAAGATTGTATAAACGAATTGTATAAACGCAAGATTGTATAAACGAATTGTATAAACGCAAGATTGTATAAACGAATTGTATAAACGCAAGATTGTATAAACGCAAGATTGTATAAACGCAAGATTGTATAAACGAGATTGTATAAACGCAAGATTGTATAAACGAATTGAATTGTATAAACGCAAGATTGTATAAACGCAAATTGATTGTATAAACAAGATTGTATAAACGCAAGATTGTATTGTATAAACGCAAGATTGTATAAACGCAAGATTGTATAAACGCAAGATTGTATAAACGAATTGTATAAACGCAAGATTGTATAAACGCAAGATTGTATAAACGCAAGATTGTATAAACGCAAGATTGTATAAACGCAAGATTGTATAAACGTATAAACATAAAGATTGTATAAAGCAAATTGTATAAACGATTGTATAAACGAATTGTATAAACGCAAGATTGTATAAACAAGATTGTATAAACGCAAGATTGTATAAACGCAAGATTGTATAAACGAGATTGTATAAACGCAAGATTGTATAAACGCAAGATTGTATAAACGCAAGATTGTATAAAGATTGTATAAACGCAAGATTGTATAAAATTGTATAAACGCAAGATTGTATAAACGCAAGATTGTATAAACGCAAGATTGTATAAACGAATTGTATAAACGCAAGATTGTATAAACGCAAGATTGTATAAACGAATTGTATAAACGCAAGATTGTATAAACGAATTGTATAAACGCAAGATTGTATAAACGAATTGTATAAACGCAAGATTGTATAAACGCAAGATTGTATAAACGCAAGATTGTATATGTATAAACGCAAGATTGTATAAACGAATTGTATAAACGCAAGATTGTATAAACGAATTGTATAAACGCAAGATTGTATAAACGAATTGTATAAACGCAAGATTGTATAAACGAATTGTATAAACGCAAGATTGTATAAACGAGATTGTATAAACGCAAGATTGTATAAACAAGATTGTATAAACGCAAGATTGTATAAAACGAATTGTATAAACGCAAGATTGTATAAACAAGATTGTATAAACGCAAGATTGTATAAAACAAGATTGTATAAACGCAAGTATAATTGTATAAACGCAAGATTGTATAAACGCAAGATTGTATAAACGCAAGATTGTATAAACGCAAGATTGTATAAACGCAAATTGTATAAACGCAAGATTGTATAAACGCAAAAGATTGTATAAACGCAAGATTGTATAAACGCAAGATTGTATAAACGCAAGATTGTATAAACGCAAGATTGTATAAACGCAAGATTGTATAAACGCAAGATTGTATAAACGCAATTGTATAAACGCAAGATTGTATAAACAAGATTGTATATAAACGCAAGATTGTATAAACGAATTTATATAAACGCAAGATTGTATAAACGAATTGTATAAACGCAAGATTGTATAAACGAATTGTATAAAAACGCAAGATTGTATAAACGCAAGATTGTATAAACGAATTGTATAAACGCAAGATTGTATAAACGCAAGATTGTTGTATAAACGCAAGATTGTATAAACGAATTGTATTGTATAAAAACAAGATTGTATAAACGCAAGATTGTATAAACGCAAGATTGTATAAACGCAAGATTGTATAAACGCAAGATTGTATAAACGCAAGATTGTATGTATAAACGCAAGATTGTATAAACGAATTGTATAAACGCAAGATTGTATAAACGAATTGTATAAACGCAAGATTGTATAAACGAATTGTATAAACGCAAGATTGTATAAACGAGATTGTATAAACGCAAGATTGTATAAACGCAAGATTGTATAAACAAGATTGTATAAACGCAAGATTGTATAAACGCAAATTGTATAAACACAATTGTATAAACGCAAGATTGTATAAACGCAAGATTGTATAAACGAATTGTATAAACAAGATTTGTAAAGATTGTATAAACGCAAGATTGTATAAACGAATTGTATAAACGCAAGATTGTATAAACGCAAGATTGTATAAACGAATTGTATAAACGCAAGATTGTATAAACGAATTGTATAAACGCAAGATTGTATAAACGCAAGATTGTATAAACGCAAGATTGTATAAACGAATTGTATAAACGCAAGATTGTATAAACGCAAGATTGTATAAATTGCAAGATTGTATAAACGCAAGATTGTATAAACGCAAGATTGTATAAACGCAAGATTGTATAAACGCAAGATTGTATAAACGCAAGATTGTATAAACGAATTGTATTGTATAAACGCAAGATTGTATAAACAAGATTGTATAAAAGATTGTATAAACGTATAAAAGATTGTATAAACGCAAGATTGTATAAACGCAAGATTGTATAAACGCAATATTGTATAAACGCAAGATTGTATAAACGAATTGTATAAACGCAAGATTGTATAAACGAATTGTATAAACGCAAGATTGTATAAACGAATTGTATAAACGCAAGATTGTATAAACGAATGTATAAACGCAAGATTGTATAAAAGATTGTATAAACGCAAGATTGTATAAACGCAAGATTGTATAAATTGTATAAACGCAAGATTGTATAAACGCAAGATTGTATAAACGAGATTGTATAAACGCAAGATTGTATAAACGCAAGATTGTATAAACGCAAGATTGTATAAACGAGATTGTATAAACGCAAGATTGTATAAACGAATTGTATAAACGCAAGATTGTATAAACGAATTGTATAAACGCAAGATTGTATAAACGAATTGTATAAACGCAAGATTGTATAAACGAATTGTATAAACGCAAGATTGTATAAACGAATTGTATAAACGCAAGATTGTATAAACGCAAGATTGTATAAACAAGATTGTATAAACGCAAGATTGTATAAAAACGAATTGTATAAACGCAAGATTGTATAAACGCAAGATTGTATAAACGCAAGATTGTATAAACGAATTGTATATATAAACAAGATTGTATAAACGCAAGATTGTATAAACGCAAGATTGTATAAACGAATTGTATAAACGCAAGATTGTATAAACGCAAGATTGTATAAACGCAAGATTGTATAAACGCAAGATTGTATAAACGCAAGATTGTATAAACGAATTGTATAAACGCAAAGATTGTATAAACGCAAGATTGTATAAACGCAAATTGTATAAACGCAAGATTGTATAAACGAATTGTATAAACGCAAGATTGTATAAACGAATTGTATAAACGCAAGATTGTATAAACGAATTGTATAAACGCAAGATTGTATAAACGAATTGTATAAACGCAAGATTGTATAAATAAACAATTGTATAAACGCAAGATTGTATAAACGAATTGTATAAACGCAAGATTTGTATATAAACGCAAGATTGTATAAACGAGATTGTATAAACGCAAGATTGTATAAACGCAAGATTGTATAAACGCAAGATTGTATAAACAAGAATTGTATAAACGCAAGATTGTATAAACGAATTGTATAAGATTGTATAAACGCAATTGTATAAACGCAAGATTGTATAAACAAATTGTATAAACGCAAGATTGTATAAACGAATTGTATAAACGCAAGATTGTATAAAGAATTGTATAAACGCAAGATTGTATAAACGAATTGTATAAACGCAAGATTGTATAAACGAGATTGTATAAACGCAAGATTGTATAAACGCAAGATTGTATAAACGCAAGATTGTATAAACGAATTGTATAAACGCAAGATTGTATAAACGAATTGTATAAACGCAAGATTGTATAAACGAATTGTATTGTAGATTGTATAAACGAATTGTATAAACGCAAGAATTGTATAAACGCAAGATTGTATAAACGAATTGTATAAACGCAAATTGTATAAAACAAGATTGTATAAACGCAAGATTGTATAAACGCAAGATTGTATAAACGCAAGATTGTATAAACGAATTGTATAAACGCAAGATTGTATAAACGCAAGATTGTATAAACGAATTGTATAAACGCAAGATTTGTAGATTGTATAAACGAATTGTATAAACGCAAGATTGTATAAACGCAAGATTGTATAAAACGAATTGTATAAACGCAAGATTGTATAAACGAATTGTATAAACGCAAGATTGTATAAACGAATTGTATAAACGCAAGATTGTATAAACGCAAGATTGTATAAAGATTGTATAAACGCAAGAAGATTGTATAAACGCAAGATTGTATAAAAGATTGTATAAACGCAAGATTGTATAAAAATTGTATAAAACAAATTGTATAAACGCAAGATTGTATAAACGCAAGATTGTATAAACGCAAGATTGTATATAAACGCAAGATTGTATAAACGCAAATTGTATAAACGCAAGATTGTATATAAACGCAAGATTGTATAAAAATTGTATAAACGCAAGATTGTATAAACGCAAGATTGTATAAACGCAAGATTGTATAAACGCAAGATTGTATAAACGCAAGATTGTATAAACGCAAGATTGTATAAACGCAAGATTGTATAAACGCAAGATTGTATAAACGAATTGTATAAACGCAAGATTGTATAAACGCAAGATTGTATAAACGCAAGATTGTATAAACGAATTGTATAAACGCAAGATTGTATAAACGAATTGTATAAACGCAAGATTGTATAAACGAATTGTATAAACGCAAGATTGTATAAACGAATTGTATAAACGCAAGATTGTATAAACGAATTGTATAAACGCAAGATTGTATAAACGAATTGTATAAACGCAAGATTGTATAAACGAATTGTATAAACGCAAGATTGTATAAACGCAAGATTGTATAAACGCAAGATTGTATAAACGCAAGATTGTATAAACGCAAGATTGTATAAACGAATTGTATAAACGCAAGATTGTATAAACGAATTGTATAAACGCAAGATTGTATAAACGCAAGATTGTATAAACGCAAGATTGTATAAACGCAAGATTGTATAAACGCAAGATTGTATAAACGCAAGATTGTATAAACGCAAGATTGTATAAACGCAAGATTGTATAAACGAATTGTATAAACGCAAGATTGTATAAACGAATTGTATAAACGCAAGATTGTATAAACGCAAGATTGTATAAACGAATTGTATAAACGCAAGATTGTATAAACGAATTGTATAAACGCAAGATTGTATAAACGAATTGTATAAACGCAAGATTGTATAAACGAATTGTATAAACGCAAGATTGTATAAACGAATTGTATAAACGCAAGATTGTATAAACGCAAGATTGTATAAACGCAAGATTGTATAAACGAATTGTATAAACGCAAGATTGTATAAACGAATTGTATAAACGCAAGATTGTATAAACGCAAGATTGTATTGTATAAACGCAAGATTGTATAAACGAATTGTATAAACGCAAGATTGTATAAACGCAAGATTGTATAAACGCAAGAGATTGTATAAACGCAAGATTGTATAAACGAATTGTATAAACGCAAGATTGTATAAACGCAAGATTGTATAAACGCAAGATTGTATAAACGAATTGTATAAACGCAAGATTGTATAAACGCAAGATTGTATAAACGCAAGATTGTATAAACGAATTGTATAAACGCAAGATTGTATAAACGCAAGATTGTATAAACGCAAGATTGTATAAACGCAAGATTGTATAAACGAATTGTATAAACGCAAGATTGTATAAACGAATTGTATAAACGCAAGATTGTATAAAGATTGTATAAACGCAAATTGTATAAACGCAAGATTGCAAGATTGTATAAACGAATTGTATAAACGCAAGATTGTATAAACGAATTGTATAAACGCAAGATTGTATAAACGAATTGTATAAACGCAAGATTGTATAAACGAATTGTATAAACGCAAGATTGTATAAACGCAAGAATTGTATAAACGCAAGATTGTATAAACGCAAGATTGTATAAACAAGATTGTATAAACGCAAGATTGTATAAACGCAAGATTGTATAAACAAGATTGTATAAACGAATTGTATAAACGCAAGATTGTATATAAACGCAAGATTGTATAAACGCAAGATTGTATAAACGCAAGATTGTATAAACGAATTGTATAAACGCAAGATTGTATAAACGAATTGTATAAACGCAAGATTGTATAAACGAATTGTATAAACGCAAGATTGTATAAACGAATTGTATAAACGCAAGATTGTATAAACGAATTGTATAAACGCAAGATTGTATAAACGCAAGATTGTATAAACGCAAGATTGTATAAACGAATTGTATAAACGCAAGATTGTATAAACGAATTGTATAAACGCAAGATTGTATAAACGCAAGATTGTATAAACGAATTGTATAAACGCAAGATTGTATAAACGAATTGTATAAACGCAAGATTGTATAAACGAATTGTATAAACGCAAGATTGTATAAACGAATTGTATAAACGTATAAAAGATTGTATAAACGAATTGTATAAACGAATTGTATAAACGCAAGATTGTATAAACGAATTGTATAAACGCAAGATTGTATAAACGCAAGATTGTATAAACGCAAGATTGTATAAACGAATTGTATAAACGCAAGATTGTATAAACGAATTGTATAAACGCAAGATTGTATAAACGCAAGATTGTATAAACGAATTGTATAAACGCAAGATTGTATAAACGAATTGTATAAACGCAAGATTGTATAAACGCAAGATTGTATAAACGCAAGATTGTATTGAATTATATAAACGCAAGATTGTATAAACGCAAGATTGTATAAACGCAAGATTGTATAAACGCAAGATTGTATAAACGAATTGTATAAACGCAAGATTGTATAAACGAATTGTATAAACGCAAGATTGTATAAACGAATTGTATAAACGCAAGATTGTATAAAATGAAGTCTACTAGAGTGTAAACTACAGCAAGTTTGTATGTTTGTGAGAGAAGCTTTTGTTATAAAAAAACCAAGAAATTGTTATCAATAGAATATAGTAATTAATTCAGGAAAATAAGTCAGGTTGTGAGCGTAGAGACGAAATCGATACACGATACCAGTAAAGTATCGATACTTTTCTTTCGATACCTAGTATTTTTTTACTCGATACTTTCATCCGATACTTTCATTAATATGGGTACTAGTAATAAGGTATCAGTAAATTATTTTGTTACATTTAAACACCACTATGACAACCCTTACGAAAGATAAGTGAGCGCCCGCTTCTGGCGGCATCTTGCGGCAGTGTCCAACTACAGTTTAATAGTAGCAGTGTCTATTTTCTCAAACGTCTTCCCCTATGTTCTTGCAGCTTGCAGCGTTCCTAACGGCAAATAGTCCAATTACTTGGACTTCAGCCTCCGATATCGAGCACATTTTTTATAATGGTGGCTGTACTTCTGTTTCGTTTACATTCAGTGGTAGGGAAGAAAGCGATACCACAAATCGACACCAGTGAAGTATCGATACTTTACTTTCGATACCTCGTATTTTTTACTCGATAATAATAAGGTTCAAGTACTAGTAATAATCGATAGTAATAAGGTACAAGTACAATCGATTAATCGATTATAGGTCGATTATTTTTTTACAAGTACTAGTAATAAGGTATCGGTAAATTATTTTGTTAAGCTTAAACAACACTATCGCCGTCATCGGCGGTTTCGAACCTGAGATCTCTTACTCACGAAGTACCACTAAACCATCCCGAGATGACCAAAGTGTAATGTAAGCTGTAAACAAGTTCCTGACTTCGTCCAGTCATCCTACGAAACCTGGGCTACATATTTATATCTCATAAAGTCTAATGTTTGACAAATTAGGTTATGTCCATATTATATTATAATTACTTGGATTTATTCCCGTTTATTGTTTTTAGTATGTACATATTCTCATTTATTGTTTTTGGTATGTACATATTCTCATTTATTGTTTTTGATATGTACATATTCTCATTTATTGTTTTTGGTATGTACATATTCTCATTTATTGTTTTTGGTATGTACATATTCTCATTTATTATTTTTGTTACGTACATATATATTCCTCACCTTATGTGTGCAAGAATTAATTTTACCTATTGTTTTCGCTGTACATAATATTATTATATCTGATATTTTTTTAAATTTAATGTTTTGTTTTAATTCGAAGGTAACAGATAAAGTATATATACATGAATTTTCTTTTCAGTTCAATAACAGAATCCTTGTTATTTTTTTTAATCGATTTAAAATTGAAAAAAATTTATGTGACAGTAATTATGACTTATTTTCTTATTTACAATGTAATTAGGAAATTTGAAATGTTGATTTTATCAGATTTTAACTATGAGTTATATTAATAACGGCAAAGTAGGATATACAAAAAAATAATTTCTGTTACTGAGCTAAAAGTAAGAATAGTGTTTCCTCTTTCTTTTTATTTTAATAACGATATTTTGTTCGAAAACACGACAAATTAACATAGATAGTTTTTAACAAAATAACCTAAAACTTATTAGCCCATCAGCTGTTCAATGAAATCGCTGATCGTTACGAATTAATATAAAACAACTGATCTTTTACTATAGCACACCTAGTTTTTAACAACATAACCTAAAACGTATTGCAGCCTATCAGCTGTTCAATGAAATCAGCTGATCGTTACGAATTAATATAAAACAACTGATCTTTTACTGTAACACAGCTAATTTTTTAAGAACATAACCTAAAAATTATTGTATCCCATCAGCTGTTCAATAAAATCAGCTGATCGTTACGAATTAATATAAAACAACTGATCTTTTACTTTAACACAGCTAATTTTTTAACAACATAACCTAAAAATTATTGTATCCCATCAGCTGTTCAATAAAATCAGCTGATCGTTACGAATTAATATAAAACAACTGATCTTTTACTGTAACACAGCCAGTTTTTTAACAACATAACCTAAAAATTATTGTAGCCTATCAGCTGTTCAATGAAATCAGCTGATCGTTACGAATTAATAAAAAACAACTGATATTTTACCGTAACATAGCCAGTTTTTTAACAACATAACCTAAAAATTATTGTAGCCTATCAGCTGTTCAATAAAATCAGCTGATCGTTACGAATTAATATAAAACAACTGATCTTTTACTGTAACACAGCTAGTTTTTTAACAACATAACCTACAAATTATTGTAGCCTATCAGCTGTTCAATGAAATCAGCTGATCGTTACGAATTAATAAAAAACAACTGATATTTTACTATAACTACCAATATAAATTTCCATCCCGAAAACATGAACATGTTAAAAGTGCAAGAAAATTGTTATAGCTAAAATTCCTCTTCAATTGTGAGTCGTCATTTTTTATTTAATTGGTCATAAAACTTCCAAATTAGTGTCGTGGAACAATAACAAAACTACGATAGAAATTTAATGATTAATTCTTTACTATTTGAATCGGTTTCAAATCAAAAACATATTTTCTTGTTTATTATTGTTTCAAAGTCTGATTGTTAGCGCAGCGTGTTTTATCGATTGCAACGCAATATTTGAAGATTGAAACTAGTTTTTTTTAAACTAAAACTGAATTACGGTACACAATACAAAACATCACAAATTAATTTTGAATGCTTGAAAATAAAGCTGTTTTAAATAACAATGCAATTATTAATAGTCGCATCCAATATCACGCTACCAGTTTTTATAAAATATAGAGTAATTAATAAAAACGTGTTTTTGGAATAATTAAAATGTGAAAAAACATTTAAAAAAATGCGCTCATATTCTATTTAATTAGTTTTTAAAAAAACGTGGCATTCCGACTTAGGCTAAGTGACAATTATATTACTGATTCAATTGCTAATTTGATATTATACACAACAAAATTAAAGAAAATGAAACATCTACATCATACACAAGGATAAAATATCAATCTTGTGCATTATATGAAACTGTTAATTATTATTATAGCTGGGCTGGTCATGTACTACAACGGTGTTCGTTAATAATTTAAATATTTATTAATTAAATTATTTACCCTTATGCTAGTTTGACTAATGAGGACGAGGGATCAGAGTAAGCGGTAAGGGGAAAGCAACGGGAGCAACTGCGGCTAGAACTAGGAACCTTAAGTGCGCAGTTCAGAGACTCAACAGACTGACCGGTACTTTAGCCACATCGACTGCCGAGTCCCCTGATATTATACTACAAACGTTCTAAACAATTTTGTGGTAAATGGGTCGGGTATGTAGTATAATGGCGTTCGTTATAATTTAAATATTTATTAATTAAATTATTTACCCTTATGCCAGTTCGACTAATGAGGACGAGGGATCAGAGTAAGCGGTAAGTTAAAAGCAACGGGAGCAACTGCGGCTAGAACTAAGAACCTTAAGGTGCGCAGTTCAGAGACTCAACAGAATGACCGGTACTTTAGCCACATCGACTACGAGTCCCCTGATATTATACTACAAACGCTCTAAACAATTTTGTGGTAAATGGGTCGGGTATGTAGTATAATGGCGTTCGTTATAATTTAAATATCTATTATTGAACTTATCCATATACATTATTTTATAAGAAAATACTTAAACAAGCATAAATATTAGCACTGAGCCAATAATGCAGAAACTAGCTCATTGGTAGACTTAATATCACTAAGTGTATACAGCAAGCGTGACGCTTTTTTAAATGTTATTCGCGCTAGCGTGAGTTTTAGAAGTGTTCATTTCAAATCAAAGTAGGTTATTGCGTCAAGTTTGAATAAAACCAAAGTAAAAACTTTAACCCCTCAAAAAGTGATATAGAGGTCAGAATCGGTGCTAATTTCAAGGTACCAGGTCTTATCATAATGGCAGCCACAATAGCTCATTTTCCAACTCGCTAATAAAACATTTTAATTATTATTTTCACAGTATCATTTTCTTATTTCAACGGACATTTAAAATTTATAGCGCTATTGCAGATTTCAATGTTCAACAAGATGGATAAATCAGATTTGACAGGAAATAAAGTATGATTTACTTATAGATTTGAAATAGCCGCCATTTTGAAACGAACAAAGGATTTTGTTAAAAAAACAAACAAATTTGCCCAAGCTGTTACAAAAATCGGTTTTTTATGCGGTTACCAAAATAACTCTCTCACTAGCTGGTATTTTCACCATCTTCTAACCTCAGAAGCTTTAGGCCTTCTTCGTATGATCAAACCAACTTCTGTGAAGTTATATATACTACCTCAACCTCAGCGCTAATGGTACTGCACAGTTCAAAGCTTCCCGACTCTTTACAGACTCTAGACACTCTCTATATCACCTGACAGTTCTTGAACCATTCATATCTTTTGTATGCAGCAGCTTCCTCCTCGGCTCCAGAACTAATCTCCTCCAAGTCCATCTTTCCTCGCCTCCCTTATTATTTATTTTCTAACCAGACCTTCCTCCACAACACTATCAACATCAATTATCCAAATCTGTCTTACATTTACAGAAGCTTTTGCCTCCAGAACAAATCTCCTCCAAGCCAATTTGTCCCCGTTTCTCTTATTTGTTTTCTAACGACATCTTTAGGTCTTCTTCCACAACGCTGTCAATCTGTTCAACCCTGACAGATTGTCAGATCATATATACTTAAAGTTTTTACAGAACTTTGGTCTCCAGAACAAATCCCCTCCAAGCCCATTTGTCCTCGCCTCCCTTATTATTCATTTTCTAACCACAACTTCTCTAGACCTTCCACAACGCTGTCAACCTTCAACTGTCCAAATCTGTCTGACATACATAAATAAAGCTTTTACAAAACTCTGGCCTCCAGAATAACTTTCCTTCTAGCTTGTCTGTTCTCGCTTCTTCATCTTCTAACCGCAGGCTGCTTAGATTCTTCAACATACCACCTGACTATAGTCCAGCCACGTAGAAAACGGCCTGCGCGAGAATTTTCGCGTGTAGAATTCCCCTGCAGCTCACTCCAACAGTGATACAGCGTCTGCCAATCTGAGTCTACAAATTGGTACTACTCAGCAATTTTGAAAAAACTAGGAAGCTTTGGTGAGAAAGAGTTTGGACTCGACATCTTACTCGCACATTTTTTCTCTCTGCCCCACTGGTGTTCTTAGAAGGCCGTTTTCTAAGCGGCTGACATATAACAATTACCCAAATCAGTCTATTGTATATAGTCTACTTACTAATTCTTCTTGCTGTTCAGTGTCAGCCTCCAGAATAACTCTCGCCAAACGTGTTTTTCCTTCGTCGCTTTTATAAACTGTATTAATATGCGTTAGATTCTTATTTATTTCAGAGAAATTACACGCACCTTTTATATTGTTTTGTCCAATTAACTGCAGTATATTATGTTATCTGATTGTTTTAGTTTTGCTTATGTTGTTTTTGACATTACATCGCCGAGTCCTCAATCCCAATCCCTGCGAATTAACGGGTCGCATTGAATACTATAACGAGAACTGAATCTATCTCTTGACGTCATCCTGTCAGGAATTTCACATTAAAGCGTTATCAGTTTCCTTCGCTTTGATGACGTTATACGACTGAAATCCATTAGAAGTAGGCGCCGTTCGCGCGCCAAAACATTCGCGGGCATAGTTCCAAGCCACGGGAACAGAGCAGTGAATGTGGCGCTTTTATTGAAGGTCTAGTCCCGATTATCGAGGTTCAAACCATTGCGTAACCCGTGGATTACATCTGTAAGGTGTCGCGGCAATTGGGGTCAGCGGGTTGGCAGTGTTTGGACTGTGTCAGGGGTCCAGGGATTGAATCTTAGCGCCTGTAAATTACTTGGTGATAAATGAAGCGCATTAAAACGAGGCCTACAGCCGCTGTGGATTTTCACAATTCACATTCCGTATTGCGCTCTATCTTTTCTGGAATCGTGTTTCTTGTCAATTCCTTGGATTCGTCCATCACTTCGTTGTCCTCTTTCCAGCAAACAAGCTGGCGGAGGCAACTGAAATGAAGAGTTGATGGGCTTAGCGATCCCAACATACCTCTCGCTCACTCACTCATCACCCACCCATCACACACACACGCACGCACACTACTCTACGTAACTTGGCTAACTCTAAAGTGTAAAGTCTAAATGTAAAGTGCATACGGGACTCTGTGTGGGCGGACATAATTTCTCTACCTACTTATGTTTCCGCGAGTAAGAATGTAAATAGAATGAGCGGGAACTCGACGCACAGCAAGAAGCACTCCAAATGGGGCTTAACTTCCATGATAAGTATTTTTAACCGTAAGGGGAAGAAATTGAAAAGCAATTAGCAGAGCAAGCATCTGCAAGTACCTCAATACTGAATAAGGAAGTCACCAATTAAAAGTAGTAGAGTTATACACCTTGAATCCTCTCCAAATAGTAGACTTTATGAAGGATTAGTACTGGAGAAGGGGCTGTGACTGAGCATCTCGGGAATATAGAAAGGGTGCAAAATAGATCTACAAAGTTTTAGTGCAGTAGTGACACTGGAAATTCATTCCAGCACATAATCATTTTGAATATTCTGTTCCTTTTGTTGAATGCCGTAAATAACCGTCTCTCTCTCTCTCTCTCTCTCTCTCTCTCTCTCTCTCTCTCTTTCTCTCCCTCATTTGTTAATGTTTAGAAGAGCTTTGTTTAAAATTTAAAATATCTTTAATTGTAACTATTGTAATAAAGCCGGAGAGAGAGAGAGAGAGAAAGAGAGAGAGATAACAGCATGTGTGTGTGTGTGTGTGTGTGTGTGTGTGTGTGTGTGTGTGTGTGTGTGTGTGTGTGTGTGTGTGTATCACTCTTTGGAACAATCGTTTTGGTATAGTCCAGCCACTTAGTAAACGGCCTGCGTGAAAATATCTCACGCATGTATAGGAGAATTGCCCTCCAGCTCCTTCCAACAGTCCAGTGACACGGACGGTTTCCCAGTCTGAGTGTACAAACTGTTCCTATTCAGCGATAGTGAAGGAAAAGGAGTAAGTTGTGGTGACAGAGTGGGCACTCGACCTCTCATTCGCACATTTTCTCTCTCTCCCACTGGTGTTTTAGCAGTCAGTTTTCTAAGCGGCTGACCTATAATAGCTGGGTCTAGTTTGTTACCAAACAAAATCCATTCAACAGTTTCGAAATGGTGTCCTTTTCAAACGCAAAAATGCTTTTTGTGTATACTTTTTTGCAAATCCGATTTCACGGTAATAACAGCGTTAAAATTAGTTCACTTAAATTTTCAAATTCATTAAAAATAAACTCTGGTTCACGGTTGAAAGTTTTTTTTTTAATTTAAAAATATTAAAAATGCAGACTTCAATGTCGATTACGATGGTGAAATTGGATTTTTAAAAGAGTCGAAGAGAAACAATTTTATTACGTGGAATTCGCCTTCAACACGCGAAGCGGAGCTGACGAGAGAATTTAATCATGTAAATTGGAAATACTTCGCGTTGGTTTTGATTAAATATTTTGTCGTCAAAACAACGCTTCTGGAACAATTTTAGAACGCGATGTTAATAATGAAACAGAGTTTTCCTTATGATGTTTTTAAAGCAGTAAATTAAGTGTAAAATAAACGTTTGTTGTTGACAGTAAGTCAATAAAGCGGAAACCGAAAACCGAAACTTTCCTTATTACATCATATTTGTCGGTAAACATAATTAATGTTTAATTATTCATTAGTCCATATTAAGTCTGTGTGTGTAGAACACCTGTATTTTACTTCTAGCAACGCTTATTAAAATAATAAGTTATTAAATGTCATTTGTTTTATGGTGGCGCTTGAAGGAGAAGCGGGTAGACTTGTGATTGGAAAAGGTTATATGATAAACTTAACACTGGTCTAACACATTACATTAACGACATTATAGTCTAAGCTAGGCTGAGCTACTTCCTTCCTCCACCACTAATAGCAGCACCTGTTAGTCTGATCAAGGTCAAGCGCCACAGAAAAACAAACGAACTACATAGCATATTTTGCTAAAATGGTAGAAACGAATTAAATAATTACTTTTAAAAAAAAAAAAAACACGACTGCTAAAAACAAAAATAAATTATACACAAAAGTACATAATTAAACGAAATGAAAATCTGAAATATAATTGATTTAAAAAGATGAAAACAAGGTATTAGAATAAATGCTGAAGAATATTTTTCAAGTATTTCCATAATTACAAAACACATAATTACAAAACATTATCAATTACACATAATTTGAGTTCATGTTTAATTTTATGAAGTTTAAATATTGTGTTTAATTTTATGAAGTTTATAAAATAGTGCAACTCTTTTATTGTATTATCAGTGCAGTATATCCCTGACAAAACGTGTTAATTTGAACTTGGCACAGTGTATCTTGTATCATTTAGAAAATTTTGGTCTTCGATTAACAATTTAAATGCAGTCGGGGCCTGCATCTCAATATATTTGCACTAAATTGGCTCGGTCGATTTTTGTGTTCAGGGTGTCATTTTCCCCAGCTCAACGTCCTAAATCAGCTGAAACATGAGTGGTAACACTGGGCCTATTGGTTTCTCAGTTACATTTTTCTATAGTTTTCCGTGGTTGAATCTGAGTGATTCCTATTGTATAGTCCGTAGTAATTATCTTTTACGCCTACACATCAGTTATTTAAGAATATATGGGCACATAAGTTATTTAAGAATTTATGATTTCATCCTAGCAACTTATATGTGTTATCTGAAATTACTTACAAGTTTATCCTATCTATTTCACTACATTGGGGATGAGTTAGGTGAAAGTTATGGCACTTCTGGTTAAGTGAAAGTTAATTAGCCTATGGCACTTCTG
The DNA here is from genome assembly GCA_022606455.1 of Callitettix versicolor. Lineage (NCBI taxonomy): Eukaryota > Metazoa > Arthropoda > Insecta > Hemiptera > Cercopidae > Callitettix > Callitettix versicolor. The sequence continues at coordinate 6,941,431 of CM040188.1, read as the reverse complement.
GTTAAGTGAAAGATTCAACGAGTTAAGGCAAATTAAAATCGGACGAGCCGTTATTTTGGGAAACTAACCGAACTCGTGTAATTATTTTGCAGTGTGTATAGGTCAGCCACTTAGATGGATAGTGGGATAGAGAGAAAAAATGTGCGAGTAAGACGTCGAGTCCCCACTCTTTCTCACTATAACTCCTTTTCCTTCACCATCGCTGAGTAGTAACAGTTTGTAGACTCTGTGTTACTGGACTAGAGGTGGGTAAGAAAATACCAAACTGTTAAAAAAACTGCTATTCAATAAACGGAAACAAGCAGTTTGATTTGGACTGGTTCGTGAGTGGTTAAACAAGGAACAGCTGTTGTTACTTCTCCAACACCCATGTTCTATTCGAACGTTGCCGCAAGCGCTAAAACGTTTTCCTGCTGTTTATCTGCTAAATGTTTTCCTGCTGCTTTTCTTCAACCTGCTTTTATGCTTTTTCCCGTTATTTCAAAGTTTCCTATTGCTTGTTGCTTGTAGTGAAGTCAGAACTGTTTTGGGCGTTGTCAACGTTTATCTCTATTTTGTTTCGAGTTGTTTAAAAGTTTTAAATGTAAAATTTGTTGTTCAAACATTTTTTAAACTGTAAAATCAGCCATAATTGTGTTATATATTAGTTTTTCTTCGTAGTTTACTTTGTGTTTAGAAATTTTAAAATATTTAGTGGACAATTTTGAAAGTTTTCTTTTACTTTTTTTATGTTTTTAGAATTAAGTGCACAGTTTTTAATTATTTATTGGATGTGTGGACTTTATAAAATTCACATGTTCTATCTCTTGTATATATCTTGAATAATTTTATGTTATTTTAGTACTTTTTCTAAAATTTTGCGAAATATAAGCTACATCTGAACATAATCAAATCTTTTAGTGTCATATGTTTTAAAATTATGGCTAACCGTCAAAGAAGTATAATTTGGAACTATTTTTTTTAAGGCTGAGAATGAAAATGCTTTTTGCAATGTATGTAAACAAGCCTTATCTTATAATCCAGTGTGACTAATTTGAAAGGACATTTATAATAACCTATAATAACCTAATGATAATAACCTATAATTTTGTAACTATATAGAGCTAATTTTATTTAAACATATTTGGCCTATGTTCTTATTACTATATTTTACTTATTAAGGTTACTTTTTTCAGTGTTGAAAAGTGAAAACCTACTTTCTCCCAAATAAAAATATGACAGTAACATCTCACATTTTGTAAATACATAACCTAATTTTATTTAAACGTATTTTTTATTTATTATCAATCATCAATATTTTTTAATCAACTAAAAATATTCTAAATTGTTTGCATTTCAGTAAATATGCAAAGGACTATTTAATTTTTAAGTAAAAAAAAAAATGCTTCTATTAGAAATTCATTGCATTTTGTAAATATAAAATGGCATACATAGATATTACGTTTTGAGAATGTAATTTAATTATTACTACACTTATAAGAATTATTTTTTTCTAAATGCTTTACACCCAAAAACAGTTAAGAACATGGTGGTAATGCGAATGAAAAAGTAGTCTTAGAAAACTGAACGTATGTGCTTATGTTTTAGCTGCTAATACAACTTCGAGTTTCAGTTTTCTAAACTTGTTTTTTTCCAACTGTTTTTCCAACAAACAGTTATTTTTTCCAACAAACAGTTCGTTGATATTTTGTAAAAATAGCAGAAATGCCCATCCTACACTGGACTGTTGGAGAAAGCTGGAGGGGAATTCTACATGCGCGAGAAATTCTCGCGCAGGTCGTTTACTGAGCGGCTGATCTATATTTTATGATACACATTGAAAGCGAGGAAGTTTGTACAGCGTTTTGCTCGTCAGTTTCCGAGAATAAATACGGTATTTGATAAAGTTAATTAATTAATGAGATGTTTATTTTTGTACAAGTTCGCATACAGCGATAAAAATAAGGAAAGTTTTACATAAAATAATTTTAAAATATCTCCGTTCAAACATTGTGATGTAACTAGCCTGAATTGCACAACAGTACACACACACACACACACACACACACACACCTATTGACATTAAATTTTTGTTATTTAAATGTGCCGGGTTCAAAGGCGCGCGCGCTTGTGTCCCTATTAAAAATAAATAAACAAAAAAGCAGTTCAGGAGTTTTGAATGAAACACTCAGTTTTGTAAGAGGTCGTTAAAACTGTTTTACATATGTAAAGTGTAGGTATTTGTTACGATTTGATTCAAACTTGGCTCAAAATCGATTTTTGTAATTGCTTGGATATGTTACTCCGAAAGATCTGTTCAACAGTTTTAAAATGGCGTCAATCGCAAACATAAAAAATAACTTTTTATCTCACGTATTTTTGAGATTTCATCTAAATTTCATTAAGAAACGAAAACAAATCTTACGGTGTAAAGTCATAAAAACGTGAAAAGTTTAAAACCAGATTAACTTGTTTTAAAGTCAGAAAAACATGAAAAGTTTAAAACCAGATTAACTTGTTTTAAAGTCAGAAAAACATGAAAAGTTTAAAACCAGATTAACTTGTTTTAAAGTGAGAAACACATGAAAAGTTTAAAACCAGATTAACTTGTTTTAAAGTCAGAAAAACATGAAAAGTATAAAACCAGATTAACTTGTTTTAAAGTCAGAAAAACATGAACAGTTTAAAACCAGATTAACTTGTTTTAAAGCCAGAAAAACATGAAAAGTATAAAACCAGATTAACGTGTTTTAAAGTCAGAAACACATGAAAAGTTTAAAACCAGATTAACTTGTTTTAAAGTCAGAAAAACATGAAAAGTATAAAACCAGATTAACTTGTTTTAAAGTCAGAAAAACATGAAAAGTATAAAACCAGATTAACTTGTTTTAAAGTCAGAAAAACATGAACAGTTTAAAACCAGATTAACTTGTTTTAAAGCCAGAAAAACATGAAAAGTTTAAAACCATATTAACTTGTTTTAAAGTGAGAAACACATGAAAAGTTTAAAACCAGATTAACTTGTTTTAAAGTCAGAAAAACATGAAAAGTTTAAAACCATATTAACTTGTTTTAAAGTGAGAAACACATGAAAAATTTAAAACCAGATTAACTTGTTTTAAAGCCAGAAAAACATGAAAAGTTTAAAACCATATTAACTTGTTTTAAAGTGAGAAACACATGAAAAGTTTAAAACCAGATTAACTTGTTTTAAAGCCAGAAAAACATGAAAAGTTTAAAACCATATTAACTTGTTTTAAAGTGAGAAACACATGAAAAGTTTAAAACCAGATTAACTTGTTTTAAAGTGAGAAACACATGAAAAGTATGAAACCAGATTAACTTGTTTTAAAGTCAGAAAAACATGAAAAGTTTAAAACCATATTAACTTGTTTTAAAGTGAGAAACACATGAAAAGTATGAAACCAGATTAACTTGTTTTAAAGTGAGAAACACATGAAAAGTTTAAAACCAGATTAACTTGTTTTAAAGTGAGAAACACATGAAAAGTATGAAACCAGATTAACTTGTTTTAAAGTCAGAAAAACATGAACAGTTTAAAACCAGATTAACGTGTTTTAAAGTCAGAAACACATGAAAAGTTTAAAACCAGATTAACTTGTTTTAAAGTCAGAAAAACATGAACAGTATAAAACCAGATTAACGTGTTTTAAAGTCAGAAACACATGAAAAGTATGAAACCAGATTAACTTGTTTTAAAGCCAGAAAAATATGAAAAGTTTAAAACCAGATTAACTTGTTTTAAAGTCAGAAAAACATGAAAAGTTTAAAACCAGATTAACTTGTTTTAAAGTGAGAAACACATGAAAAGTTTAAAACCATATTAACTTGTTTTAAAGTGAGAAACACATGAAAAGTATGAAACCAGATTAACTTGTTTTAAAGTCAGAAAAACATGAAAAGTTTAAAACCAGATTAACTTGTTTTAAAGTGAGAAACACATGAAAAGTATGAAACCAGATTAACTTGTTTTAAAGTGAGAAACACATGAAAAGTTTAAAACCCGATTAACTTGTTTTAAAGTGAGAAACACATGAAAAGTATGAAACCAGATTAACTTGTTTTAAAGCCAGAAAAACATGAAAAGTTTAAAACCAGATTAACTTGTTTTAAAGCCAGAAAAACATGAAAAGTTTAAAACCATATTAACTTGTTTTAAAGTGAGAAACACATGAAAAGTTTAAAACCAGATTAACTTGTTTTAAAGTCAGAAAAACATGAAAAGTTTAAAACCAGATTAACTTGTTTTAAAGTGAGAAACACATGAAAAGTTTAAAACCATATTAACTTGTTTTAAAGTGAGAAACACATGAAAAGTTTAAAACCAGATTAACTTGTTTTAAAGTGAGAAAAACATGAAAAGTTTAAAACCATATTAACTTGTTTTACAGTGAGAAACACATGAAAAGTTTAAAACCAGATTAACTTGTTTTAAAGTGAGAAACACATGAAAAGTATGA
>CM040188.1:6911971-6931971 GCA_022606455.1 Callitettix versicolor | reverse complement strand
CACACGCACACACACCACTCACGCGCGCACACACACGCACACGCACACCAAACGCGCGCGCGCGCGCACACACACACACATACACACAAATTTTAACACCGCAAAAAGTGATATAGTGTGTTTCTTACCTTTATGGCCGTTCAAATAGCACTTTTGTCTAATAGAAATTCGTTAATAACACACACTGGGAAATCTAAAATCGAAATGAGTGTTCAGAGCGGTGTCATCAGTCGATACAAATATTGTGCAAATGTCGGACAAAGGCATTAAAAGTTTTCTAACCTTAGGTAATTGTCACTTGCGAAACCATGCTTGCAATAACAAGCTTGTGTTTTCCTGGTTGCTATCACCAGCAGCTGACTCCAATCATACCATACCTTACATAGAGGACTTAATTGTGATTTCAACTGGATAGTCATTTTCCTCGTGAAATAACGGTCACTCATTCTTCCATTGCATGTTTACAAAAGGTTCTGTTTCTAGTTAATATCATATAGAAGTGTGTGTGTGTGTGTGTGTGTGCGCGCGCGCGCGTGCGTGTGTGTGCGTGTGCGTGTGTGTTTTTTTGTGTGTGCGATCGCGCGTGTTCGCTTACGTGCATGCGTGTTTTAGCTCGCTCACATTCGCTGATTTGGTGCGATTTTATTCAAAATTGGCACAAGAATCGATTTTATTAATAGCTTGGTCAAGTTCGTTAAGTAGCGAAATTCGTTCAGCTGTTTCAAAATGGCGATCATTGCAATTCTTGGAAAAAATTACAACCTTTTCTTCTGAAATATTTTTGAAAATCTGATGTCAACACCGAAATCAATTTTTAAAAACTGCATAAATTACCATTTTGAATTTACGGAGTCATTGAAATTAAAAAATGTAATTTGACGGTGTGTGTGTGTGTGTGTGTGTGTGTGTGTGTGTGTGTGTGTGTTTCAGCATACTCGCGTTCGCAGATTTGGTCCAATTTGTTTTAAACTTGACACAAAAATCGATTTTAGTAATAGCTTGAATAATTCGTTAACCAACAAAATTCGTTCAGTCGTTTCAAAATGAAGGCCACTTCGAAAAGATTACAACTTTTCGTTTGAAATATTTTTCAATATCTGATTTCTCCGCCTTAAATAGCTTTTAAATGAGCTGTAATTATAATTTTAATATTTATTATTCAGCTTATTAATAAACGTATTGAGAAAACCTAATAAATGTAAAACGAGAGCGGGTTGTAAACTCACGTCCCGCAGTTTCATAAGCACTGATCACTGTCAGCTCACTGGTAGACTTGTATTCACTTCAAGATACCAAGCTTCAATATACCAGCTAGTGTGCTGTCACAAGTTTCTGTTTTGTCCTCATACAAGAAGAAGTACTAGGCCCTGTAAACTCACGTCCCGCAGTTTCATAAGCACTGATCACTGTCAGCTCACTGGTAGACTTGTATTCACTTCAAGATACTAAGCTTCAATATACCAGCTAGTGTGCTGTCACAAGTTTCTGTTTTGTCCTCATACAAGAAGAAGTACTAGGCCCTGTAAACTCACGTCCCGTAGTTTCATAAGCACTGATCACTGTCAGCTCACTGGTAGACTTGTATTCACTTCAAGATACTAAGCTTCAATATACCAGCTAGTGTGCTGTCACAAGTTTCTGTTTTGTCCTCATACAAGAAGAAGTACTAGGCCCTGTAAACTCACGTCCCGTAGTTTCATAAGCACTGATCACTGTCAGCTCACTGGTAGACTTGTATTCACTTCAAGATACTAAGCTTCAATATACCAGCTAGTGTGCTGTCACACGTTTCTGTTTTGTCCTCATAAAAGAAGAAGTACTAGGCCCGTCTAAAGAAGTTCTCACTTTCAAAGAAAATGTATCCAAATTGTTGATTTGTCTACACTGCCCAGCTCTGCTTTTGTATTCTGGATTACAATTATACAACTTGACCACTATTTTCAGTTCTACCGTAGCTTTGGTAGTTCTGTTTGAATTCATCCCCTTTGTTCCTTCATACCTTTCCAACTCTATATTACTGCAGCGAATAATACACCTGGGTATTGTTGTATGCAATAAGGAAAACGCAATTAATTATCCCAGAACTGCAATATTCAAGTTTCATTGCATTCAAAAGGATATCTCATTAATATTGTTTAGCCCGTGGCAGCTGGTGGGTTGTGAAGTCAGATGCAGCGAAATAATATTTATTAAATATTTTATATTTTTGTTTAGAATACACGAGTACCCAATGTTTCGCAACCAATGAATACAAACGAGCCTGAATGTTTCGCCTCTTCTCGGCCTTTCTTTGTAAATACATTGAGTGGGCAGCTACATTCTTCTTCTTCTTCGTCTTCTTTTCTTCTTCTTCTTTTTAATCTCTTCTTATTTTTATCCTCCTCATTTCTTCTTTTTCTTATTATTATTTTCATCTTTTTTCTTTATCTTCTTTTTTCGTTTTATTATTTTTCTTCTTTTCTTGTTGTTGTTCTCCTTCTTTTCTCTTCTTTTTCTTCCTTCATTCTTCTACTTGTTATTCTCTTCTTCTTTTTTTTATCTTTTTTCTTATTATTTTCTTTTTCTTCTTCTTCTTTTCCTTCTTTTCATTTCCTTTTCCTTCTTATTTCCGTTTTCTTCTTCCTTTTCCTTCTGTTTATTTACTTTTCTTTTTCATTTTCTTCTTCTTCTTGTTTTCCTTATGTTCATTTTCTTATCTTCTTCTTGCAAAGAAAAGCAAGTATTTGCAGATATTTGAAAATAAAAACACGATTTTTTATCGTTTTCATTATTTATGAAGTACGCGTTAAGGGGTTAAAAATGGAGTTTTTTCATCGACCCCCCCCCATAGACCTTCCGAAGTCAATCGACCCCCTTCAAAGTTCAATAAACCCATAAGGGATCCACCTGGACTCCGTTGAGAACCCCTGATCTAGAGGATTGATCGGCGGGGTTCAAGCATATTTCAAGGTTCCAAACGGGGTTCTTACCGTGATGGCGGTTCCAATAGCTAATTTTCCAGTGGGTATTTGCTCAAACATAAACAAACATGAAGTTGTGTGTAATTCAGGAAAGAAAGAGTTTTAATTCTAATGAGGTCACAACGAAAGTTCAGACCCGTGGAATTCCCGTGATGAGGATAATAGCGTTGGCTTCCAGGAACGGTGCCATTGAAACACTTCCGTTGTTACATTCACAGCATATCTGCCGGAGCAAGAGGAAAATCTATCTGCCGATGATGTCAAGTTTTTGTAATTTGCAAAAGTAGCAGTGAAGAGCGTTTAAAAATAACGAATTGTCACCGTTGGTAAGCGCAAACATTCCCTGGGCACGCAGATGTCTCGCTTACGTGATGGAATCGAATTTCAAGTAACCAACATAATCGAAAAACCAGGGTGCCCGTGCAAAATTTCGCACTATGAAATGTTTAAGTAAACACAGCCTTTTGAATAAGAGTAGACGTTGGGATGAAGGCGGTAGTTGGAAGGAAGGGAAACATGTAAAAAAATAAATCGAAAAGCGATCGGTTTGAATTAATAATCACAAATTTATGAGTCATTGTGGTATATATATTTTAATAAAAATAACCGTTTTAACAGCAATTTTTACAGGACATTAAAAACCTCGTTGTAAACGATATTTGATGTAAGAATGTAATCTTCTTGTACTTTTTGTATTTCATTTTCTTTAATTGGTACAAACATGTTAGTTGATTTAGTTACCCTTGAAAAGACTACATGCAATTGTCCGTGAGTAAAGACGGCATTTGGTAAATACAATCCTGCACTTTGAAGTGTTTGTCCCTTCCATTTGTTTATAGTGATAGCAAACGCAATTTTAATAGGTAACTGTCTTTTTGTCAATTGAAAAGGCATGCTTGATAACCTCTAACTGTATTTTGACATTTAATTGTACTTCGTATTTTATGCTGTCCGTATTAACAATAGATAAATGCACGATGGAAGGAGAAATCACAAATATATTTGCGTAAAAACAGTGTCCAAAACATGTGTTTTATATTCGAAATGCTTGTCCCGGCTTGTACGACGGGCAGCGATAAGTGATTGTCATTTAACCTACAGCCAATTAACCTATAAGTTTAATGACTTTTAAGTAAATATTGAAATTATTCTCTAAGCACGTTATGCAAAAAAGTGGCATTTTTAATGGGATTATCTATTTGTTATAATAAGTTAGCTGCGTAAAACATACAAAATATTGTCTGATTTGTGATACCGCGCATGCGCATCCATGATGCCGTTTTGCCTATGACATTTAATTTTGTTGTTGTTGTTATTTTAAGGCGAAAAGCACATTAAGACTATTATCTTCTAAATGTAAGTGTGAGTGTAAAGTGTTAAAGTCGTAAGTGTAGTGTTGTAAGTGTAAGTGTGTGTTAGACTCGGGTACCGCGAGGAACGTCTAAATCCTCTCAATGACAGTTAGAAGTGGATATATATATATATATACGTATTCATTTTACCCCGCAGGTGGTGCAGACTAGCTGCACCTATTGATATTTAGACGTCCCTCGCGGTACCCGAGTCTAATACACACTTACACTTACAACACTATACTTACGACATTAACACTTTACACTTACAATTACATTTAGGGAGGCGATAATAGCCTCAATGTGCTTTTTGCCTTAAAATAACAAAGAAAACGTATCCATTTATCCTTCTATGTATCTACCTACCTTTCTCTCTAATTACCTACCTACCTCACTAATTACCTTTCGACTTACTTATCTACCTATCTATCTATCTACCTACCTACCTACGTATCTACCCCCGTACCTATGTAACTATCACCTAATCATCTATGTGCGCCATATCTACCTATCTATTTATCTAACTATCTAATTACGCCATATCTACGTATCTATTTATCTAACTATCTATCTATCACCTAACTATCCAATCTACATAGTATCTATCTATTCACCTAACTACCTATCTACCTACGTATGTATCTATATCTGTCAATCTATCTATTACTTATCTATCACTCATCTTATCTATCTTCGCCTTATTTTTGATTAAAATTAAATGAAAAAATAATGAGGAAGTTATCGTCTTTTCTTTTTTAAAAAGTTGTAAGCAAAACAATTTCACAAGTAATTAAGAAACACATTTGGCTATATTTCTGTTTAACGCTGCATTGTGTTTATATTGAATAAGAAAACCGCAGGTTGAGGACAATGGTCGGCCTTCAGGTAGGTATTAGGTTATGAAAGCACTGACAAGGAAAGGTTAACTGTAATTGAGGAAAAGTTTGATTAAAGTGTTCCCAGAAGCGGTTGTCGGAACCTATTGAGCTCTGGAAGTGATGTGTGAGTTTGGAATGGCGGTCGATATCAAGAGGGTCACCGGCTTGGAGCGACGACCAAGGGACCGGTGGTGTTAGTTGCTTTAAGGATTGGTTACACGAGCATTTCAGTTAGCAGGCGGCCAAAATATACACAAGAGAAAAATGTCGTTGAAATGAGCTTCGGAGCTCATCATGGTTACACAGACTCGGGACCGGCAATCCTAACCTCTAGATCACTTTTTATTTGAAGAGTCCTGATATCTCGATTTTTTTAAAACCTTTCGGAATTTCCATAGCATTCGGTGGTCGAATTCATAACACCTCAAGTCGAATGTTTGAGTGTTCTAGTGGTACTTTGAAAATCTAAATAACTCGAAGTTTTGTACTGGCTAACCTATATGAGTGGAATTCTTGGCTCGATGCTTCCGGTGGGGTGCTTTAAGCTCAAGTCTGGACACGAATGTTTGCACCACTGTATTCGTCACGAGGTCCTCCACCTTCCGTCTGTACCCCCTCACTGCGGCACAAAGTCGGACAACTTCTCGATTTTATTTTATTTATTTCTCAACATCCATACTTTATGCCAGTGAAGTAAGTAAATAACCTTGAGGCTATAATACATAGAAATCTCACTGCATAGGAGATTGTGTGACTGACAGTGGAGAACGCTATCTATCAAAAGAGAAATGAACTAATACTTTTTTATTAGCTTTTGCATTGAGTCTATAATAAATTGCGAAGGGAATTGTGTGACTGATAGTGGAGAACACTATCTATCAAAAGAGAAATGAACTAATACTTTTTTATTAGCTTTTGCATTGAGTCTATAATAAATTTTTGTGAATTGTGTGACTGATAGTGGAGAACACTATCTATCAAAAGAGAAATGAACTAATACTTTTTTATTAGCTTTTGCATTGAGTCTATAATAAATTTCGAAGGGAAATACTATCTATGAAAAGGGAAATGAAACACGTACTTTAGGATTAGTTTTTGTGCTGTTACTAACTGTGAACTGAAATTTCCGAAATCTGTTCAACCAATCCACACATTTAGTTTCTTTTATTTCCGCTAAGATTGCGTCGCTTTGCCCTGCGCATGCGTAACGAGTTGACAGTTTGGTTCTGCCTATCTACACACTAACTGTGAACTGTGAAATTTTCACAATTTGTTAGTGCGGAATTACGGAGACGAGATAAATACTCATACTGCTAACTGCGCGCGCACAGTTGTTTCCCGCCAGATTTAGCTTGTTGGTATTATTTATTTAGTATAGCGAATGTTTTTTGCACAAGTAGTTTTTTGTAGAAGAATAATTTTTAGAAGAATTGTGTATTTGTGTAGATAAAATACCTGATTTTGTTTGTTTTTGTCTGATTTATATTAGCCTATGTGAAGAAGCAATAGCTACATAACTGGACAGCCAGACATTATTTCACAGTTCACAGTTATTCACAATTTAATTTAACAGATATTGAAAAGTAGCAGTATCGATTTTCACATATAGCAGTATTTCACAGATAATATCACATCTAGCAGGTAGTAGAAAAAAGAGTTCAGAGCACTCTGGTGCAAAGTTTTGGTACTACATTTATTTTATTTTTCATTCTGGCACTCAATAGTGGATTCGAGCTCCATGTATTATAGACTCAAAGCTAATATTCAATTAAATTACTTAAAAGTTTAACAGGTTTAAGAAAAATTAAAAAATAGTTCTGTGATATGGGCAAATAAATATCAGACAAACTCCAAGTTGGACGCGGAAGTGCAGTGATCCTTTAAAATTTCAAGATCGAATTTTGCATCACCAGCATACTTTCTTTATACTTCGTGGCGGAGTAAAATAAAAGTAAATTTTGACAGACGTAGGAAATTGTAACACGACTTACCCTGCAAATTGTCATGGGCGGCGCAGGTTATGCAAAATGTTTACACCCCTGTAGTCATATTGCATACACTCAGCCTGTCAATTCATTTTGTACCATAGCGAAGACATCGTGGCTAGCTTTTATGTTTCAACATTTTTATTATTCGTCAGTAAATTTTCACTGGAAAATTACTTATTGGAAATGCCATCATGGTAAGATCCAGGCCCGGAACCTTGAAATGAGCGCCGACCCCGCAATTCCATTGATTCAAATTTAATAAAGACTAACAAGGGCTCAGTGTAACGGTAAAGGAAGAGCAACGGGAGCAACTGCGGCTCGAACTAAGAATCTTTAGGTGCGCAGTTAATTGACGCAGTAAACTGACAGATGCTTGAGCCACTTCGACCACCGAGCCTCGAAGGATTTTAAAATATTTAATTAGATTGGTTTTAAATTAAATACGGTGAAAAATTGTATTTTACTGCCAATTCGTTTTTATTTATTTCCAAATAAAAAAATACCAGGGTGCCCGTGCGAGATTTTGCACTGTGAAAGTTTTGAGTAAACACAGACTTCTGAATAAGAGCAGTCGTTGGGGTGAGGGCGGTAGCTGGAAGGAAGGGAAAACATATTTAAAAAATAAATCGAAAAACGATCAGAGTGAAATAATAATCATAAATTTATAAGTCATTGTAGTATATACATTTCAATACTGATAACTGTTTTAACGACAATTTTTACAGGGCATTACAATACCTCGTTGTAAACGATATTTGATGTAAGAAGGTAATCTTCTTGTATTTTTGTATTTCATTTACTTTAATGGATACAAACATGTTAGTTGATTTAGTTATCCTTTAAAAACTACATATAATTGTGAGTAAAGACGGCATTTGGTAAATACAATCCTGCACTTTGAAGTGTTTGTCCCTTCCATTTGTTTATAGTGATAGCAAAGGCAATTTTAATAGGTAACTGTCTTCTATTCTATTGAAAAGGCGTGCGTGATAACCTCTAACCGTATTTTGACATTTAATTGTACTTCGTATTTTATGATGTCCGTATTAACAATAGATAAATGCACGATGGAAGGAGAAATCACAAATATATTTGTGTAAAAACAGTGTCAAAACTGTGTTTTATATTCGAAATGCTTGTCCCGGCTTGTACGACGGGCAGGGATAGGTGACTGTCAGTAAGACATAATATAACCTATAAGTTTAATGACTTTTTAAATAAATATTGAAATTTTCTAAGCACGTTTTGCATAAAAGTGTTATTTTTAATGGGATTGTATATTTGTGATTAATAAGTTAGCTTCGTAAAATATACAAAATATTGTCCGATTTGTGATACCGCGCATGCGCATCCATGATGCCGTTTTGTCTGTGACAGTTAAAAGTGTATTTTATATTAAAATTGTACACAAACAGTAAGTTTTACGCAAAAACAGTTTTACAATGTCAGAAGCCCTTTAAAAAAATCTTTCTAAATGTATCTACCTTTATGCTTTTACGAATAGTATGTGCTGAGAAAAAAGGGATGTTGACTCGGGAAGTAATATATATGAGTGATATGGATAAAATTTAATTTTTGCGTTTTTTATTGTAACTTTGATAAAGTTGTTTTAAATCTGAAAGTATTTTGATATTGAAATTTTCTTCCTGGAACAATCCGTGCAAAAATAAATGGGTTGAAATGTTTATCTTATCTATTTTTTATATATTTAGTTAGTTTATATCGCGCAATGTTCATTAAAACTGTGAAATGTAGTGGGCGGTGAGCGGTGGGTGGTGGGTGGTGGGTGGTGGGAGGTGTTTGGATTTGACAACAAAGTGAACTTTGCCCGAGAAAATCTCTTTGAAAGTTTTATAAGGAAAAGATTGAGTTTTCTCTGTTTTACAAAAACAGAAGCGCAAATAAATCGTACTGAACTTTAATGTGTACATTTCCCCAAGTAAAGTTTGCGCTGATAGAACATACATTTTCCCAGTATAAAGTAAACCAATAGCATTTGTGCCGACAAAATATTTAAATACCACACGCAGCTGTTGCGCTGACTTAATGGAAACGACGTTCTATTATTTAAAAAAAAATAAAATCTGATTTAATCATATTAATCAGCATTGAAATCAGCAAAATTAGCTGTCGGACTTTTCAAATTACATTCAAAATGTGAAAAATAATTCTGGTTCAATGAGATTCGTTTTGTTAGCAACATAGCCACCGGATCACATAATTATTATTATGACCTATTTTTTCATAAAAGTGGTCTTCGTACTCACCTAGTAAAGGCTACTGCGGTTTCGAAACCTAACTGTTTCATCTTCAGGCCGTAATATAAAATGTCAAATCCCTCTGTCGAGGGTCGTCACAAAATTAAACAAAACATTGAAAACACCGTCACAAACACTAAACACAATTGCACGATTAAAATTTCAGACGAAAAATTTGGTTTTGCCAAACGATACGTGCGACTCGTTTGCAACTGGCAGTCCGAGTTGCACGTATCGTTTGGCCAAACCAAATTTCATCCTGTGTATTTTAATCGTGTAATTGTGTTTAGTGTTTGTGACGGTATTTTCAATGTTTTGTTTAATTTTTTGACGACCTCGACAGAGGGATTTGACATTTTGAAACTACGGCCTGAAGATATAACAGTAAGGTTACGAAACCGCGGTAGCCTTTACGAGGTGAGTAAAAAGACCACTAGACGGAAAACATTTATCGTAATCCTAATTGTATAAATTCGTTTCTTTAAACTTCATTGCTAATATTTGCAGATTTTAACGCTGATTACGATAGTGACATCGTATTTACAAAATAAGGTGTTTCAAATTGGTGAACGTATATGGCTGGCTAACCAATATGTCCAAACTTGTCTAAAAACAATTTTTATGCTAAGTTCAAATCAAACCGGACCAAAATTGTTAAGGTAAAATTGCTAACATCCATAAATGAATGAATGATAATTTGTGTTTATATTACAATGCGTTCTTTATAGATTTATTGTGCCTTTTCCTTATATTCCTGAGTTGCTCAGTTACAACGCCTTCTCCAACCATAGTCTCTGCATACAATCTAGGATACAGAGGGGATTCAAGGCGTATAACTCCCCTGCTTCTAACTGTAATGTCCCAGTTTGTTATTGAGGTGTTGTTTGTTATGTTAATTCCCTGCCTTTTTGCTTCCTTACTCTTGACCATTATCACGGAAGTTAGGCCCCATTTCGCCAGCTTTTTGTTGTGCAGTGAGTTCTCGCTAATTCTATTTACGTTCTTACTTATGTTGTTCCCAGGAGTAGCTAGGGACATGTCCGACCACACAGAGCCCCGCATGTATGGGTACACTGAGGTTGCCCATGAGTTATCTCAGGGTTCCGTTTGATAGGCTACAACATTAGGCCGGGGGCATTCACTCAATCAGCACGGGTCACATTACACTTTAGTAGTTAGGTTAGGTTATGTAGCGCAGAGAATGTGTGTGTGTG
Source organism: Callitettix versicolor (assembly GCA_022606455.1). NCBI lineage: Eukaryota > Metazoa > Arthropoda > Insecta > Hemiptera > Cercopidae > Callitettix > Callitettix versicolor. The sequence continues at coordinate 6,921,321 of CM040188.1, read as the reverse complement.
TGTGTGTGTGTGTGTGTGTGTGTGTGTGTGTGTGTGTGTGTGTGTGTGTGTGTGTGTGTGTGTGTGTGTGCGTGCGTGCGCGTGCGCGATTGTCTTTCTGTATCTACACACACACACACACACACACACACACACACACACACACACACACACACAAACATGCGCACGCAAATACACAAACACAAAAATTCACAAACGCACGCGCGCATGCACGCACAGACACACACACACGCACACGAGCGCGCGCACGCAAATACACACATAAATAAACAACCCACACACCTACGCAAACACACACAACCGACATACACACACACACACACACACACACACACACACACACACACATACACACACACACACACACACAAATACACACACACACACAAACAAACAAACAGAGAGAGAGAGAGAGAGAGAGAAAGATAGAGACAGAGTCAGAGAGTGAGTGAGAGATAACTAAGAACGTCGTGGGCTCAGCATTAAAGTGAACTCTGACTAAAAGGAAATACTCGAACAGGGGATTTACAAGGAAATCTTTGCTGATTCGCTGTTAAAAATATTCTCTGCACTTAGCTGTATGGCTGGCGCGGTAGAAGGGAATTGTTTATCCAACTTTCACCGTTAGCATCAAAATCGTCATATATTAGACTTTAAAATTACACTGAAAATACAAAAATGAATCCTGCCGCCTTCGAATTCAGTTACTGAATTTCAGCCGTTTTTGAAAACTAAAAATGTTAATGTATGCTGTTTTTAACATGCTCTCTATATATTTTATATATATATATATATATATATATATATATATATATATAGAGAGAGAGAGAGAGAGATTTAATATAAATTTTATGGACACCTCAAAAATAATTTAGACATTAAGATTAAAATTCATTTCAAGGTCTGGGTCTTATCACAATGGCTGCTCCAAAAGTCAAAAGCTAATTTTCTAATGGGATTTCCATTAAAATGTTTAAGGGATACTTTTACAAATTTGTTGAATTCCACGGGTGAGTATAGGCTACTTATGCATTTACCATACTTCAGGATTTGTAAGATACAAGTCAAACACAAACCACGATACAAATTGTTATGAGCTCCAAGATTTCCTCACACATTTTGTACGAGCAAAAAATTGCATATACTTTGACTTGTATGAGTTCATTTTCACGTGATTTTAGGTTACGGCAGTTTTTGTTATTTATTGGATTTAATTACCTGTTTACTCAGCCGACAGGTTTTGATTTGTTAACAATTTTTACAGGTTAGTTTGTTTTTATAGTTTGATTTACTATTTTGTTATACAATTTTTAAATCCTTGCATAAAGCGCGTTCATTAACCAACATAGTGTACACCTGGAAAGGAAAATTAGATTTTCTTTTCCTTAAAAATTCTTATTGCAAAGACCTACGAGTTCTTTTTTTAGATTTTATTTAGACCAGTGCTCGTGTTGATAAATATAAAAAGCTCTCGTTGCTATACACTGTTTTATTGTACACATGCCGCCTCGGTGGCCTAGTGGATAGCGTACTAGGCTTTCACCCCGATGACCCGGGTTCGATTCACGGCCAGGGCTTGGCATTTTCATACGCTATAAATCATCCCCATCTTCTGCATTAGCCCAAGTGTGCACAATAGTCGAACGTTAAAAAAAAAATTATTGTATACATTTAGAATATTTGCTCCTGAAACACTAACAGAAATTACCATTTGAAAAATGGAATGACTTAAATGCAGGGTGTATTTTTACAAAGTGTTTGACATGTTTGAGGATTGTATGATCGTATTTGTATCTCATACAGGTACCCCGTGTAAACGCCCTATTATGAGAGCGCTGTAAAACTGAGATAAGCTGTAAAACTAAAAAAAAAAAAAAAATAACTTGAAGCATTTAAAAAATCTTGTTTATCGTAACCACACAGTGATAATAGTAGAAAGGAGGGAGGCACAAGGAAAAGTGGCCACAGCTATAGTGTGGGATATCGATTTAGTGGCGTAGTTAGTGCACTGTATTTAACGTTGAAATACTGTGCAATACTTGTAAAGTGCGGAGTTTTTTTTTAGAATATTAATTATAGTTGTTTTTAAATGGTTTTAGCAATTACAATGAACAGCCTAAAGGTAAGGTAATCATTAAACGTTTGTCCGCGCATATGTCTCGTTTATAAAAACGATTTTTTAAATATCTTATTTCTTAAAACTGAATTCACCATGATAATCTATATATTATTCCTCAAAGGTGTTTTTTGTCTGTATGAAATATCTCCCCTAATAATGTATCAAAATTAATGTTTGATAGGCCATTTTGAAGATTGTAATTACTAAAAATAAGTAAATATATTAAAATTAATGTTTACCCTTTTTAATATTATATATAATATTAAAAAGGGTAAACATTAATTTTAATATATTTACTTATTTTATACAAATTATAATTTGTATTAACCGCATTAACTTATGGTTTATCTATGATTATTTATGGAATTATTTTTTGTCGTGTTAAAACTGAAGTTTTTGTTTTGAAAATATTGTCTTATGGTCTTGTGTTAAGATTCGTAAGTTGACTTATAATATGAGGGCAAATGACGATCTTATTTTCACTGAATGGTTACTTAAATTGAGTAACGGTGATTGGGTAACGGTGATTGAGTAACGGTGATTGGGTAACGGTGATTTAGAAGTTCAAATAGGTTATGAGAATGAAGCGATCAGTATTATGGCCACCATATTCAATGCTACAAAAAAAAAATGAAAAAAATATTTCACAGTTTTGTTCAACGGCGATTTTATGTAAAAAAACGATGATTGTACCAAAATTAATGAGTATATCGTTTCCAATTTGTTACTCGGAGAGGAAAAGGTTTACTTCACTTCTGATTGTGTCCAACGTGAAAAACAACAGGCAATACTCGATTGTACCGCTTAAACTCTTTGAATCCATTAAGTTTACCATCTCGTACATTGATTTTGAAGAAAATGCATAATAATGTTAATTAGACATCTTAACTATAAACTGGGATTAATTAATAGTTCAAGGTTAATGGTAAGCTCACTTAGGCGAGTACATCATCACCACTCTGATAAAACTGTGTTCGTACCCCAGATTAACCTTACACCTTCTTAACCCACTGTGCCCTGCCAAATGGGCCCCATACACGTTGCTTTCACTATAACCATTAACAAAGCTCAAGGTCAAACACTTCAAAGTGCAGGATTGTACTTACCAGAACCTGTTTTTTCACATAATACGTGATTTTTTCACAAGTCTGCAAATTTAAAGATGTCTTCGTGTTGAAGTTGCATACGGGCAAAAAGTGTACGGTGATCACGTTAACCTCCAACATTGTTTTAAAGAAGTTTTATTAAATTAACTTTAAGAAAAGGAAAAAATACGCAATGTTAATGTATGCAGTGTCAATATCATTTACAATAATGCTAATTTTGTTACTGTTTTTTATAATAAAATATTTTGTATTGACAATTATTTATATCTACATCTTTCCACTTTATTCGCACTTGTCGTCAAGTAGACATTAAAATCTGCATATTGACTATTAAATTGTATACTGAAACCTAACAGCTGCAAAGTTCAATTTGTGAATCTCAACTTGTTTTGAAAATTCAAATACATTTTTTTCTGGTTCGAGGTCACAATTTCGGCGAAACTTGATAGAAAATCGTTCTAGCCGGTTTTGAGAAATTTATTTTGTCAAAGTTCTTTTTATGAAAAAATGGGTTTAAAAAACATTATTTTGAAAAAAAGTAAAATTTCCTCGAAATAAGGACAAACAAGGACTACGTAATTTCATCGGGCTATAAAGAGTTTAAAACCATTTTTTTGATTTAAAAAAAAATGTTTTTGGTCGTATGAAGATTAAGAATTTAAGATGTTTATCAAATTTATTCCTTAAAATCAAAAGCTTAAATTTTCCGGATTTGAAATTTAATTTCTACAGTGGTTCTCATTAACTTCTGCATATATATATACTTTAGATACTGGATTTGGTTTTTGGTGTATTTGTTAAACCATTGGAGTAGCCCCAGAGCCGGGATCTTTAGCAACAGCACACTCGAGGACTTTGCAGGGCCCCTACATGCAACGTTTGTGGATTATCCACGGCACAATATCGGTAGTTCTGTTTATTCAACGCCGTTCAAGTTTAAGTAAGCTTCAACACTCACGAAAGACCCGCTGTGTTTGGTTTAGAGATTCACTACTTTTAACATAATTACCGTACACGAACACACGATGCTGGACATTCCACTGCATCATAGTGACTAAAATCGCGTGATCTGCTCAGTTGAACTACACCTCACCGGTTCCCCCACTCTTCTACTCGCCGTGTACTACGCGTTTAAAAAACATGCTGTTTCTCTGAATTACCCTCTATTAATTCTAAAGTTTAGGGATCTCTCTGTCGTTGGCCAGACCTGCTATTGATAGATGGATTAATAAGCAACATCAGACTAGACGAGATAACCTTCATGGGCGTTCCCATTATAAGCTCCTCTTAAGCATCGTTCCATATGGAGGGCTTAAAGGGGCAGCAGACGTTTTGGGCCGAGTACAACTTAGGAAAATCATGAGGCTCATACTGGGAACTGTAGTCTGAGGGTGCACATGAACGTATGCATCACGGATGAAGGTTGTGCAGGATACATAATTTATGATAGTGAGGCTCTAATTAGTAGAAGAGTAAATGGTTTTGATTTATGGGACCCTAGAGATCTTCAGGAGGATGAGTCTGAGGTTGTTAATACCATCCCCTAGTTTCGATTCTTACCTTATGGACGTTAAAAATAAATAAATAAATATGTACTGAAATACTGCTGTCAAGGCAGACCACTTACAGGAAAAATATTGTGAAATCATTTAACATAGCGTCGTTATCTAATCATTAAATGTTACTCGATAGCCAGTTGTAAACTTGTTACTTTACAGCGTAAATAAATAATTAATTAATCCTATATACGAGTATAATGCTTTAGACACGCTATTTTGCTTCATAGCCATTTAATATTAAGGAAATCGAAATCGTTTACAAAAAGCTGCGACGTTTTCCCGTAGGTTTCTCTCACTATGAAAATACGTTACTTTAAATGATAGGCTTAGCTTTGCTAATTTCACAATTTTTCCTTTGAGTAAACGAACATTGTTTCTGTATACGATATAATTTCTTGTGTCTTTCCTTTAAGTAAACCAACATTGTTTCTGTATACGATGTAATTTCTTGTTTCTTTCCCTTAAGTAAACGAACTTTGTTTCTGTATACGATATAATTTCTTTAAGTAAACAAACGTTGTTTCTGTATACGATGTAGTTTCTTGTTTCTTTTCTTTAAGTAAACGAATATTGTTTCTGTATACGATATAATTTCTTGTTTCTTTCCTTTAAGTAAATGAACTTTGTTTCTGTATACGATGTAATTTCTTGTTTCTTTTCTTTAAGTAAACAAACGTTGTTTCTGTATACGATGTAATTTCTTGTTTCTTTCCTTTAAGTAAACGAATATTGTTTCTGTATGCGATATAATTTCTTGTTTCTTTTCTTTAAGTAAACAAACGTTGTTTCTGTATACGATGTAATTTCTTGTTTCTTTCCTTTAATTAAACGAACATTGTTTCTGTATACGATGTAGTTTCTTGTTTCTTTCCTTTAAGTAAACGAACATTGTTTCTGTATACGATATAATTTCTTGTGTCTTTCCTTTAAGTAAACCAACATTGTTTCTGTATACGATATAATTTCTTTAAGTAAACACGTTGTTTCTGTATACGATGTAGTTTCTTGTTTCTTTTCTTTAAGTAAATGAATATTGTTTCTGTATACGATATAATTTCTTGTTTCTTTCCTTTAAGTAAACGAACATTGTTTCTGTATACGATATAATTTCTTGTGTCTTTCCTTTAAGTAAACTAACATTGTTTCTGTATACGATATAATTTCTTGTTTCTTTCCTTTAAGTAAACGAATATTGTTTCTGTATACGATGTAATTTCTTGTTTCTTTCCTTTAATTAAACGAACATTGTTTCTGTATACGAAGTAATTTCTTGTTTCTTTCCTTTAAGTAAACGAATATTGTTTCTGTATACGATATAATTTCTTGTTTCTTTCCTTTAATTAAACGAACATTGTTTCTGTATACGATGTAGTTTCTTGTTTCTTTTCTTTAAGTAAACGAACATTGTTTCTGTATACGATATAATTTCTTGTGTCTTTCCTTTAAGTAAACGAACATTGTTTCTGTATACGATATAATTTCTTTAAGTAAACAAACGTTGTTTCTGTATACGATGTAATTTCTTGTTTCTTTCCTTTAAGTAAACGAACATTGTTTCTGTATACGATACAATTGCTTTAAGTAAACAAACGTTGTTTCTGTATACGATGTAATTTCTTGTTTCTTTCCTTTAAGTAAACGAACATTGTTTCTGTATACGATATAATTTCTTTAAGTAAACAAACGTTGTTTCTATATACGATATAATTTCTTTAAGTAAACAAACTTTGTTTCTGTATACGATGTAATTTCTTCTTTCTTTCCTTTAAGTAAACGAATATTGTTTCTGTATACGATATAATTTCTTGTTTCTTTTCTTTAAGTAAACAAACGTTGTTTCTGTATACGATGTAATTTGTTGTTTTTTCCTTTAAGTAAACGAATATTGTTTCTGTATACGATATAATTTCTTGCGGAACCGTATTTTCAACAATAATTTTTTGTGCACCTTAAATTTTTCAATCTGATTTTACCATCGTTAACAGTTTAAAAGTCTGTCGTACAACCAGAAGTTTATTGAATTTTTCAAATTAGGGGGCCTACATTGAAAATACGAAAATGAATCCTGACCGCTGTCACATTAATTTTTTTTATTTTCAATGGATTTTGAAAATTTTAAATGATAATTTATGCCGGATGTAACGCGGATTTATATCTTAAAAAAATTAAGATTAAAAGTAATTGTTTTTTAAAATTTGAAATGACCGACATTTTGAAACTGTTGAACACAAAATATAGGTTAACGATGTGAAGCCATTAAGGCTTCCATTATAGGTTTTCATATTAAGTTTGAATCTAATCAGACCACATCAATTTAATTGAAACGTAATTTCAATTAAAATACAACCCTTTGATCCAATCAAGAAGTTACTGGTTACCCCGCACAAACAGGCTCACGCGCGCGCTTGTGTGCTTTGTTACTACCACTTTCGGATCAGTTTTAGTCCGTTTTGATTGAAATTCGGATCAAAAATCCATGTTGGTAATACGTACTTTGGACAATGTCCGGCCCGCAGGGGTGTACAGACTAGTTGAGAGGATTTAGACGTTGCGGTACTCGAGTCTATCACACACACTTACAACACTTTTTTTTTTTTTTTTTTTATTAATTACAACTGAGGCGTGCCCCATATAGTAATTTTTCTTTATCATTGTGTTCACTGTGTGCTGGGGTGCAGTCCGACGGCTGGTCCCAATGTGTTTACTGCCTGGAGAGGTCAATTGGCTTGGTCCTCTTCAGCCTTCTTGTGATGTTGTCACTGCGGCATAGTAGTTGGACAATCTCTGTATTATTATGCTGTTCTAACCTGCAATAATGCTTAACCGAGAGCTTTTTAATGACTTCCTGAACAGATTCAACACCTAGGTCCTTATGTATGTTTTCATTTCTCACATACCAAGGGGCGTTGACAATCGTTCTCAATACTTTATTTTGAAAAACTTGAATAATTTTACTATTGCTTTTTCTTGTACATCCCCAGAGTGGTGCACCATAGGTCCATATTGGTCTTAGAACTTGCTTGTATAGCAGTATCTTGTTGGCTATCGAAAACTTACAACACTACACCACTTTACACTCACAATTACATTTATTGAGGCGATAATAACCTCAATGTGCTTTTCGCCTTAAAATAACAAGACAGTGTCCTTACCCAGCAAAATCTGTAGGCAGTTTCAAAATGGCGGTAATTACAATTCGGATCTGAAAAAAACATACTACTTTTTCCATTTCGTTTTAAATTTTATTTACAATTTCAGAATTACTTGGCGCGTGCCAAGTGACTGTACTCTTAGTGATCCTAGTGAGCTAAGCGTTCAGATTAATTTAAATTTCGTTTAATTAATTTTACGTTTACTCATTAAAATCAATTATAAATCTGATTGAACATAAGTCTACATAATTTCAATTTTTCTCAGATTCGGCAAAAACATTAAGACATTCTATACCATAACATACTTTAACATTGTTGTGAAGTATAAATTGACAAAGTCATGAAACTTCAAAAGTAGCCAGTACTAGAAAAATTGTGTAAAAATCGTGTTTTTTCGGTAAATTTATTGAAATATAGAATCGACGTTTAAAAATATATTAACGGCATTAACGTAGGTTTGTAGGCAAAAGAACTAGCTTTAATGGGTTGTATTTGAAATTTGTATGCAGTAACCGATTGGAACGTTAAGGATGGGTTCTCAATGGGGTCCAGGTGGACCCATTGGGTGTCTATTGAACTTTAAGAGGGGTCTATTAGAGGTCGATGAAATAAATTCCATTTTTAAAGACATCCGCAAAAATACGTCAGATTAACAAGTACCAGCGAACCACTATTGTTAGCACATTTCCTAGTTCTTACTTGGTTGAGGCAGGATTTGGCTGTGTAAATAATTTATTGCGAAAGACGAGAAATCGAGTCACGATATCAGAACGTGGTGATTTACAATTAATATTAACAAATATTTCTCCGCATATGAATAAGATAATCGAAGGACATCAACCGCAACCATATCATTAAAATTTTATGTATTTATGTGATTTATATTTCATTTAAATTTCTGCTTCTATAAAAATAATTATATCTTAATAATACAAAATACAAATTATTTAAAAAATATGTATTACTTAATTGCTTCTAATAAAAGCTTCATTTGCGGAGATATTTATGCAACACATTGTAAAATTATAGGGGTATGCGTAATAAAAAAAATATTTAATGAATCGAAGCAGAAAAAAGTGTCCTAAAGTCGGGCATTTTCTTTCGTGGGCCAGACTATAGTTAGATACAAACAATGGACAGTAGAGGTCCAAACTTGACAGTAAGTAATAATATAATAGTCTACGATATGGTAATAGAGCTACCGTATCGAAGAGGTGATTTCTTTTTTGCGATCGTGTTTTCCTGTATTCAAAAGACTAAGGAAATATTTCTGTAAATCTGCTTCAAGTGTGTTTGAGAAAAGTATGACATTGTAAAGGAACAATTTCGTCGATAATTATGTGGCAAGGAATGGCTTAGCAGAAGGAATACAAAAGGATATGAACTCTTTTTGTAAGACCCTGCAAAATATGTA